>CM021106.1:244298773-244317837 GCA_007115665.2 Sequoiadendron giganteum | reverse complement strand
TTAGAAATAATTATATAAAATTAAAAATAGTTTAATCCTTATTCAACTCATTATCTAAAATTTTAACATAATCACCAATAAAACACAAATGCTGCTCAATCACCTATAAAAAATGCTATAAAATAAAAATGAAAGCTCAAATCACTAATCACTGTAAACAAAATGTTATTGAAAAAACAATGAAAATTTGTGTTATGTTATTCATATGATATCCTATATATATTAAAAAATGTAAAATTATAAAATATTGATAATTAGAAATAAATGTAAAATTCTTAAATTTAGTGTTACAATTCACAAGAAGTTTCTAAATTCATATTGAAAATAAATCTTGTTAAAATATTCAAAAAGTTAAAAAAAAAATTATATTCTATTTTGAAAAGATTTTGTATTAATATATATTTTTATAATAAATATTACAAATCATATATATTAATATAAAACAATGATAACTATTTGCAAAAATGTTAAAATTTGAAATTTATTGTTAAAAATATTTTAAAAAATTAGAAAGAACTATATTTAATTTGAAAAATTCTATTTTGAACAGATTTTAAATTAATAAATATATTTATAATAAAACATATATATTAATATAAAGTGAAATTAGAAAGAATTATTTCAATTATAAACAAATTTATATTTTTATCATAAATATTATATATATATATATATACTACAATAAATTTTTACGGTTTAATAATAATTTTAAGTGTCATATTTACGGTTACATAAAAATATAGCAAGTCAAATGATACGGTCTAATAAATTTTTAGGTTGTAATATACGGTCCAAAATACAAAAAAGGGTCAAATAGACCATCAAATTCCAGGCCTGCTTGGTACTCCAGATTGGACAGTCACTTACTATCAAAAGGTTTCATTAGAGGAGGATTTGACAACAATATTTATGTTAAAATTGAAGGGTTTGATATTCTAGTTGTTGAAATTTATGTTGATGATACTATCTTTGGCTGCAACAACATTGCTTTGAGTCAAAAATTCTCATAGATTATGGCATTTGAGTTTGAAATGTCTATGTTGGGAGAACTATCCTTCTTCTTAGGTCTTCAAATCTCTCAACTTGAATCTGGTATCTTTCTCTCTCAAACAAAATATGCAAGAGATATGTTAAAGAAATTTCAAATGGATGAATGTCATCCAGTTAGCACTCCAATGGCTACCGGCTGTAAACTCAGCAAGGTTGATGATTCTCCTGCTATCAACCAAACTGACTATAGGTCAATGATAGGTAGCCTATTATATCTAACAACCTCAAGACCTGGCATAATTCAAGTTGTTTTCATGGTTGCTTAATTTCAGTCATCTCACATTAATGTTGTTAGAAGGATTCTTAAATATGTACAAGGCACAATTGATTATGGACTCTGGTATCCCAAAAGAAATGATTTTTCATTAGTGTCATATACTGATTCTGATTGGGCTGGTTGTCTAGATGATAGGAAAAGCACCAGTGGTGCTGCTTTCTTTCTTGGTGATCATTTAGTGGCTTGGCACAACAAAAAAAAACAAGAATTTGCTTCGCTCTCTACTACTGAAGCATAATATATTGCTACCACTTCTTGCTATACTTAGGTAATCTCGGTGTCACAGACAATATTTGACATGGGTATTGAAATCCCTAAACCTATTTCTATTATGTGTGATAATACTAGTGCAATCAATATCTCAAAAAATCCTGTTATGCACTCTCGCACTAAACACATTGCTATTAAGTTTCATTTTCTCTGTGAAAAGGTGTTGGCTAACGAGTTTTCTGTCAATATGTTCCTATACAAGCATAATTTTTTGACATTTTTACAAAACCGTTGGCTAAAGATGTTTTTGAAAGACTTAGGTCTAGATTGGGAGTTGTCTCTCAATCTATATTATCTTAATCAGTCTATCCTGGTGATAGGGGGAGCTGGTTAGCTCTTCCTGCAGCTCATACTTTGCTGCTCAAATGTTACATCTGCAACTTCTTAGAAATTCAGTGTTAATTCTAGTTTATCTTTGTTGACTTCCCTTTATCCTTGTGACAAAAAGGGGGAGAATTATGAGCATTTGCTTCTTGTACTTTATTTTGGCTTGGTGGCTCAGTTTTTGCCATCAAGGACAAAGGGGGAGTTTGTTGAATCTCTCGTGCTAAGTTTTCCTTGATCACAATATGTGTTATAGTTTGGCATCTTCGTGGTTTACTCAGTTGATTTTCTTTGTTTATGTTTGGCATGCTTACTTCACTTTTGATATTATCTTAGGTGGCACTGATATCTTGACTCCTTGTGCACATCTTGGTTGAGGTATTCTGGTTACAGGTTCTTTGTTCCATTGATTAGGTGACATTTTTCTGGTTTAATAATTAGTATTTCAGTGATGCACTTAATTATATGACCTTGGCATGAATCAGTATTCTATAGGTTGATATGTTGTGGCTTGATCAGTTTCTAGCTTCATGAAATTGTTAATGGTTGTTGATCATATTCAGAGTCATCTTGCTCCATCCTCTTTTAGGTAATGATCTCTGGTTCTTGATGCTTGGGTTTATGAGATATAGTTTTCTTTTCAGTTTTAACAAAACCCTATCGGGTTTCCTTAATCAATTGATAATGGTTTATGGTATGTGAATGACATTGTGAATTTAACTTGCAAAATTAGTCTTCATTATACCTCATAAGTCATTAGACATTATTTGGCATTGGCACATTATATAGCATTGGATATAATAAGGTGGCAATCGTCTTTGATTTTTTTGGATATCTTTTGGCATTGGAAATTATGTTTGGCACACTATGGGAATGCATATTATATTGAATTCAGGTTAATGATGGAAAATTCACAAGATTTAAAAGCCAACAATAGGTATAAAGGTATTGATTAATTTTTATGTCACATTAGAAGTGACTTGGTTTGATTTCTTGAAAACACATATGTCAATGGCAATTGAAATTTGGTAGCAATAATGCAAGGCATGATATAATCGACATTTGTTTAGAAATGTGGTCATTTCAAAATATCTTCAAAGGCATCATTTGGTTAGCATTTTACTTGGAAATTTGTAAATATTTTGTGAGACTTTTGGTCAACATGATTGGCTTTGTTCTACCCACGGTTTTCAAAGGGCATTATGAGTTTATGAATTATCACATTTGTCCTCTCAGACTCCAAATTATTATCATTCTTTGCAAAGGAAATTGTGTGATTGTTCTTTTGGGAGTTTAGGTCAGTATTTCGCTTCTCATGTTCGAAGGGTTTTGAACCCTAATCTGGTCGTCGCCATGGAATCACTCTCTCGACCATTTCACTGTGCATGTTGCTGGTTTACTGATCTTTGACAATGTATAGGAAAGATTGGAAGACCATGAAAATGGTCGATTCACCTGTCAGTCTCCTGCCATTAGGTAAGAGCTCAAATGAGGAAGGAGCTCGGGCTACTCAGTTACTTCGCAGATCTGGTAAATTGCTCATGGAAAATTCATTTCTCGTCTTCACAGGTATTCATCTATTTATCTTTGCAGAACCATAACCTATTAGTGTAATTAATTAATTAATTATTACACTAGCATAAGTTAACTTAGGGTTAATTAATCATATTAGTCCTAGGTTACTTTTTATCATTTAATAATGGTGTTGAGATAAGATTCCCTTCTAGAAGATGAGTTGTCTTTTCTAGAAGTTATCTCCATCTTGTTATCATTCCCTAGGTTAGGGTTTCATGTTGTCACATGAAGTGTGGTTTGTACACTTGGCAAAATCTTATGCATTCTAGGTTTAGCTCTTGCCTATTTAATCAGGCATATGTACTCTTTGTAATTAAGAATCCAGATCATCATAATAGAATCTCTGTTTTGAATGGCATTATCATACATTCTGTGTGGGTGAATATTGCTTCTTGGCAAAGGTCCTCCATTGAAGTCTGCAGCTTCATCAAGGCAACCTGTGTATCTAGCATCCCAACAACCTTTACTGGCAAGGTTAATAAGGGATAAGTGTTTGCTTCTGCATGGAAGTTGAAGATTTGGTTTATTCTTTTCTCAGTCAGAACTATAATGATTTCGCATGCTTAGAATTAGATTTCAATAGTGTTACCATATCAAATTTAAGGAATGGTCTTTTTGGGTTGTGGGTAATCATGAAGCATGAAGAATCTTCTCAGTTTCACACTTGGAGTCATTGGTAACTGTTCTTGAATGCATCATTTTATGATTTGAGTTTCACTACTTTGAGATTTCAGTTAATTTAATATAGCAACAGTTTTAGTGGCTATTGTTAATGGAATATTTAGTTTTTATGCTATTTTGTTTTTAGCACTCCTTGTGCAGGCTACTTGAGAAGAAAAACCTTGGGTATCCAGTCACACTTCTATATTTGCATGCTGCTGGTTTTCCTGTCAAAAGAAATTGAAAATGTTGATCTTTCCCACATAAACTTAGTAACATCTAGCTCTGTTGCTCGACAACAACTTGGTAACTTGATAATCATCTATGTGTTATTCTTTGAAAGTTAAATTCAAGCAACTGTTGTAACCCTTCATGTAATGCAATGATGTATTATGCAAAAAGAAAAAAATAGAGAGATTAGGGCTTAATCATAATTGAATAAAACTAAAAAGAAATGAATGAGAAAAATGCAGTTCTAATGTATGAAACAAAGTGTGAGGAAAATAGTGAGTTAACAGTTTTGAATAGTATCATGAAAAATTGATGAAACAGTGTGTGAGAAGAAGAAAGTGAGAACACATCATTCAGAATACATTCTGATGAGAAGCTATATTGATATTTGATTTTTAAAACTTAATGAGATTTTCCTCAAGGAGTCTCAAGGCTTGATAATGGGTGGAACTTTGAAGTGTCATGTTTGACATTTGAGGATTCTACACATTGTCTATCAAGAGGCACTTGACAGAAGTTAGGGAAACAGAGAGATCCTTTATATCATTGTATGTTTTACTGGGAAAAAAAAGAGGGGTTGGTGCTCCTTGAAATTGGTGTCTCTAAAAGGAGGGGTTGGTGCTCCTTGAGTTGGTGCTCAAAAATCAACCTATGAGGCATTGTCAAAAATGATTATTGAAATGAAAGCCTGAAAAAGGCAGCAGGTTAAAAAGTGTTTTTTCTACCCCAGGAGGGTTTTCCACTCAGCATATATTGTGTCTATTTGAGTATCTGTGGTTCATTTGATTCAGTACTTTAATGCTTTAAATTGATATGTTTCACTATTCTCATTTTAGTTTATGTGATTGCATTCAATTCATGAATGGGTTTATCATTGATAAATGAGAGCATACATCTAGTTTATTTCAGTTTAAGTTAAATTTGGTAAAGAAGTTAATAACACTAATTCAACCCCCCCCTCTTAGTATATTTTCACTCCAACATGTGCATGGATATGGTATTGTACTATATGTCAATCTTTATACCAAACATGTTAGCAAATAATTAAAAAATGCATAGAAGAATTTCTAAACAATCTTGCATGAAAATATCAGTGGGTTACAACATACACCTTGAAAGAATATATGATTCATAATAGAACATAATGGTGGTTTGATAACTTTTCCTAATTAGTATTTATAAAATGTTTGGAATGCCAGAGAACAACATGATTAAAAATATATTTACAAGATGCAAATTTTTGACCAAAGAAAAAAATGATAAATTCAAAAATAAAGCCAAGAATCAAGGGAGATTTGAAACAAATTTTATGTCAAGACATTCAAGTAATGGTTGAATAGTGGTTGGGGTGGTGGACCTAGGTCAATTGGCTAAAGCATCTTGTTGCAGGAAAGTGGTAACGAGGTCTAGTTTCCCTGTAGTTCCCATGGTACTAGAGGGCGAGTCACGCCAACACCACCGATCATGCAAAATACGTTTACTAGGAGCACGATAGTTTATAGGGGGATGGATACCCGAACGATTCTTTTAGTCTAAAAAAAATGGTTGAATACTGGCATTTCTAAGTAACATGGCACAACGGTATACTTGAACTTTAATTAACCTTTTTCGATTATCATATTATTAATCTTTTTTGATTTCACACAAAAGTGCTGGCTCAATTTAGCAAGGTATAGGTTAACTAGTGTTGCATAATGTTAATTGAGATATTGAATAGGTAAAAAAAAATGACTATGTAAGGAATAGATGATTATAATTTAGTTTGAATCTGGTAGGTGCATCTACAGGTCATGGAAAACTAGGTTTACTGAACCAATTCAAGTACAAATTTGTTAGAACTATTAATAGGTTACAAATGCAATGATAAGTCTTGGTTGAGGTGTGGGGACTAAAAATTTCATCGGTCCAAAGAAACCTTGGAAATAATTTATAGGAAATAGTTGGTGGAAAACACATACAACACAGATAAAGGGTTATTTTAAAATGCATGTTTAGGAACTAGTAGTGTTTGATGTTGTACATATAACAATGTAATGTTTATTTGTGGCCTTAGTTGGCCCAAGTTCATAAGAGGATATCATCCTCATCACTTTCATCTAGAGAGTGGCAATAGTTTATTAATGCTATCATTATCAATGGAAGATCATTCTTTCATAGTCAAAATAATTATTAAATAGGTATTCCTTATTATTGTAGATTGCAAGTTAGTGTAAAAATAGAATTAGAAACATATCTCAACAAGGATGTTGATCGAAAATCATTATACGTGTACAAACACAAAATTATAACAATTGAAATTTGAGAATATTGCAGTCTTTTGTTGCCACTCAAAATAGTACATAGACTTTATACAATATTGCTATATGAAATAGGAGATAAATATTACATGAATATAAATCTATTCACTAGAAATTATTTTGTTTAACAACAGGAAATTTAATACAATCTGCCAACACACTAAATAATTATTTACATCAGGCTAGAACAACAATATAAGAAAATTTGTATCCACTCTATAAACCTAAAACATTGAATGGAGCAGCCCATAAACTACTCACCACCCAACCATAGGACTGGGAAGTCCACCCTCGAGCAGGAGACAAATCCCATATGCAAAATACCGATGAAAGAACCAAAAATAATAAACATAGATGCACTCACAAAGAACTTGCACATGAGATTCTTACAAAGTGGGAGAAGGGGGATTATGTAAAGCTCAAAAAACTCACGTACTAAAAATAGTATTCCAAAGAGAAATCCATATTCCAATAAGGAAAAGTGATACATATATTAAATGAAATTTCCATAAATTCTCTAAGGAAATTTACAATAATGAAATACAATCTCATACACCAATAGGGTGTTACATTACATATATTTCAATGTTACAAGTGTCAGTTTCCCTTTAATACTTTTGTGATGATAATTATACATTTAGAGATTGGCTATGCAAGCCATACAAGTATAATACAAGAAGTAAATCCATGTAATATAAGAATCTCTATCCTCAATTGCCATGACTCTAAAGTTCTTCTGCAAGCTGAGGCCAAGAGTGAGGTTAAGGCACTTTTTCCACCCAACCACAAAGTACCGAACTTCCTCGAGTTTCTCCCTAACATGAAGAAAGCACCAACCCTGCACGAGAAGCCTAGCAACCTAGAATGGTATAATCAGGAGGGAATCTATCAATGCATGTCTGATGCTTATATGCAATTCCTAAACTACAATAACATAATACTCACATACAGGATGTGGCAGAGACATATATAAATCTAGGCTTTTCAAACCAACTATTTCACTAGTATAGTAGCTTGGCCAAGCAATAATAATAAAATGGTAATTTAGAAAAAAAAATCTCTAATTAATAAGTTCTTTCAGAAACAAGCTTTTATTATTCCAAGTTTTCTATTTGGTTTGCATGTCCATCTATATTTACAAGGGAAATAATCCATAAGAAAATAAGTTGTATATAATCCATCTATATTTACTTATATTCCATGTGAAAATAGAAAATATATGTATTTATATATATTTTCATGTGCATAATAGATTCTAATAATCAATTCCCAATTTTAGTGGTTGGTCTAAAAATTACAGATTTATATATAATCAAAAGGAGCACTTTCCAATCAAAAATATATTCATTTCAGAAAGCAATTCTTGCTCATTCACACAAAAAATACACACACACATATACATATATATTCAGAAACTTATCATTTAACAAGGAAAAATAATTACATTTTCGAAAGTATATATATATCATTTACAATTAGAAGTAAATTCACTATCCAAACTAGATATCTTCAACAATCATGTAAACTATTAAATTCATAGTATATATATATATATATATACAGATTTAAATCCAATAAAAAAATAGTCACAATTCTCATCCAGTGAAGGTTCCAATTTTTAACCAAACTAATTCAAAATTAAATCAAACCATGGTTAAAGGTGAGGTTGATGGCCCCTTGTGGGAGTGATACCTATGGATGGCAACACCCTCTCCATAGGCTGCAGCCTATGGAGGGGCGGTTTCCTCCACAACACAACCTTCCCCAAAAGGCAACGTGGTTGTATATAAGCCATAATCTATATTTATTTTAAAATACTTTCATCAATAGTTAAAAATAATGATTCACTATTTGGATCATAGTATATGAGGTTTTTATATTCTTTTCAATATATATTTATAATGGTATTATATATATGTATATATTATACAAGGCAATATAATATATACAGATATATAATATTATTAAATTTGTTGTTGGTAAATACAATATTTTAATGATAAATTTAAGATTCAATTTGTATTACTGTACAAAATACAATTTGCAGTAATAAGATAATATAATACACACACACACACACACATATATATGTATATATTATATACGAAACAAGAAAATATAGACTAGTACAATCATGATGCTAAATTTTATATAGAAAATAAAACGTTAAAACACCAAACGCATGATTACAATATGTACAATCAATTGGGTATCAATGGAGGAATTCAATCTTTCACACAAAACAATCATTTATTCAAACATTTTGAAATTAAATAGATTGGGAAAATGAATAAAAACCTAGAAAAACACTATCTTGTTGGGCACACTTCTTGTTCTCCTCTCTTTTCCATTGTTCTATTTCTACTTTGCCCAATTTCCCTAACTCTACTATTCCTATTTTTTATTTTCATTTTGCAGATTAAAAAAATAAAGAAAAATGAATCTAGAGTTCTAAATGAATCTTCTAGTGTTCAAGAATTAGATATTATTCCCTTTTTATTATTTTCTTTCTTTTTTCCCATCTTTGTTTACTTTGTTTTTTCTTTCTAAATTTAACTTTTTTTCTTCATTTTTTCTACTTTTCTAATGTTTTTCTATCTCAGTAATTTATTTTCGAAAAGATTTCTTTATTTTCTGTGATTTATTTCAAATCTATCCAATAAAACTAAATTTTAATAGAAAACATGATTTATTTTCCATGCATCACAATTATCCACAAAATAAAAAATAAATATCATTTAACCGTCAAATGAAATCATTAATTAAAATAAAATAAAACTAGTTATTTTATTTTCTAAGTGCATTTAATTAAATAAACTAATAGAAAGTAAGAAATAATATATAATGGGGTGGGGGCCCTAGCTCAGTTGGCTAAATATTTCCTGTTGCAGGAGGTTGGTCATGAGTTCTAGTCTCCCCCACCCCCGTGGTACTAGAGGGCATGTCATACCAATGCCACTGATCATGTTAAACTTTTTACCAAGTGCACTGCAGTTTATAGGGGGTCATGCTACCCGATTCCTACAGTCTAATAAAAAAAAAAGAAACAATATAAAATAATTAACTAAATGAAGTTCTAAATACAACTATATGTTCACTAAGTGTTTGTGTGTGTGAGGGATACCATTTCATCTTAACCATGCCAGGTAGCTAGCTTCCTCTACCTTAACCACACCCTTGGTCTTCAACATCCTGCAACTCATGAAAAATTAGGCACCCATTAATAGGTCATTGTTCAAAAATAAATCGAAGCTATATAACTCACTATTCCAAAATAACATTTTTTATATTGCATCATTTCAAAATAAAATAATATTCATTGCATTTCATCTTTTCAAAATAAAATAATCATTTACTTATTTCATCTTTCAAAATAGCATAGTGTTTATTATTCCACACATAGTAATCCATAAAAATTTCCACATAAATTAAGTTTAGGTAACATCAAATTCCGAGACATAAAAAATTCCCTTCCCTCTTGGGGAACAATATTACATTTTCATACACATTCAATTTCCATCTGCAATTTATAGACTTCTTTCTCACAACACCAAATTCACAACTCCTTCACATCTAGCCACTCCATACTCCATTCATCACCCAATCCTCTCATTCACAACACCTCATCAACTAGAAAATCCATACACCATACAAAACTCAACCCACCCATCTCCTCATATATACATATAAAATCATATATACCCATCTCCTCAACCCTACACAAAGAAGGCTCTCAGCCCTCAAGTGAGATCTGCTCCTTCTACACACCAATAAACCTCCATCACACAAAACCTTTTATACACAAAACAAAAAATAACAAAAATATTCATAGCACAAATTAAATCGATATAGCATTCAATAAACACATCAAAATTTCCAAATCAAATACAAAACTAACCTTGGCTATCCAAGTTAGGATTAACCCAAAAACCCAAGCAAAGAATTCAAACTCTATTATTGTCCTTCAATCCCCAATATCTTTCAACCAATCCCCCAAGGAAAGAAAAATCTTCACACTAATTCCTCTCTAAAAATGAGAAAGAAGAGAGTAAAAAATAAAATTGAGAGCCCAACCATACCCAAATCCCACACTAAAAAGAATTCCTCACTTCTCTACAACTTCCCTCAAATGAAAAGACTACATTATAAAACACATTTTCCTCCAAAACAAACAAAATCATAAAAATCAAAATACAGTTAACATTAAACCTTCCCCCTTTTTAAAAACCAACAACTATATTTTTAACATTTGGACTTTGCTTCCAATTCTTAGGAAACCTGGGTTTTCCACCTCCAATATCTCAATACAAACATCAATAAACTTTGGAAATGATAATCAAAACATTAAGTATAATCATTAAAGTTTTTTAGCATCAAACAATAATAAGATCTATCAAGGTAATTAAATACATTTATCCTTGCAGAAATTAAACATTTTTAAATAAAAACATTTTATGACCAATCTATTTTATTAAATGAACATATCACATCATCTATAAGCAATTAAATATTTAAACACATAGATTTTAAATTTATCTATAATTCCAAAATGATAGTATCCAAGTACCAAAATCTCCTCACTACATAAATATGAAAACCAAAGTCTCTAGACTAAATTCAGCTATGCCTCACATCTTCTCTTCTCAATTCTATATTCAAATTATTTGATTTCAAATGAAATTAGATCGTGCAAGTAAAGCATAATCATCTTAAATTTTCCATAACTTTTTAAAATTAAAGCACTTTTTTCCTATTAGGTAAATTGTTACCAAAATTCTCTATAGCTCCACAGAGACCCAAATTCATTCCACAATCCTTTGCATATCATATTTTTACTCTAGACATTAAGGGGATTGAAACTCTCATGATTTTAATCCTCTTTTATAAATTTTATACCAAAACATCTGTGGTCCTAGCTTTCATTTGTAGAAGTCACAATTATTTAGGCGGAAATATGTATGCAATTGTAGTGACAAAAAAAGTATCCCTTTTCCTCACTTAATCTGGGACTAATCCAAAAAATGAGCTAAGTGATGCCTTAATTTGGTGTTGTAATATGTTTTACATATTCACATTAAGTTTTGGGTCCTTTTCATTAAAATTTGGCTTCTTTATGCTTTATTTGGTTCTCTTTTGCATCCACAAGCCTAATTTAATGCATTTTTCTCAAGATAATCTCGACATATAATAAAAAATAAATCATGATTCAATGTTTGAGGTTGTCTGTTCCAAATTTAGTGATCTGGGACTCATATGCCACCTTGTGCATATGGTTCCCACCTAGGGCTTAGGGCCTAATTTTAAACATTTCCTTAAACAAGACATTTCTCGAAGTTTGTGTCTTGTGTTTAAGACACTAGGACTCATACGCTCAAGGTGTCGTATGAGTCTCGCTTAAATCAAGACCTATTTTAATTCAAATTCTTGGTGGAATTTTATTATCCTAGACCTGATTTCGGCTTGTAGTGTTGTAATTTCAAGAAATTTGGCATAAAAAAATATAAATACAAGGTTATTTCACATAGTTTCTCCTAGAAAGTTAATTAGAGCATTCCTAAGACAAGTTTATGAGATTAAGAGTATTCAAGAGCATCCAAGAGAAAATCATCACTTGTATTTGGAGGTATATTCAAGATTCAAGCATCATGTCAAGGTCATCATGCATCATGTGTGTTTTTGAGCTAACATTTGTGATGTAGGTGTGAACATAAAAATTCCCAAGATCCCTTCAAGTGAGTTTATTTTTGCCTAAGTATCGACCAAACCTCTATGAGGAATAGGCAATATCGGGCCCATTTGTGCTAAAGCTTTAGGCTAAAGCTTTAGTAAATATCACTACTTGTCAGCCAAGCACTCCTCGCGAGGTTTCCTTCAATCGCTTTTCAAAAAGCCTGTGATAGGCTTCCACGTATCAGTCATTCACAATATTTTGTGCCTCTTTACATCGCTTCCCTTTCGAGCCTCGACCACATGCTATGTAGCATCAGCTCATGCATATTTTTTGGAAGACCCTACCTTCGACGTGGTATGATGGAGACCTCCACGTGTCTTCACAATGCAATTTCTTCATCGCTCAAAGGGAAGGATAAACATCGGGCCCCAACTGATTGCCGTGTGATCTTCTAAAGACTTCATCGCAGGAGAAACATAGGCAAGAGACAACCTATCACCAACTGCCATGTTCTGTAACTACCACCATGAATGGATTGTATGTGTCAATTCTTTGGTCTATTGCAACCACTACCATCACTTATAGGGGATGCATCCGACCCTTGGACGTCCTTGTTCATGGCCCAAATATTTTTGGTTGTAATGACCAAAGGAAATTCATTGCTAATGCATCATTACTCATGTTCAAAGAATCTTTCCTGTTACTTCCTCATCAAGCTGGGTTTTCATTATAAATACTGCTTCTTCTTTCGAAGCAAGAGAGAGTTTTCAATTTGAGTTCCAATTTTTAGTTCAGATTTGGGTAGAGGAATTGTTAGAAGAACCAGGCCTTTAATTTCTTGATTAGATTATTGTAAAGAACTCATAGACTATGCCATTGTTTGGTCTTTCTGATTTTTTGGATATTTGATAAGTTTTACTCTGTCATTATTGTACTGGATGTTCAATTCCTAGACTTCTATAAATTAATATAAGTTTTATGGTTTAGATCATGTCTTGGACTCTTCTTTCTAGTAAAAGTGTATTAAGTTATTTATGTCAGATAGTGAATCACTCAAGCTTCTATCTTTATTCTGCCATTCTGGAACACAGTAGACTACCCACGGCCGCTTAAGTCGTATCCCCAAGATAGATTTATCATGTCGCACATCTAAATCTCGGTGTATCACCTTAGTTAGATCCGTTTATTTTATATCTGCTTCCTTTTCCCATTCAAAACCCTAGTTATAGAAGAAGTCGACTTCTTTAAAATCTGGAGGTTACTCAGTTTGGCACAATAGGTCCTCCCCTAAAACTAAGTTTCCCACAAAGGGTTGTTACCTTGCCAAATTTTGGCATCAATAGTTTTTTTTCTTGGAACACTTGGTGGGACCTTAAACAATAACCAAATCAAAAGGGTGTGTATGTCATCGGCCTATTACTAGGCCGCAAACCACAAAATAAACCTAGCTTGTTAGTGTCTCTGTTGGTAACAAATCATACCAAAACTCACCCAGTAAGACCTTCGGATCCTAGCCATAATGATCGCAAAAATAAATTATGTGGCTAGGGATGTCGGAAGTCCCCTTGTTGCCCCAATGACACCAGCCATATGGGCCCCTATCTTGGTCTCTGCTCTAAAATCTATTCCAAAGTTCACCAGAGATGGCTCAAGAACACCATTTGAACATCTGCAAGATGTTGCGGATGTGTGTTTGGTGCATGGAGTAACAGATCAAAATGTAGCGTTGGGATTTCTTGCAACTTATTTCAGAGGGAGAGTGCTAGATTGGTATCACACTGTGCCTTCCAATACCATCAGTACTTTGGATCAGCTCAGAGACCCCCTTTTTGAGATATTATCGAACGACAGAGATAGATCTTCGTTATACCACCAATTATCAAAAATAAAGTGGACCCCATTCAAAGCCATGATAGATTTCAATGCCCGATTTCATACAACTTTGCAAAGAATCCAAAATGCCATCCGACCACCGATTGAGCTAGCATTCATGTTCTACTTAAATTCCATCAATGTTGACATTTCTATGATGATCCAATCACTTGGTGGAACCACATTACCAAATGCATACACCATAGTGGTGAAGGTGGAGAATAATCTGATTGATGTTGGGAAGTTGCCACCTCACCCCCTCATGTCGATATTCCCTAAAGTATCAACTTCTAATCAGGTAATGCCATCTACTAGCACAACCACTCCTCTACCACCGTCTATGTACACATATCCAAGTGTGCAACCAAACGTTGCTCCTACATCTAGTGCTTCAAAGGATGAGATGCAAGACGTAAGGGAAATGTTATGGAACTTGACAAACAAAGTAACCACTATCAAATGCAATCAGGCTCCTCCTCTGAGACCAACCTATCAAAGTTATCAGGGTAACAGACCATCCTACCAACATAACCAATATCAAGGGGGTGTGCACACAATTCCACTGACTTAGAAAAATAACCAAATAGTACCAATACCAACTCCATTGGGAATTGCTCAGACAACTACAAGCAGGGAGCTGACCACACAACAAAAAAATCTCATCGAATATTTCAATACCTGGTGCTATCCTTGTGATAATGCTCATATACCTCAAAATTTTCCACGTGGAAATTTACAACAAAAAGGTGTCAAACAATGCAGCCAAGGTGCAACAATGAGTTTAGGAGGGTATACATATGCCTCTTCCCAAATGGAGGATGCGGTTCTCACCTCATAGATGCAAAGAATGCCCTGGAGCAAGAAGGTGGCATAGCTCCTGACCATGCTCTCCTCTCATGGATGGAAGGGGATGAAGAAATGTTCACTTATGAAGCATCCACTTCGGTGACCCCGAAGGTGCTGTCTGACTATAACACCCGATCGAAGAGAAGATTCACAGGTGAGCTAGTCACTCCACAGCCTAGGAGTATTCCGAGCCAACTCCCTGGCCCTTCTACATTTACTCCTGAGCCTCAAATACAAAAAAATAAATTGTTATCACCAAGGAAAAGGAATAAAAGCCTCCAAATCCATCACTAATCAATGTGGTGGAACAATTGAAAAAATATTCCCCTATTGTGTCCCTCTAGGATATCTTAGCCATTCCAGAAAAAAATTCATTGCTATAGGAGGCACTGCTAAAAGATGCAGTTGCACAACCAACATAACAATCTTTCGAAAGGACCATCAATGTATCACCTCCAAACAAAGTTCATGCAAACACTGCAGAGGAGGCTCTGACAGAGGGCAAAGGGGAGAAGATGAAACCTAAACCCTTCTTCCTAAGTCTCATTGTAGGGAAACAACTATTACACAACTCCATGATTGACTTCGGCGCCAGTACCATAGTCATGCCCAAGTAGATAGTTGAAGCCTTGGGACTTAGCTATGAGCCCCTAAAAAGAGGAGTTATGCAGCTGGATGGGAACAAAGTCAAAATGGCTGGCCTCATTAAAGACCTCCCTTTAACATTGTTCACCTTGATGGGACTTTTAAAATTTGTCAAAATTCTACCTAAATTGGGCACGACTGGTCACTTTTAAATGACTGGAGGTCTGATATTTTTGGGTTTAGATTACCCATGGAAAATTGATTGGTACCTATTAAAACCCTTGCATTATATTTTAACGTTGAATTGTCGTTGAGGGTTACCGGTCACTTAATTCATCTAACTGAGCCTTTCCTTCATGCTCTTACCAACCCATTTTCACCCAACCTATCGATCTTCTCTTTGCCACTTAGGCCTAAATTTGTGTGGCGCTAAGGGTTTTTCTAGCCGGCCCCACCATTATATTATATTTGTCTTCATTACGACTTGGTGAACCGTCCGATCACGAGTGATCTAGATCGTTCTTCATAGACCTCATTGTAATGAAGGATTTCTGCAAAACAAATGGTTAGTCTAATAAAGCATGCATATTAATTAATCCAACAAACAATGAAACACATTAGAGATAAAAACGAGAAAATGATTGGAACTAGAACAGTCTCACCCAATCTTCTGTCCTCCATGATTCAATTCCATTGTACCTCCTTAAGCTTGCTGTGATAATGGATGCCCTCAGATTTGTGAGAAAACTCTATATGCCTAGTCCTAAATAAAGCCTTTGAAGGAATTTTGAAAATATGATGTTGCACAAGAAAATTAATTCTAAATGAAAGAAGCTCAAGATGACAAAACAAGTATGCAAGAAGACAAAATGATAAAAAATAAAAGATCTAAGACATTCATAAGAGATCCTGAAAATGAGATCAAGATTGTCATTTTTATAGAAAATGCAATCTTCAACGAATGAACGAGATGAGAGATTGAGAAATGCCCTAGAATCAATGGTTAGGATTCAAAATGGCAACTCTCAATTAGGGTTAGGGTAAAATCCCCAAATGTGTGGACAAGATTTAATTTAAGAAATTAAATCAATAGTGGAGAATAAATATGACATTGAGATGAAATTAGCAAAAATCAGAAGATAAGGGGATGAGATTTTAGAAAATCAGTGATTTTAGAAATTACTTGATTTGTAAAAGAATCTTTCCATTTTGAATTAAATCAATTCAAAATATGGATTTTGTGAGATAATAAGTAATTGATTTTTGAAATTAATTACTAAAAGAAGAATCAGTTAACTATGTGAGACATTTTTAAATAAATTGTTTTATTTAAAAATACAGAAGTGTCACATACAACAATTAAATAATTAAAAATAATTATTTAATTTAGAAGAAGTAGTTAATTAATTAAATAAATTAATGAATCTATTTAATTACGAGAAGATTTAGGAATTAGTGATGTATTAACTAAATATATTAAAGCATATTTATTTAATAATCAAGAGGACATTAATGACAAGGACTAATTAAATAAATGAGACTTTATTTAATTATGAGATGACTTTGATGATTAGTGACACATTAAATAAATAAATAAATAGGATTTATTTATTTAATAATCAAGAAGAATGGAAAATTATGAATAAATTAAATAATTATGAATTATTTAATTAATAGTTGAATGTGGGTTAGAAACATAATTAAGATGTCATAATTATGCTAGGACAAAAGGTGGTAAAATATTGCTTGCAGGCTTTGGTCATTTTTATGTGTCTACACTCGCAGTTTTTCCTGTTGATGTCACTTAGGTGGTGCGAGGTGTGCGAGATGCTGCCATCTATCATATATGAAGGAGTGGGGCCTTTTGCCGATGTCCCAACAACTACAAGTGGGCATCATTTCACCAGTGAGAATTTAATGATAGGGATTAATGATGACCATCCCTCACAGGCCTCACACGATTAGATTAAATGTTCCCAAAGGTACCGCGAGGTTTGTGAAATGGTGACACATGGCTTGGCTCTTGGAGCAATGGGGGCTAGGTGGGGCTTGCTACCTGATCGTGAACTCCTATTTTCATGGGTTGTGATTGGTTGTGGTTTTTCCTAGGTAGTGATGTGGATTTTCAACGATCATTGATTCGATCTGAGTCGTCTAACTTGTTGGGTTTATTCCACATCAACGGTTCAAATTCAAAGGGTTATTGTTTATCCGTGTGAGGAGTTTTTTGCACTCTGCAACTTTTTTTCATTAATGGCATGGGTTTTCAATGGATTTCCTCCCGATTTCCTTGCGTGCGAGCGATACCCTCCTAACAAATACAATGATGGGTTATACACTTGGAATAATTTTGTGGTGGTAAAATCAGCCACTAATCGCTCGCGTGCTCATACAAGCATTTGGGCAATTAATATTCCCTGCATCTGTTTTCTCTATAAATGCCTATTGAATTACTTAGTATTGTCATCGAATTTTGAGTTGGTCTATTTGCAGGTGGTAGATTCATTTGTATTTTCAAGCTACCCATCTTCAATGGATAATTTTGGGGTGCGCCGAAGTGCCAAAGTGGGTGTGAGGAATTCGCATCGCAAGGAGGAACAACTTGTTCCTAGTGCTCCTGAAGTGATTGCTCGAGGTGTGGGCAAGCGGTCTGGGTGCTGCAATTCCCCTATCGTGCTCTCTTCGAGCTCTGGTGGTGATGGGTTTGAGACTGACTCAGACTATCATTTCTATCTTGTGGCCATGACCAAGCTCGTGGGTGTCGACAAGGAGGTCCTTGCAGTTTTGCCAATAACTACAATGGCATTGTGTCATGTTGTTGGGACTAGTGTTGGTATGGACAAGAAGAAGAGAATGGTTTCACTTCAAACTAGAGCAAGAACCAGGAGAGGTCGCCTATATCAGGGCTGTGTGTTGGCTAAGTGATTACTGGTGGGTGGTGTGTGTTTCTCATGGGTGGTGTTGTTCGGGTGGTTTGTTTTTTGGATGTGGACGTGCGCATGCATGGCACGGTCTTTTGTTTTTTCTTCGAATGGTTACTGGGGCGTAACCATTTTGATTCCTCATATTGTCTATGGTCACTTCTAATGATGAGAATTTTTTTGAAATGTGAATTTGAATTTTATTTCATTTAAATGAAATTGATTTTGAAATTAAAAATGGAGCCCAATGCTTGTTGCTCTCCTGTTCTATAAAGGAGATTTTATAGCTCATTGTTATGGTAAGATTTTTTTGTATCCTGAGGCTTACTATATGTACAGTCAGTTTGTTTATTGTAGGTTTTTTGAAGGTATTAACTAGTACGGCTTTTCTAGGGCAGGAATATTATGAAACAAGCAAGCTCTGCTTATGTAATAACAAATATTGAAGCAATAATAAAAATATATTAGAACAATTGCTCTCTTGG
>CM021106.1:244249176-244298673 GCA_007115665.2 Sequoiadendron giganteum | reverse complement strand
ATGATATATGGGTTATGTTTTGTATGAATCCCGCCCAATGGATGAGGCACTAGGTAATTTCTTCAAGATTCCTTATTTTGAAAATGCAGGGCTGTAGTTCTAACCATGGTGGTTCAAGATCTGAACAATCTAAAATATCAAACCCTATCTCTTTTGAGATACAAATCTTATGTTAAATTTTCAGTCTCGTTGCTTTAAGATAATTGTTATTATTCTCTGGTTTTCCACAACCAGGGTAATTTCTGTCTAATTACATTGGTGGGGACTGTATCTATAAGATGAAGTGTTCTTACCAAGTCATAAAACATTCTTATGAACACACTTAGGAAAACCCTCCTTGGTTTCACAGAGCCAAAAGTGTAGGAGATATTAGTCTTTGATTGAATCTCATTAGTTGGCCACTAACTTTGTTAGTTCTTGAATATAGAGGTTGGCTACCTCTTAGGGAATTACAAAGCTTTAGCTAGAAAAATAAAACACCAACAAAATGGCAACTCTGCTGGGCAGAATTTGTTAAAATTTTGATTGCAGAATCTAGCCTTAAGAGTCATTTCATAGAGTCAAATGATTTACCATTTTGAATTTAATAGTGAAAGTTTTCAACCCTAGAAGGAAGAGATTGTTGAAATGAACCTGAAAATCCTATGATTTGTGGTGTTCCGCTGGAAAAAGATTCAATAATTTTGGGTGCAGGCGGTATTGTTATAAATTTCATTATAATAACTGACATATTACTTGTAACCATAAAGGTTAAACTCAATGGAATAGGCTCTCTGCCTAAATCATTAGTTGAATGGTGGTTTTATTGGGGAGAACTTCTGAGAAATTTAAAAGAAAAAAGAGAAAAGAGAAACCACTATAGTTGGAGGCGGCTATCCAGAATCATTTGTTTAGTGGATATGAATGTTAAGTTTGGATGGTGACAGGTTATGGATTTGGAAGGGATTGGTAGTGGCATGATGTTATTATATTTTAGGTATGACTCTGTTGTGGAAAAAGACCTAGAATGTGACAAGCTTTGAAAAAGAATTTCATATTCTTTTGAAATTAAGTCTTGTGTTGAAGAGGTGGCGACTCTGTCTAAAGAACCAGTTGATATATGAAGGAAAAGTCCCAGATCTGTGATATTTATAGTCAAGGAGAGAAGATTAACAACTGCTACCAAAGTTACCAGGTATTTTCATTTTTTTAAATCTAAACAATTCACTATTATGATTGTGAGGGGTGTTTGTAATTAAGGATGATAAATGGTTCCAAATTAGATGTTCTAGCATCAAGAAGGGAACAATGATTATATTTTCCACACTTCTAATGATGCAATATGTAAAAGAAATTGTGAAACATGTTTATGTTGTATCATACTTCTAAAAGCAAGGTATAATTATTTCATTCACTGATGGAATCATAGTTGAAATGGTAAATGATATGTTTAATAAACATGTATTGTTTTGAAAATAATTAAATGGGTATAAGAGGTTTCTCATATGAGAATTCAGACATAAATATGCAAAGGGAACAAGTTTCATTAAACCCTTCAGGGGGTTTTGTAACTCAAAGGTATACGACTTTTATTTTCAGTGATACCAGTGGTTTCCCTAATCTAATTCCTAAGAAGATTAGGAAGTATTTTCCTAAACACACGGGGAAAAGGTGCAGAATCCGCCTCTAGGAATCTACATGATTTTGTAGATGTAATGGGGGATTATGAAATCAGTCATGAGGATGTTGTTATGAAGCTTTTTGTGCAATCCTTAAGGGGTGATGCTAGGGATTGGTTTTCATATCTACCTGCCTATTCTATTAACTCATGGAATCAGTTGGTGATAGTTTTAATTGAACAATTTTGTGAAAGAGTCAATCCCAACATATTAAGAAAAGGTTTTATGGGAATCCACATATAGGAAGATGAGCTTCTCCCATATTTTAATCTTAGATTTTCAAAAGCTTTAAGAGAAATCCGTAGAGAAATAAGACCAAGTGAGGTTGAATGCTTGGTTGTATATCTTGGTGCTTTTGACAAAAGGATGGGTTGCCTATTAAGAGATAACGAACCTACAAACCTACACCAAGCATATCAAATGGCCATAGAGATTGAGAACAACATGAAATACTTAATGATGAAAGGATATGTGGCTGCAAGTATTGATTAGCCTAGCCTAGCTCATACTAGTAAAATTTCAGAGTTGGCTGCACAAAACACTGATTATGATAAGAGTGCTCTGACAACTATAATATCTCCACCATTACAGTGTGATGATGATGAGATCCAAGATGAAAGCTAGTCCAATTTGAATGGTGATGATCAAACTTCTTTTGTGCCAGAATTGTATGAGATGAAGAGACAAGAGGAAGCATCACCATATGTTTTTCTTGAGGTTTTTGGATGCCTTAATACAAATTCCTAGAGGTCTTAGACCTAATGATTTTGAATGCATTGACTTCTTTTGTGAAATTTATGAACCAAGGCTGAGTTCTTTTCCAAAATAATTAAAACCTGCTAACTTGGCTCAAGTCCTTAAATCAATAGAGATTGCAGAATCAACCAGAAGTGTATCTATACAAAATGAAGATAATGCTTTCCCTTTTGAAGAAAGATGAATAACTGCACAAGAACTTGAGGGGCAAAGTGATGAAGGATTAAGTGAGACACCCATTGTTTTTCCCTATCCTGATTGTAATGCTCATGTCACAGAGATTTTTTTATAGGCTAGTGATTGTGATTTTAGAAGTGATAATTACATTACCGAGGAGGGAGTTGAGCCTCTCCTTTTGCCAGAGTTGTATGGAAATGTGGAACCTCATGATTTTACTTGTTTCCAAATGAAGGATCATTTTTCAAATGATGAATGTCTCGAGTATACTCTAGGTATACTAGCAATGGAACAAGTTTGTTGTATACATGTTGAGAAACTTGAGGACAATGAGGTGTGTGATCAAAAGAATAGTACTCGAGATAACCAACATATTGATGAAAATATTGGTAATATTGATTTTCCTGACTATTTGAATGAAACTGAGATTGATTTGTTGTTACCTTCTGACATTGATATTGCTAGTGAGAATTTTTCAGCTTGTGCTGAAATTTTCACTTATAAATTAACACATACAATAGGTGGTGTTGAACACAAGGAGGCTAGTGCATACTTCTATTTATCTATTGCCCATGTTGAGATTGATGTGTTTGACTCTATTTTTTGAGGTTTTTCATTTGGGAATGGATGAAGGAATGCATGAAGAGATGTATAGTAAGGGGCCTGAGAAGAATGTGTTTACACATTCCCTAGAGAAAGATGTAACTTATATTTCCCATCTTTGTGGTATCAGGATATGTCCCAAAATATCTGAACATAAGTGTTGGCAACCAAGCTTGTGTGGAAAGCATCAGGGTGAGGATTCCCTGAGTTATGTGTCCTCCTTTTTGTGCTATGAGGGTCTGTGTAACCTACACACAATATAATATGAAAGTTTTCAGTTCCATGTACAAGCTAATGATGATGTCAGGATGTGCAATGTTACAGACCAGATAAGTTATGAATGTTTCTTCTTCTCAGCTCAATTGAGTAAGCATTCTATGAAGTATCACAAGGTGCAGGGTAAGGTAAAATGTCATTATGGTCATATGTTATAGAACTAATGTTTGCACACAAGGTGTTGATAGATAAAATACATAGGAGTATTAGTAAACATTATGATACTTCTAGGCATACTAACTACTCCAGTAACTTAGAATCATCAAAAGCTAAAATTTGCAAACTTGGATTACTCCAGGTAACAAAGAATTTTTGTTTTGACAAGGGTAAAATTTGATTTCTCTTGTTTAGTGGCCTGGGGCCACCAAGTTGGATATACACAAGTTCCAATTGACAAGCATGGTAGAACATTAGTCAAGGCACTTGTTTGATTTAGTAATCTGGTCTACGAAAGTAGAGATTCAGGATTCTTGCTATGACCATAGGGGGCATACATACCCAATTGGAGCCATTGATGGGACTTTTAAAATTTGTCAAAATTTTGCCTAAATTGGGCATGACTGGTCACTTTTAAATGACTGGAGGTCTGATATTTTTGGGTTTAGATTACCCATGGAAAATTGGTTAGTACCTATTAAAACCCTCACGTTATATTTTAATGTTGACTTGTTGTTGAGGATGACTGGTCACTTAAGTCTTTCGAATGAGCCTTTCCTTTGTGCTCTCACCGACCCCTTTTCACCCGACCTATTGGTCTTCTCTTTGCCACTTAGGCCTAAATTTGTGTGTTGTCGAGGGTTTTTCTGGCTGGCCCCACCATTATATTATATTTGTCTTCATTACAGCTTGGCGAATCGTCTGATCATGGGCGATCTGGATTGTTCCTCGCAGACCTCATAGGTTTTCTTGCTGATGTCACTTAGGTGGTGCAAGGTGTGTGAGATGTCACCATTTTTAATATACAAATGAGTGGGGCCTTTTCTCGATGCACCAGCAGTGACAAGTGGGAGTCATTTCACCAGTGGGAATTTAATGACAAGGATTAATGATGACCGTCCCTTGTAGGCCTTGCACGATCATATTAAATGTTCCCAAAGGTATCGTGAGGTTTGCGAAATAGTGACATGTGGCTTGGCTCTTGGAGCAATGTAGGCTAGGTGGGGCTTGTTGCTTGATCATGACCTCCTGTTTTTGTGGGTTGTGATTGGCTGTGGTTTTTCCCAAGTATTGATTTGGATTTTCAATGATCATTGACTCGATTTGAGTCGGTCCACTTGTCGAGTCTATTCCACATCAACGGTTCAAATTCAAAGGGTTACTGTTCATTCGTTTGAGGAGTATTTGTGATTTGCAACTTGTTTTCATTAATGGTGAGGTTTTTTCAGTGGATCTCCTCCTGATTTCCTTACGTGTGAGTGGTATCCTCCTAATAAATACAATGATGGGTTGTACACCTAGAATAATTTTGTGGTGGCAACATCAACCACTAATCGCTCACACTACAAGATTTCACCCCAATTTTCGATGGTCGTTCGTTGAAATCTCAATGATACATTGTTGGTCGATTGACAAATCACAGAAATCAGTGCCATCGCTTAATTTTTGCCTATACCCCGACGGACTATAAAATGTTGACCTCACGATGCGAGCTCGTCGAAACCACGACACCCACTTCATCGATCGCGTGACGAACAGTACCTGAAGCATGGGAGGCATACCTTTTCCAAACCGTTGGATTAACAACACAAGTTTTTCGCCATTACGACAAAAGTTTGACATATTGCCAATATTGTTGAGAGATCAAAATTGCCTGAGAAGATATATCGGGAGGACTGGATTTTGGTCTCAGCGATGAAGTTTCATTGGCAAGATAGACATCTTGTCTCATCGACGAAGCACGAGGGAAGCATATTAACAAGACATATATCATCAGAGTAAGTTCTGAATGTCTACCCGACCAACTATGTGACACCATTAAGAATACATTGGTAGGAGTCTTGGTGACATACTTTAGATTGAAATAGTGATAGAATTTTGTTGAACACGCGATGAAATAGGCAAGTCATTATGACGAAAATTCATCGAATACATTGCAAATTCGTCGGATGCTTTTTGCGGTTCATTGCAAATTCGACGAAACATTGCGATTTAAAAAAAAAAACTATTAGTTTAAATGTAGGCATATCGGTGAAAGATCAAGACTATTACAACGATCAAAATTTCCTGAGAAGATATATCGAGAGGACTAGATTTTGGTCTCAGCGATGACGTTTCATTGGCGAGATATACATCTTGTCTCATCGACGAAGCACGAGGGAAGCATATCAACACGACATATACCATCGGAGTAAGTTTTGAATGTCTAACTGACCAGCTATGTCACGCCATTAAGAATACATCGGCACAAGTCTTGGTGACATACTTTAGATTGAAATAGTGACAGAAGTTCATCGAATGCGCGATGAAATAGGCAAGTCATTACGATGAAAATTCATTGGATACATTACAAATACGTCAGATACTTTTTGCGGTTCATCGTAAATTCCACGAAACATTGCAATTTAAAAAAAAAAAAACTATTCTTTGAAATGTAGGCATATTGGTGAAAGATCAAGACTATTACAATGATCAAAATTGGCTGAGAAGATATATCAAGAGAACTGGATTTTGGTCTCAATGATGACGTTTCATCGACGAAGCATGAGGGAAGCATACCAGCAAGACATATACCATCAGAGTAAGTTCTGAATGTCTACCTGACTAGCTATGTGACGCCGATAAGATTACATCGGCAGGAATCTTGGTGACATAGTTGAGATCGAAAGAATAATCATCGGGGAGACTCACCACATCGAGGAAATTATAGAATATCCTAGCGATACATGATCCCTTGTTGATGAAGATATAAATGGATGGAAATACTTATCGAGGTGACTTTGGGTGATATATAAAAGTAGTCAAGTCGGCCAGGCCTTAAAAATGCAAGATTGATGATATCAAGCCTATTTGTAGCAGCAATATTGATAACTATTTTCTTGGCTGTCATACAAGCCATCTCCATCAACAGCTGATTAAGGACTCTATTTGCAACACCACTAACATCCCCAACACTACTACCACACTAGAAACATGTAAACCAATTATGCATCACAAGTTAGAGCCTACTTCAAAAAGGTCAAACAAAATTCCCAATCATTTATAGTCAACCTTAAACTTTCACTTATAAAAAAGCAACACACCTATGTAGCAATAGAATCGAGCTCATCATAAAACAAGACAGAAGGAGCTGACCCTATGGCCTTATAAACAATGTGTCACATTAGCCTCACTCTCTTGAAACCACATTGATAACAATTTAGGGCCCTTCACACTGATGAAATTGGCCTGGAATTCATTGGCAATGGATTTTGCAAGCAATGTCTTTCCATAACCCAGTGGTCCATAAAATAGCACTTCTTTTGAAGGAGACATTCCAAAATTTTCAAATTTCTTAGAATGCTCCACTGGATATTGAACAGTGTACACGAAACTCATATGAATTTTGTTAGTTCATATCTCTTTCAAAAGCATCTTTTCTGCATTGAAAGAAAAGCAAGGCAGAAATATAGTGAACCACGTATCTCAATATACCTCTTGAAGCTCCCTCTTGACATTTTCCAACCCTCCAATATCTTCCCAAGTGACATTTGGAACTTGACAACCTATCAATGTTTTCCCAATATTCATAAGCAAATTTACCATTATGAAAATCATCAGAAACAAACAAACTTAGGAATTGAAAATTTAGGGGCACAACAGATCAATAGTTTAAACATACAATCCCTACTTAATCGATATGAGAAAAATTGAATGTCTAGACATGGTTTGGAAAAACTCATAGTTTCATGAATAGCAGATGGGTTGCTAGAGCCCAATGCAGTCCGAAAGTGCTAATTAGTCACGACCATTGAATGTAGAATCTCAACATCTATTGTCTCATATTCTACATCAATGACATCCATTTTTTCCCCAATACACTGAAGTGCAGCCTCAGTGCACAAAGCTGCAAGATCTGGTCCAACATATCCATGAGTATCCTTACCAATCATTTTGAGATCAACCTGTACCAAGAATCCTAAAGAATAATATATACTATCACCAAGAAAAACAAAGATTAATAAATGCTCTCAAAATCCAAGCACTGCTTGACATTAGATCTAGAAGTACAAAAATAAATTTAGGTTCTACAATATGTACATCATTAGAGAGCTTCATATTCTTCATATGGATACGAAGCACTTCCAACCTACCTACTAATCACCAAGTGGGCAAGAAAAGTGAAATTAATGAGACCACTAAAATAAAAATAAAAAATAGAGCTTTGAAACCGAATCCACACACAACACAATGTTCATAGTGAAAAGTTAGCACTTTCTTTCATCTTTGTAGATTGGTTTGATGCTTCAAATGATGCACTTCTTATATTGAAAAGTGCATTACTTACCTTATTGAGCTTCTCTTTGTTTTGAGAATATTTTAATATTCTCTACTTAATAAGTCCAACCACGTGAAGGTGGAAGCTCATTTGGCCCTTCCGCCCCCCCCGCCCCCCCCCTCACATCACTCTCAATTCCCCATACCCGATCATATAACATTAATCATTCATTCATCCATTAATAACATATAACATTCATTCATTCATCCTGCATTAATAACATATAACATTCATTCATTAACATATAACATTTATTCATTAACATATTCACATTCATTCATTAACATATTTCAGTTTTTCAGTTTTTACATATTACCAAAAATATGGCTGTCATAATATGATTACAATCACTTTTTTTTTTTTTTTCTTTTTTGCAGCTAAAAAAAGCTGAAGTGGTGTATCGTTTTCAAAATCATCTATCCCCCCTTGAGTTGTTCTGAGCTCTTCTCATGATCTTAATGTATTCCTAGTTGTGTACTCACAACATGGATGCGGCTACAAGGGGGGTCTGCTGCAATAGAAAAGAAATGTTAAATTGATATGTTTTATTATTATTGTTACACGTATTTCATTAATTAAAAGAACATAAGAGTGGTGCTCTTTACCTGATTGGGCTACATCATGTTCCTGATATTGTCTTATAGCCTCATGCTCAACATGTTGAAGACCCTCTAAATCCTGATCTGGAGTTGAAACATGAACGATTACATTAATTAATACACCAATTGCAATTAAATATGTTTAAAAGAACATTAGAGTGGTCCTCTTTACCTGATGGAGCCACATCATGTTCCTGATTCTGTCTAGCCTGATCATGCTCAACATGTTGATCATGCTCTAGATTCTCTAAAGTTGAAACACGAAAGGTTACATTGATTAATACACCAAATGCAATTAAAGATGTTTAATTGTATTAATCCATACTGTGTTTTTTATAGCACATGAATACATCCAGTACCAAGGTGCACACCATGGACTTCATCAGCAGGTTGTGCTCCACCCTCACCAGGCTGCATTCCAATGTCATGTGTAGGATTATCATTGCTTATTTGTGTAAAACAAATAGGCACATTATTGTGGTGGAAATTAATATTGAACAGATTGCACAAGTATTCAATTTGAAATAAACTTTATTGAGTTTATTTACCTGCGTGTTGGATGCAGTGGAAGATTGTGTTTGCCCAGTCGAGACTCTTAGCTATTCAGATAGGGCTCCATAGCCTTGGTTGAAGGAAATCTTCAGGTCCTCTTCTATGGGCACTCTATTGAAATCAAAGCCCTGCATTTTTGCATCGATCATGAATTTTTCTTCTATGGTGTGATAAAACCAAAATTATTTGCAATTTATTATTTGGATGCAATATTTCACTTATTGATACTTACAAATCGTATGACTATTTTCATATAACCACTAGAGCCAAGTTTGTGCTGCCCATTTTTTTCTAGTCTTGCCTTTGTTGCCTTCGATGTGTTGGGCAGCCTATGAAAAATTTGAAATATCTTAAATTATGTAAAAAGAAAGATTAATCAGTATATAATTAAATTGTTGATAGTATCACATAACTTCCTTGGCCCGGTGGTATCTTTCCTTTCTTCTTTTTAGCCTTCTCCTTTCCATCTGACACCAAGTCCTTCCACTCCCTTTGCAGAATCATGGGGGGACGCTCATACTTTCTATTCTTCTCTAAATGTAACCTATATTGGTCCCTCACATACTTTAGATAGGTACCGGCTTTCTTAAGGACCTTGGTTCAGTTGAATGTTTTATCACTGAACAACACAACTAAACGGTTAATGAGCTCATATTTTAAATCTTGATTTTGGGCATTCCACCATGTATGTATGGTGGGCCCGAAGAGCTCCAATGAAATATCACTTAGATGTTTATAAAAAACATCATTTCCTACAGGAGTAGGATGTATAATTAGAAACTTAGAAGGGCAAGGTGTTTGGGCTACTTCCAAAAACTTATATACGTGCACGAATAATATAGAAAAAATGGAGGCGCTTGCATTGGGATTGGAAGTCTGTGTAAAGAAAGGAATTGATTCGATAGAAATAGAAGGTGATTCTCAAATCTGCATTCAGGCAATCACATCGGGGAAAACACCAAACTGGAAACTAGACAATTGGATAGGAGAAATCAAATCCCTTCTTCGGAAGTTAATGAATATACCCTATCACATGTCTATAGGGAAGCTAACAAGGCTGCGGGCCTCCTGGAAAACTGCGGAGTAAATCAAGGAAAGGTAATAAAAGTTGACTGCCAACACTTCTAATCATCGATAGTTTGGGTGGATGAAAGATCTCTGAAATCTCTAAAAAGAAGTGAGTTGGGACAATCAGATGGGATAACAGATAAGACTCGAGCAACATTTAGCCAATGCATTAGGAAGTTGTGCTAGACTCATGGGACAAGCACAAGCATTTATTGGAAACCGAGGGATAAAAGGTGTTAAGGCACTACTCCAGACTCAAACTTCAGAAGGACAATGGTGTATAAGTTTGGTGTGCACTGTATCTGCTCAAACGAGATGTTGAGAGCCCAGTGCAAAATAATTTTCTCAGTCAGTTCCCTACAAGTGATCGAAGCAATAGAGCAAATAACCCAAGAGATCCCATAGGAGGGGAACCACTGGTGTGATGGCATAATCTATGAGGTAGACCTAAGCCTATTAATAGATGTTTTGGGTGCCAGAGAAGTACTGGTGGAGAAGCTTGGGGGTTTTGTTAAGTTGATCAACATTGAAGCAGTGGCAAATGTTATCTTGGAACTACCTACTGAAGGTATGGTGAGCTCCCTGAAATACATCTTTGGAGAAAACGGGATAGGGGGAGACGGGCAGGAAGTGGAGGTTGAAGTTGGGGAGGAATGCACTAGCAGCTCATAGCAACAGACCAAGGCAATGAGTTGCTTCCTAGGCAATGCATGGGATGTATATCGGGCGAGCATAATCAACAATGACATGAATTCCTTTGCAAGGTTTGTTCAAAATGAGGATTGGTTCAACAAAAGGAGAATGAAACATGTAGTAAAGCTGGGGTATGCATTGGGAGTAGTATATAGCTATGTAGTAGCATAAAGCATGATAAGCATACAATCAGATATATAGTGGCTATAAACAAGCAATTATAATGTAGGAAAATATTTCCATTTTGTAAATCAATATAATAGGGCACTATCCCCACTGATAGCACTTACTTATAAAAAATAAAAATAATAATTAAAACATTTTAAAGTACCTGAGACCTTCTTTATCTTTATGGGAAGGAAATCCTTGGTCACCACAAGTGTGACTGACAATGTTCTCATACTAGTAATACTGGAAGATCAAGGAAATGCTGCTAAAACATCACCAGTAGTAGTGGCCTCTGCATCCATAGGTACTCACACATGTAGTGGCATGTGTTCACTTATAGAGGGTGGCCTACCGAATGCCTGCATGGTATGTGTTGCCGACATTTCAGACGACAATATAGGCATAGATGATGGGGTCGGATGATGTGTTGTATGTGCAGGAAGATCAGGATTGACACTTGTACCGTCCCCTACTTCCCGGGAAACACTTGCAGTACCCTAATCACAGCTAGCAGCATGATGAGGACATAAATAATCCTATAAAAACAACACATATTTTAGTTCATGACATAAAAGAGTAAAAAATATTAAACCATGAATGAACTTATGTTATAATTAAAGATCTTATGACAACTTACTTCTAGGTTTTGTGCTCTCTCAGACAATATTTTAACCCTTTGTCTTATCTCATGTTTGAGGCACTATGAATACCAACTAAAGGATTTCTTGATTGCTTTTTTTTTGGGCCTTCCTCATCATATCCACAGGGTTTGTGGAAAATGTGATTTCATCATCACATAATAGTGATTGCACCTCCATATGAATGCTCTCCTGTACTACTGGTGCCTTTCCCCGATCCACCAACTGCAACAAGAATATTAAAAACATTATCAAAATTAACCCAATAAACTCATGAAAGAACATAATAATAAAAAAAAAATCTCGTATCTAATATGTACAATTACAATGAGGTAAACCTGTCAGATAGAAGCACCTGAAGATGGATCACGATCTGTGCTCTAGGCCGAAGCCTTCCTCGTATGATCAATGTCCCGCTGTGACAAAAATTAAATATAAAAAGCATTACCGAAATGAAACCAATAGACTTACGAAAAACAACATAATAATAAAATGGTATATAGTACATACCACCCCCATAGTAATTGTGTATGTATATAAGCGATTCAAATTGTAATTGATTAGCAACTCTTCCCCTGTAGTTATTGATTTTATCGCACATACGAATACATGGTTTCCCTCTCGTGCCGCAAATATAAAATTGGGTTGCTTATTTGTTGACCCAGGTCATGTACTATTTATAAACCCTGCAATATTCCCTGATGCTTTTGGCCTCCTATCAATGTACCTAGCCACTCCTTTATTTTGATCCTTATCTTTTAGTTATATATAATTTTTTGATAGTGCATACCTACGCATACTTCATGTATATCGAACTAGCTGCATCCAATATTTGTAACTATAACAGGGTCTAACATACTCCATCAACTCAGTAACTTTGTCGTAACAGACCTTTATGTTGTCCATGCAAAATAGGCCCAAACCATGTAATGATGATGGTGCTATGTGATATATACTCTCATTGACACAAAGATCAGTGTTTATTGGAGGGAGTTCCTTGGGTACCCATTGTTTCTGTAGATGTTTGTACCTCAAGGGCACCTCGATGTTGCCTATGCTCTCATCATCATAAGAACATGACCCCCCTTCAGCAAGAAAAAATTCCATGCGTTTACGAAATTTTCTTCTAATATTTTGACCTCTAGTTGATCTCCCTCTTTTAGACCTACTACATGTCTCACTTTCCTCTTCTCTTCCTAAATTTCCCTCGCTCGAGGAAGACAAATCTGACAAATGCCTATTTGGTGGTACCTATGCTCATAAGGATGTTGGATGAAGTTCTTTCATGGTGATGTGATCTGAAGGTGACATTATGATAAATCTATTACTTGATCGCTATAATTTGACAGGTTATAAGGTAATCAAGTCTTGATAGATTGCAAGTTATTGTTACTACAGTCCAAATGTGTCCATCACAAATTAAATCTACTTAATGTTTTAACTCCCAAACTTTGTAACAAGTGTTAAATGTGACTATGGTCCACCAGTTACACAACCAAGCTGTCAAATGTATTCTCTAATTGTAATCAAAGGACTTTTGCTCTTCATTCAAGTAAATAAACTTGAAGGGAAACACCACCAAGTGGTTTATTGGACACCTACATGACTAAAAATAGCAAAAAATTTACATTTAATTTCCATATGTCTAAGTGGTTAATGGGGAGGGAGTGTGTACTAGGCTTGGTAAATTCATCATAAGTTTATGCTTTGGCAATAAAAAATGTTTAAGTCATCTTAAATCTTCCTATGTCTAATTGTTAGGAGACTTTTGATATGCTTTAAGGTAGGATGAGTGGTCGCATCAATGTTCTAATTCTCTATGACAAGGTTTCAACATCTTCAAATAATGAAAGTTAGTGCTTATAGTCATTTGAAACAACAACATTTTGATTATGTATGATGGTAGGATTTGATAACTTAAAAGAATTGGCTACCCAACAAACTTAAAGTTAAAAGAAACTTTTTCAGATTAAGGGGTTAGCACTTTCTTTCATCTTTGCATATTGGTTTGATTCTTCAAACGATGCATTTTTTATCCCACTTCCATCTTATTGTATTCCCATCCCATTGCAATTGTTGGAGGAGTTGATACCAAAATTTCATATTAGATACCACATTCTTGAAGCAATTTTCTATGTTTTTACAAATTTTTTAAAGTTCTTTTGTGTTGTATGGATCCATACAAGCTTGAAATGCTTTGAGATCATTGGTGTAGATAAATATATGTGTTCCCTTTCATTTGCATTTGTTTTGAAGTTCTCAATCACTGTTTTGTGGGATTAAACAATCAAATATAGGGACTGCCCTGTTGTGCCTGTGTAAGGGTTTGACGGCTAAATAGAAATGACATCCACCAATCCATCCACTATCTTGGAACTATAACTCAGTGGATTGGTGTGCATTATGGTGGATTTGATGGAGTTTCAAATCTTGTTCTTTAAATTCCATTTATGTTTTTCCCTTGTCTTGGCTTGTTACATTGTTTGGGAGGAACCTAAGGTTGGGTTTTACCTTGGCTTTCATATAAATCCTATTGTTCCATGTAAAACCTTGGGTGAGATATATTCGATCGTTACCTTTTTGCAGTGGATATTAAAATGACTTATGTGTCATTGTTTTGAATTAAGGTCTTCATTTGAAGGTCCTTCATGCCAAGGTTCCTTTTATAAAGCATTTTGGACATGAAATATTTCAAAATAAAAAATACCTTCATTTGAAAGTCTTGACATGGCATCATTTTTGAATGAAGGTTCTTCATTCAAAGGTCATGACGACATCACCTTCAAATGAAGGTTCTTCATTAACTGGTATTTTATAATTTTGAATGTGTGATAATAATTTAGGGTTGAAAATAAATCCATTTGAGCCTTTTATAAATGAAAGGACATTTGATGCAATCATAAGCCTTGTCAAAATTTTAACTTAATAGTAAGGGCATCATGAGTAGTTTGTTGGGCCCATTCAACAATCTCCGATGCAAGGATTGAATTGTCTAGAATGTATCTACTATCAAGAAATCCAATTTGCTTACCTCTATGACTATATCTCAAGCAATAGGTTTAACTGTGATGGCAATGATATTGACAAGGATTTTGTAATCTAGGTGTTGAGAAGCATAAATGGCCACCATTCTAGGAAAGATTCTTCATTCTCACTTTTAGGTGTTAAAATTTAACAATACGTAGATTGATGAAAGAGCCCAAAGAGCCTTTCTCCATGTTATCCAAGTACACATAGCAGCAGTCTTCTCTTATATGGTTGGACATGATTTCAAGAACTTAGCTAGGAATTATTCATTTAACCTAAGGTTTTCTCATAATGCCATCATTGGAAAAGTATGATCAAATTCTTCTATTACGAAGAATTGATCTATGTGCCTCTAGTAATCACTATAAAAATGTGAAAGACTAAGCTATTTTATTTTTTCTATCTTATCTTCTACCATTTTACGATAATGGGGGGGCCAATGTATGAGAAGATCTTTCGAAACTAGGCATGAAAATTGTAGGTTAAAGAGAATGGGGGTGCCAAACTTATAGTAATCATTGTCCCTTGGTCGTCGATTTTCCCTGAGTGCCCTCAACCTCGTCCTCGATGCTGGTATTGACCTTGTTTTAGCTCCAAAATCTTCGTCGACGCTGGTATTGACCTTGTTTTCACTCCTCCAAACTCTTCCTCAGCATTGGTATTGACCTTTCACTTGTCCAATTTGACGAGCTACAACCTGCTTTAGTTAGGTTTTAGAGTATGTTAGTTAAATTTAAAATTATGGCACCATTTAGAGTAGTGAATATAAAGTAAGCCAAGCCTATTATAATCATGAGGGAAATAATAAAACTCCTAGGATACTTTGTGAAACCATTTTCCTTGGTTAAAGGGAGGCCATAAAATATACCTTTGGATTTTTTCGATCTTCAAATATGAGGATTTGCAAGGTTCTTAGCAACATGATTAATGGAAATGTGTGCAATAAGAATTTTTGAACACACATGGAATCTCCTTGCCAAAGAAAGGGGCTTCATAATTTAATATGATAATTTTTCTCAGCTCTAGAAATGATATGTTTCCTTAAAGAGGAAGGAGAAACCTAAAAGGTAAAAGAGATGCTTAGGAATCTCAACACTTCCTTATGATCAACCCCCTTCTATCCATAGGAATTGAACAAATTGGGCTTGGCTAAGAATGATTTCCTATAACATTGAGTTTTATGCCACTATATATTTGACCTTAAAGCTTTCTAGAAAATATCTAGGCATTGAATATCCTAAATAATGTCATGTTTGTCCTCCAAGAGAGTGAGAAAGGATTCATTAGAAAAATGACCATTGAATAGTTGGGCTATAGAGTTATGAAAAGTAGCACCTTTAGTTAGTAAGGTGAATTTATTAATGTTAATCTTAATATTCCAACACCCTCTGTTAAGTTTTACATTCCTCACAATAAAACATGTTGATTGAAACAAACAAATATATATAGTCTAAGCTAACATCATTTTTTTTTTCTTTAATTTCTCCCTCAAGAACATCATTGGCTCAAGTTATACAAGTACACACTATGTGATCCTTTTTCTTACAATAATAACATTCATTTTTATTTTTTAATTATTATTACCTCATGAGTATAATCCATTCTCATGTTGAGAATCAACTTTTAAATCTTTTCCATTGTTCTTTATTCTTCTCCTAATAGGGCCAAAATCACATCTTCTTGTGTTTGAGAATTTATCGAATGACTGCCTTCAAAAGGCTGACATAATCTCCATCTCAACACCAAGGGCCCACCACATTATGCATCAGCAAGGAAAAACACGTGGCGCTCACCCATGATATCGCAATCAATAGACACCTTGCATTTTTGTATCACACAAGGGCGCGCAACCGTTGATCTCCACCATCAACAATCATGTTCATTCATAGTAGTCACCAACACTGAACATAACCGTCACGCAACTTTTCATCTGGATTATAACATCACCATCGATTTTGAGCATGTGCATCTCAGAGCCGCTTTAGTAACCTATCATATAATGTACTAAAAACTGACATAAATATTAAAGCACTTTGATTAATAGTAATTTTATAATATTAATATATTATATTACATTATATGAATTATAATGATATATTTGATATATTAAGATTATATATAATCTATAGATTAATAGTAATTATATTAGATTATTAATATTATTGGTATAGTATTAATAATATTAATATTGTATTAGATTAATAATAATTATAATATTGTTAAATGATTAATTATATTACAAATGAACACTGCTTTCAAATTCTTAGCTTTGAATGAATGGTTCAAGCACCAATGTTGAATGTTGTAACTCTAGTAGGCGTGAATAGAAGTAGAGGAGATTGTTTGGGAGAAGAATTTTTTCTAGTGCTAGGTTATGTGTTAGGTTATATAGGGTTAGGTTATATAGTGTTTGAGCCTAGCCTCAAACACTACAATTAGGGTTAGGTTTGGGATTAGGTTTATGGTTATGGTTAGAGTTTAGGGTAATCCAAATCATAACCTAACCCTTTTTCTCGAAACCTTAACCTTGACCCTAACCCTCACCTTTATCCTATCTTTATAACCCTAACCACAACCAAAACTCTAACCCCAACCCTAACCCTAATTACCTAACCCTAAATATTTTTTATTTTATTAATTAGTTGCATTCACTCTAATAACCCTAAACCTATCCCTAAACTTAACCCTAGCCCTATCCCTGGCCCTAATCCTAACCCCAACTCTAAGCCAAATATAAAAACAACCCTTAATCATAACAATAACCCTAAAACTTAATTCTAGATATAACCCTAATACTATAATCCCTAATTGTAATCCTAAACCCTAACCCTAATTTCATATCTAATCCCAACCATAACCAAAACTCTAAATCTAACCCTAACCATAAAACATAAACCCTAATCTAACCCTAATCCTAACATTATTTTTCCTAACCCTAACCCTAACTCTAAACCTAACACTAACCCGAACACTAAATCCTAACCCTAATTAAATACCCAATCATAACCCTAAATTGTAACATGATCCTTTGAATTGGATACTACATAAAAAATTATGTGTTACAATCATTGCTTCCATTGTTGGAATTTTTACTTTGGGATGCATATATTTTTAAAATCAACAAAATATTTTAATGTCTTGCCAAAATTAATATTATTAATTGTAATATCAAACTTATAAACATGTATGCAAAATAAGAACATAAATAAGAAATATAAGGTAACAGTTTCTTCAAAAAACAAAGTGATGTGGACTACAAGGACTATAAGATATCCACAAAAGAGATCTATATTGAAAATATTGTAGGGAAATTCAAGACAATACAATTGGTAGATGATGTAGACATCCAAATTTGATCACTTCCATATGATCAAAATTGTCTACTTTATTCATCTATTTCATTAATAGTGATTAAATAATTTATTTAATCATTCTTTCATTTTCTGCCTAAGGTTCCTAAAGTATCTAATTAAATAAATTAAATAATTTACTTTACCCCCTTGTCTTATCTTCTCTAAATTAAATAAACATGACAAATTATTTAATTTAGTCATTTAACCCATTTGGATTAAAATCAATTTTTAATTCCTTTTTTCTCTCTCCTTGTCACATTCTCCATAACCCTTTCCTAATCTGGATTAAATTAATTAATTTTTGATTAGGATGTGCACCACTTAATCAAGATTAAGTGTCACATCCTCCATAATCTCCCACTTGCCTCTAATCTCTCATTAATTACCTTAATCATGTGTTTGCACAACCTTAATCAGAATCATTAGCCACATTTGGCTTCCCTTTTCTGGTCAACCTTCCCACTTACCATTTTTGGTATGGACTCCCTTCCCCATCTGAATTTTTAATTCACATTTATTCAACCAAGGTTCCCCTCTTCCCCATGTGAATTTTTAATTCACTTTTATCTTTCCAAGGTCTTCCCCATCCCCCATGCAAGATTCTAGAAGCCTTGACTTGTCACTTCACATGTACCAAGGGCTTCTAGAACCTTGGACTTGTCACATCACCCACATGTGATAAATCTCTAGCTTTTTGGAGACACTCTCTTATCCACTAGATTCTTCCAATCATTGTGAATTTTAAATTCACTTTTATTCCTTCAAGGAATCTTCTCATCCCCCAAGATCCACCTCATTTTCACATCACTCCACCCTAGGACATCTCACCTTCCACATGTCAAGATGTGAGGGCTTGTGAGTCCTCAACTCACCATAGCCCTTCATCTTGATCTTTGTTGGATCAATCCCAACCGTTGAATTCTCTAGAGAATTCCACTTAGCCTATAAATACCCCTTCAATTCCTTCATTTTGGGGGCATCAAATCTTTTGCAAATAAACTCTTGCAAAATTTTCATTCAAGCTCTCATCCATTTTAGCATCCATATTGCATCCAGTTCATTTTCATTGCCATCCAAGGAGCACACAAGACTTCAACATCAAGGGCCAACCAAGGAAGCAACAACATGAAGGTATAACAACAATTTATTTGTTTATCTTGCTTTCATATTGTTCATTTTCTTAGGCTAATCATTGAAGTGCCCTATTATCTTGTTGTTTCTCTTTATTGCACTATTAGTTTTATCTAACATCTCTCACATTTAGGAAGCAACATTTTTTTAGGATCACATTTCTGGCACGCTAGGTGGGACCCACAAAGGGGTTTCTTTCTTTCATGTTTTTTGTTGTTTGCTTGTTTGCAGATTCAGGTCGCAGAGGGGCGAACTTGCCCTCCCGGACACCGTAGAGGGGCGACTTTGCCCTCTGTTTCTAACTGTTTTCTGCAAAGGGGTGACCCTGCCCTTTACTGTTTCTGACTGTTTTCTGTAGAGGGGTGACCCTGCCCTTTTAGGTTGTTTTCTGACTATTTTCTGTAAAGGGGCGAACCTGCCCTTTACTATTTTTGACTGTTTTCTGCAGAGGGGCGACCCTGCCCTTTTAGGCTGTTTTCTAACTATTTTCTATAGAGGGGTGAACCTGCCCTTTACTGTTTCCGACTGTTTTTTGCAGAGGGGCGACCCTGCCCTTTTAGGCTATTTTCTGACTGTTTTGTACAGAGGGGCGAACCTGCCCTTTACTATTTCTGACTGTTTTCTGCAGAGGGGTGAATTTTCCTTTTTAGGATGTTTTCTGACTGTTTTTTGCAAAGGGGCGAACCTGCCCTTTACTATTTCTAACTGTTTTCTGCAGAGGGCCGAATCTACCCTTTTAGGTTGTTTTCTAACTATTTTCTACAGAGGGGCGAGCCTATCCTTAACAGCACATTCGAGAGGGTAAAAAGGGGCACTTGAACTTCGTGTTTGTCTTCTTTCTTTTGTTGTTTCATGCACTAATCCTCTAATCTTGTTTGGTTGTGAGTGAAGTTAGATTTGCTGCACATCACAAAGAAGGGAAAGAAGACAAACAACTAACATTTCCTTGCAGGACCTTTCTTTTTATTCTGATTTTTAAAAGTTTTTCCTTGCTATTTCATCTATGTACTTAGTATAAGTAGGGGAAAGGAATATTTGTTGTTTGTTGTGTCTATTTTACTTATTTTACCTTAAGGGGGTATTAGTTTGTTTTCACTTTCCTCCTTTGCATGTTGTGCGGACCCGAAGGAGGTAGGAAACAATTAGTGTCATCTTCTTAGCGAGACCTGCTTGGGGATTTCATCACCCCAAGGGACGATCCCAACCACATGTACCAATGGGGTATATAAAGGGGGGAGAGCCAAAGTTGTACCCCAATCCAGTTACGTCGTAATTGGCGGAACGTCAAAGTTAGGGTGATACCTAGATAGACGTGAAGAGTTGGTCCGAGCCTTTCAGTATCTCACTGGGGCTCCCGACTCACGCTTGTGATGGATTGGTGTTCATTATTTGTGCCTCACATACTGAACGTATATCGAGGACTCCCTAGAAACCTTGTTCATCCTAGAGTAAGACCTTTTTCAACCATACCCGTTAAAACGTTAATCATAGGATTGTGCTTGTTCAAAGTGTCTTTCTGTGAGGAACCAGTAAATTTTGGTAAGTCAAACTGTTATTAAACCATTTTAAGTCCTTGCCAAAATCCCTTATCCAAACCAAGTTCAAATTTTCACTGCACAGGGGCGACCTTGCCCTCTGTTTCAACCATTTTCTGTAGAGGGGTGATCTTGCCCTCTGTTTCAACCATTTTCTGCAGAGGGGCGACCCTACCCTCTATTTCAGCCATTTTCTATAGAGGGGCCAATACGCCCCGCTGAATGACCAGTTTCACCCGTTTAACCTCCGTTCAAATCCTTGAAGCCTCCATTTGACCATTCCATCATCCTAAACACTCATTTGACCAATCCAAACCTTTATTTGGCCATTCTAAGCCCCCGTTCACCCCTCTCGACCATCTATCTATCCAACCTGAATATCCGATTACCCGTTGTGAGTGGTCGTTTCCCTGTTTTGAGTGATCAACATTTTCTGAAAATCAACGTTTCATCGACCAGACTGCATAAGTGCTTCTTAGAACATCATTGGATTCCATATCTATCATCAAATCATCCATCCCAATCATCTAGGCTTCATTTTTGAAATTTTTGATTTTTATGCTGAAACTTCCGGAGGCCATAACTTTTGACTCGGATGTGGGTTTTGGCTGAAATTTTACGAGTGGTTGCATTAGGAGCTCACATTTGGATTCCCAATAGACTTTTAAGTTCCTTGGATCCTCCTTTGACACGTTTTTAGAGCCTCAAACTTTCATCGTGACCCTCAAAATCACAAATTAGCATTTATTCTTTTCAATTTTCCAATTTTTAACGAACTGTTTCATTAATAACTCTGAATGCATGTCTCATATTTTTGATGTTAGTTGGAAATTCATCCTATCTTAGTATTGGGTATTTTGTGGAAAAAATTGGACTCTCAAATGTATGCCTACGAAATTTCCTAAAATGGCAAAATTTGATAATTTTTGAAAACTGCCAAATTTGGCAAAAATCTGATTGTCAACATCTTACGTCCTCTAGTTGAAACCCATGATCATGTTTTCAAATCAATCCTATCATATCCTATGATCCAATCCCAATCTAAGCCCCAATTCAGTCCTAATCTGAGCGTTAATCCCGTCATCCTAATCTGAGCTTTCATCCAATCCTAATCTGAGCTTTCATCCAATCCCCATATGAGCTTTCAACTCATCCTAGTTCTCTATCCATCATATATTCTTTCCTTCTAATCTATATCCATCATGAATCTGTATCCCCCTCTCACATGACCAATAATAGTAGTCAAAGGGAATCCTAACTCCATTGATGACGATAATGAAAATCTTGTTGATCATGAAGATTGTTATATAGATCCTCTTGACGCTATCATTGCTAGTAAGATCTCTCCAATCGCCTCCCAAAATCACACTAATTCTTCAAACTATCCCACCATGCCTTCATCCACATCTAATAGCGGTTCTTATGCTACCCTTGACAAGGGATATCCAACATCCTCACCATCGACATATTCATCATGTCCTCCCTTTCAACCTCTATCCTATCCAACATCCACTTCCTCTTATCCTCATCATCAACAATCCCAATACCTCTACCTTAATCCCACATCCCAATCTTCCCATCCTAATCCAACACCTACACCTTCCTATCACAATCCCCTATCCCAATATTCCTCCTATCCTAATCCACCATCTCAATCCTCTCATCCTAATCTACCATCTGTATCCTCCTACGCCAACCCACCATACATGTCCTCCTACAATGGTTCACCACCTCAATCTTCCTATTCTAATCCAACATCCACACCTTCCTATCACAATCCCCCATCCCCATACCCTTACATTAATTCCACATCTCCCCATTCTAATCCTTCATCTACATCTTCCTACTATCACTCCCCATCCCAATCTAATCCAACATCCACATCTTCCTACATCACTCTCCCTTTCACCGCATTATATCTTAATCCTCCATCTAATCATAATCCTACATCTCCTCCAACCACTCCTAGTACTCCATCTAGTCCCATCCACTCATCTAATCATAATCCTCCATATCTTCCTAGTCCTACATCCAATCCCATCCCTTCATCTAATCCTAATCCTCCAACCACTCCTAGTCCTACACCCAATCCCATCCCTTCATCTAATCCTAATCCTCCAACCACTCCTAGTACTCCATCTAGTCTCATCCACTCATCTAATCATAATCCTCCATATCTTCCTAGTCCTACATCCAATCCCATCCCTTCATCTAATCCTAATCCTCCAACCACTCCTAGTCCTCCATCTAGTCCCATCCCTTCATCTAATCCTAATCCTCCACTCCTCCTAGTTCTACCCATCCCTTCATCTAATCCTAATCCTCCATCCTCCTAGTTCTACCTCTAATCCTCATCCACACATCCATCATATAATCCTCCAATTCCTAATCCTAATCCCCCATCTCCTCCTAGTCCTCCATCCATTTCCATCCCTTCATCTAATCCTAATCCTCCATCCATTCCCACCCCTTCATCTAATCGTAATCCTCCATCCATTCCCATCCACTCATCTAATCATAATCCTCCATATCTTCCTAGTCCTACATCCAATCCCATCCCTTCATCTAATTCTAATCCTCCTAGTCCTCCATCCAATCCTATCCCTTCATCTAATTCTAATCCTCCATCTCCTCCTAGTTCTCCATCCAATCCCATCCCCATGTCTAATCCTAATCCTCCAATCCCCAATCCTCATCCTCCATCCCTTCCAAATGTTTCCCAAGGACTCATGCAAGAAGAGACACCATGCCCTCCCACTTTATCATGTACTATCACTAGTTATGAGGCCCTCCTCCTACACCTATCCCTCTCATCACCCTTCCTACCACCATCCAAACGATTGAGCTGGTCAAACCAATCGAATCCATTGAATCCCCATATTCTACTACTAGATCCACCGAATCCATTGAAGACATCCAATCCCCTCCTCCTAGTCCTAATATTCACAAACTTCAATCTAATGACCTTCATGAAACCTCCATCCTCCTCTCTCCCCCAATTGAGGAGTCCCTCCAACACTCTTCCATCATCATACATCCCACACAAGATGAGTCATGCCAAGAGCTTGATCCAAAGCATACAAGCATATTCCCTCCTCCAAATCAAGATCACTCCATCACATCTACTCCCTCTCAAGAACATAGTCTTCCATCCATTTCATCTCCTGATCCATATCCTCAACCAAGTCAAGATCCTATCCTCCCATCCACCCCATCTCAAGATCACACTATCTCCTCCACTCCATCCCATGATCCCATTTGCCTTCAAGAGCCAATCACTCCATCTCATGAGCCCTTATCATCCACTACCTCTCATGATCCCTTATCACTCATTCCTCCTAATGTTGTTATCCCCTCATCGCCATCTAGTCTTACCATCCCAATGCCACTTTTGTATCACCTTGGTAACATTACGTGCATCCATGGTGGTCTTCTTGTCGAAGAAAATCAAAGTATATGCACCACCCATCCTCCTTCACCTAATAATGCAATCGCATCATTCTTCCAAGAAAATAAGCATCCCACCATAAATCACATGCTACAAAATATGAACTATCAAGGAAAAGGTTTAGGCCTTAATGAGCAAGGTACTTTAGAACCCATTCAAGTCAAAGAACATCCAGGCACACATTGTCTTGGATATGTCTCCCAAAACTTGCACTCTAAAGATGTTGGTACAACCTTCGTACATCCTAAGCGATCCTCTTCTAAAGGCACAAGAGGTACTTCCCATCATTCTACCAAGACATATGCCGCCATCCCCCCTCCTCCATCATACTACCTACAAACAACCATCCATCTTCCTCCCTCATCCTCTCAATCCATTTTGGGTCCTTATGTCCCTCCATCCATTGTTGCTAATCCTCCATCTACTATGGGTTCTTATATCCCTCCATCAAAACCCGCACATCCTCCATATACACAGTCTATTTTGGGTCCTTACATCCCAAAATCACCCCCTCCATCTTATCCTATTCATCCACCCCCTTTCCCTCATACACAGCATAAAAATCCTACCTTCATAACTCCTAATCAAGATCAACAAAGGCACATACCTACACATTATCCATCCACACTTCCTCATCAAATGCCTACCTCCATCGCTCCCCATCATCCATCTCCTCGCATCTATCCCCTTGCTACTAAAAGAACTTTGGATACCAAAGCAACAATACATAAATCCAAACATCCACATGAACCTAACGCTCCTCATGTCCCCTTCAAAAGATATGTTGAAGAAAAGAAAAATCAAGTCCAAAATCTGCCTCAATCGAAAAGGCCACAAAGGCCCACCAAAGAAAAAATAAAAACCATGTGGATCCCAAAGAAAAAAGGTGTCATACCTTCCATTGAAAATTCCATAACGACATCCAAAGTTGCTATTCCCCCACAAAATAATTCACCTCCTCCATCTCCTAAATCTATTGTGGGTCCCTACACCCCAAAAATCACTATCCCACCTCCTCCATTATCGCCACCCTCTCTATCCATTCCTCCACCTATATTTTCACGTTCACCACATGTGCCAATGTTGGTCCTGAACACCATCCTCTATCACACGTCCACTCCATCATTCCATCCATACACTTTCCAACATCCCCTCCACTATCCTCTCTATCTCCCCCATCAAATTCCGTTAATCCATCCTCTTGCATAAACCATCCAGTCTACTAAGGTTGTACCAACATATGAATAGTCACTTCAAACATGGGCTCTTATTACCTCATATGGAACTTGATGCATGAGTCCTTCATCCCTATCCTTATCAATTGTCCTCAAAATCTGCATATCTATCTCCCTATCTTTATCCATCTTCGTCCACATCATACTCCAAAAAAAAGAAAAAAAAAAATTCAGAAAAATACAAAAAATACAAAAAAATAATAAAGAGAAAATCATTCGTCCAATGGTGAAAACTTGGAAAACAAGCGCCTTGGATAAGTACCATGATGAAAACTTGGCAAACAAGCATCATGCACAAATTCCCCATCTAGTCTCCTTCCACAATTGGGGGCAACATCCACTTACGTATTCCTTTCCTCCATCTCCTACATCTGCCTATCTTCCGCATCCTATCCCATTTATCCCACTCCCTCCATCTTCCTTGTGATCTTGATAAATGTAGGGGCAAACCTATATATATGCTTTGGACACCTCTTGGAATATATTCCCCTCATCCATACACTATCATATTCCTTATCCACTTGTCTCTATCTTCCATTATTCATGCATCCTATCCACCTCTCTCTATCTTCCATTGCCCATCTCACTCCCTTATCCACCCATCTTGCTATCCCTCTTGCCTCGTCATGCATGACACATATAGAGTGGGGGCATCTCCTTATTTGCATTTGGGTCCTTGGAGACATCGTCCATCATTTCCGCTAGGTAATCTTCTCCATCTCCCCATCCTCTCATCCCATAGTCCTTTTCATCCTTTCATCCTTATCTCTCCATTCATCTATCTAAACATCCAATCCATCTCCCTATCCTTATCTTCCTATCTACCCATCCACAAGTCATTTTCCATCATTTCATCCTTATCTCCTCATCCGTTTATCTACCCAATAATCCATGTCATCTTTTTGAATCCTTATCCTTCTATCCATATATCCTAGAATATTTCTATCTCCCCATCTTTATCAATCCATCCATTTGTCCCTTGTCATTGGTCTCTAGCTATAGGCTACCCTCATGCAATCCAATGACTTGATACCTCACTATCATCATTCCTATCTATTTCTCACATCTTTCCAATCTTCATCACTCATCTACCCATCATCTATCCACCTATCCTAGCATCTTCTTTTCCTTCCATCTCATAAACCCTTGTCATTGGTCTCTAGCTATAGGCTACCCTCATGCAATCCAGGACTTGATACCTCACTATCATCATTCCTATCTCTTTCTCACATATTTCCGATCTTCATCACTCATCTATCCATCATCTATCCACCTATCCTAGCATCTTCTTATCCATCCATCCATTTCCCTCTATTATCCCTTGTCATTGGTAGCTAGCTCTAGGCTACCCGCATGCAATCCAATGCCATTCACATCATCATTCATCCCTCCTCTCTATTTACCACATCTTTCTCACATCTTCATCACTCATCTATCCATCCTCTCACCTCTCAAATTCATATTCTAATGATCTGAATTACCTATCCCATCCCTGAGCTTCACATCCTACATATCTTACACATATCAACCATCATCCTATCCAATCTTGCGGCCTATCCTGGTTCATCATATCCACTCCATCATTTTATCCATTTATCTTGGTCATCTCATCATCCCTTATCCATTGTCTATCGTCGATCTCTGGTCGAACTACGTTGCCCCTGTGCTTTCACATAGGCAAGGTTGATCTTTGATCAACCCTCGAGCCCCTAGGTCTTTAGGGTGTGTTAGTCTTGTTGTCTTGTGTCATGTCATCTTGTTGTATCGTCAAGTATGTCCCTATCTGAGCTAGTGCTTATCAATCAACAGTCATCTATATCACAAGATCCAATCAATTTCTGGTATCCTGTGTCATGTTGATCAACCAATCTATCCTCCATCTTTGGTCTCAACAGGATGTATCCTTCCTAAAAGACCGCATCAACCCCATCCATCATCTTGATCCTATGGCAAAGGACGTTTCAAACTTGATTGTGATCTTTTGATGCTTTTGGCTTTTGTTTATCATTTGAGCTCCCTATCATCACTTGTCATGGTCGCCTTGATCCATCATATCATGGTGTGCTTTGACTAGTAAACATAGGGGCGTATCTTGATCTTTTTCTTTGTTTTTGTCTTCTTGGTTGTCCCACGTAGTACCCACCAAGATCCCTGAGGTCTTGTGTTACACTGGGGCATCCTTTTGTGCTTGTGGTTATTCCAATACCTGGCCTGACCAAAGTCATCGCGATTTTTGGGTATTGGAATAGCCTTCTTGTCTGTTGTGTTTGTTTTTTGCATTTAACACTAATCCGTCTTGGTTTACATACCCTGACGCCCGGTGTCTTATGCTATAGCAAAAATCAGTGCTCTACGGATGGCAAATTGCATTAGGATTACATGTCATTTTCCATTCCATCATCTTGCATGTCTCCCCCATCCTCATCCACATCATCATCATCATTATCATCTATGGGATGTATCCTTCTCTATCTTGTGTTTTTGTGGGATGTATCCTTCCCTCATCAACAACACTCTCATTGGGATGTATCCTTCCCTATCCTTGTGTTGTTTTGGGATGTATCATTCCCTCATCAACAACACTCATCCTCATCCTCATCGGGATGTATCCTTCCCTATCCTTGTGTTGTTTTGGGATGTATCATGTCCTCATCAACAACACTCCATCAACCATCCACCCAACCTGGCTTGTACCTGGATTGGGGCAACATCACATTTTTTTTCTTGCATCTATTTGTGCTCACATTTATCTTTCATCACTTATCATCATTTCTTATCCATCAACTTACATCATTGTCTTCATATCCCCTTTCATCATCTCATCTCTCATCTTTTCCCACATCCCTTCATCTTTCATCACTCATCCGCCCCTTTACAGCACTCCAGAGGGCGTATTCGCACTTCTGCAACAATCCAGAGGGCGTATTCGCACTTCTGCAGCCATCCAAAGGGCGCATTAGCACTTATGCAGCAATCAGAAGGGTGTATTCACACTTCTGCAACAATCAGAAGGGCGTATTCACACTTCTACAACAATCTAGAGGTCGTATTCACACTTCTGCAGCAATCCAAAGGGTGTATCCGCACTTCTACAGCTTGCTTGGGGCAACATCATATTTCTTTTGTGCTCGCCTTTATCTCCCATCGCTTATCATCATCCATGAAATGACATCATCATTTTCATATCCCCTTTCCTCATCTCATCTTTCATCCTTTCCCCCCTCCTTCTTCCTCCTCCCGCCACTTTCTTTCTTTCCTTCTTCTTTTTGTTTCTTTCCTCTTCCCCCGCCCTCTTTCCTCCCACCTACGGGGGCGGACACACCCTCGGACTGTCGGGGCAAACCCACCCTCGGTCTGCAACTGGGCGGATCCAGCCCCTACAGTAGGGCGGACCTACCCTCGGCTTGCCGAGGCGAACCCGCCCTCGGCCTACTGGGGTGAACCCACCCTAGGCCTGTAGTGGGGTGGATCCGCCCGCTGCAGTGGGGTGGATCCACCCTCCCAGGGTGAACTCGCCCCGTCCTAGGGCGTACCCACCCTCCTAGGGGGGACACGCCCCTTCCCGGGCCGAACTCGCCCCATCCCGAGGCATACCCGCCTTCCCGGGGTGAACTCACCCCATCCTGGGGCGTACCCACCCTCCCAGGGATGACACGCCCCTTCCCGAGGTGAACTTACCCCATCCCGAGGCGTACCCGCCCTCCCAGGGTGAACTCGCCCCGTCCTGGGGTGTACAGGGCAGACACGCCCCTTCCCGGGGCGAACTCGCCCCATCCTGGGGCGTACCCACCCTCCTGGGGCAAACTCACCCCATCTCGGGGCGTGCCCGCCCTTCCGGGGTGAACTCACCCCTTCCCAGGGTGTACCTGCCCTCCCAGGGCGACCTCGCCCCTTCTGCAGTGGGGCACATTCGCCCCTCTGCAACACTTTTTCTCGTTTTTCTTCCCAAGGCTGCCATTTGCAAACCGTGCGTCGGATTGACTTCATTCAAAAGGAAAAGTTGCTTATTGTTTTGAGCTCTTTCCAACCATACCCTCCATTTCTTTCTATTGAGAGATTTTTTTTGACCCCTCTTGTTTCCCTCCCCTTTTAAAAGGTATTTTTACCTTTTATTTACTGTTTTATTCCTCTTACTAATCCCTTCCCTTCCTGGTGCCGCCATTTGCACCAGGTTTGTCTGATTGACTTCGTTCAAAAGGAAAACTTGCCTAATTTTTTTCCCTCTTTCCAACTATACCATCCATTTCTTCCTATCAAGAGGTCATCCGGGACCCCTCTCTTTTCCCCCGTCGCCCTCTCGAGGGGGCATACCCTTCACATTTACCATTTTTTCCGACCATAATCAACACCTTCCACGATTGGGGCATCTTCATCCATTCCCCACTAATTAGACAGCTCAAGTCCTATGCTGGGGCATCATCTTCCAGTGAATTCCTCTATAGAGTCATCTGCACTTTGTTTTCTTTGAAGCACGGTTATTCTAATGGTACTTCGAAGAGGGGTAAAATGTAGACATCCAAATTTGATCACTTCCATATGATTAAAATTGTCTACTTTATTCATCTATTTCATTAATAGTGATTAAATAATTTATTTAATCATTATTTCATTTTCTGCCTAAGGTTCCTAAAGTATCTAATTAAATAAATTAAATACTTTACCTTACCCCCTTGTCTTCTCTTCTCTAAATTAAATAAACATGACAAATTATTTAATTTAGTCATTTAACCCATTTGGATTAAAATCAATTTTGAATTCCTTTTTTCTCTCTCCTTGTCACATTCTCCATAACCCTCTCCTAATCCGGATTAAATTAATTAATCTATGATTAGGATGTGCACCACTTAATCAAGATTAAGTGACACATCCTCCATAATCTCCCACTTGCCTCTAATCTCTCATTAATTCCCTTAATCATGTATTTGCACAACCTTAATTAGAATCATTAGCCACATTTGGCTTACCTTTTCTAGTCAACCTTCCCACTTACCATTTTTGGTATGGACTCCCTTCCCCATCTGAATTTTTAATTCACATTTATTCAACCAAGGTTCCCCTTTTCCCCATGTGAATTTTTAATTCACTTTTATCTTTCCAAGGTCTTCCCCATCCCCCATGCAATATTCTAGAAGCCTTGACTTGTCACTTCACATGTACCAAGGGCTTCTAGAACCTTGGACTTGTCACATCACCCACATGTGACAAATCTCTAGCTTTTTGGAGACACTCTCTTATCCACTAGATTCTTCTAATTATTGTGAATTTTAAATTCACTTTTATTCCTCCAAGGAATCTTCTCATCCCCCAATATCCACCTCATTTCCACATCACTCCACCCTAGGACATCTCACCTTCCACATGTCAAGATGTGAGGGCTTGTGAGTCCTCAACTCACCATAGCCCTTCATCTTGATCTTTGTTGGATCAATCCCAACATTTGAATTCTCTATTGAATTCCACTTAGCCTATAAATACCCCTTCAATTCCTTCATTTTGGGGGGATCAAATCTTTTGCAAATAAACTCTTGCAAAATTGTCATTCAAGCTCTCATCCATTTTAGCATCCATATTGCATCAATTCATCTTGCATCTAGTTCATTTTCATTGCCATCTAAGGAGCACACAAGACTTCAACATCAAGGGCCAACCAAGGAAGCAACAACATGAAAGTATAACAACAATTTATTTGTTTATCTTGCTTTCATATTGTTCATTTTCTTAGGCTAATCATTGAAGTGCCATATTATCTTGTTGTTTATCTTTATTGCACTATTAGTTTTATCTAACATCTCTCACATTTAGGAAGCATCATTTTATTAGGATCATAGATGCAAAGCCAAATAAATGTGAAATTGTGTACTATAATGATTTTAGAATATACACATAATGGATTTGTTGAAAAGGTTTTAGAAACTTTCAAACAAATGCAATTGGTAGATGCAAAGAAAAATTCCACAACCTTCACCAAAATCCTTATTGGTTTCCTTAATATGGGAGATTTGGAACAAGGTATAGACATCCATAAAAGCATAATATGAAGATGAATTTTTTCAAATTTTGTGGTTGTAGATGCCCTTTTAAAATTTATACAGAATGTGGAAGGATAGAAAAATCTTGTGAACTATTTGACAAAATGTCTCAAAGAATTGTAATCTCTCAATTTATTTTAGTGTCTATTTTGTTATACCCCATGTCCCAAATTGGGTATAACACAATAGACACTAAAAAAAATTGATAGATTGTTATGAGGGCAGTGATGAGACTTTTCTAATTAGAGTGTATTCCATGAGATTACAATTATTCGAGGCATTGTGTCAAATAGTTCATGAGCTTTGTCTATCCTCCCACATTTTGCATAGATTTCAAAAGGGCATCTACAACCACAAGATTTGAGAAAATTCATCTTCATATTATGTTTTCTTTATGATTGGTTGACTCTTATACTAAATTAATATGTTCAATTTATGTTTCCTACTTGATCTAACTATCCACAAATGGAAATTTAACGGTGGAAAGATATGATCCTACTTTGGTATAAATTGTATATGCAATATCAAGGTATGAATTAATATATTCAATTAAGAGATGTTAAATGAAATGAATAAAACTAATGTAATGTAAATAAGGGAGGCTAGTGCCTTATTGGGTAAAACGGAGTCAAATGAAAGCCTTTAATGAATGATTTCTATCTAGCAGGTCCTCTAATTGTTTGACATATAACTATGAGTTTACAACTGGTATAAACATGCAAGAGTGTAATTGATAAACCCTACTTGAGGTAGAATATGAAATATAATTATCTGATTCTTCTTACTCATCCAAATGACATTCCCAAATTACTATAATTTATTGAAAGGAATTTTAATTCTTCTTTAAAGAATCCAATAAACCAAATCACACAGAAACAACAAATGTGTATTGATAAATCAAATATATACTTGATACTTCAATTTAAACAACCAAGAAACATCAGATTGGAGACAATCAAATAATCGCAAGAATCCAACAAATAATTGATACCAAAATGAAGCCACTAAATCAACAGTCTTTCATTATCTCCTTCAAAATTCATACATGCAACATAGTCTCCTTGAATGTCATCATTTTTCAAAATTTAATGCTCACAACAGTCTATCCTATTCTAATTCTATCTTCTACCCCTTTAGATTTATCGAACAATGGATACTTATACATCAATTTGCAAAAGGACATGCCTTTTAAAAAAGGTTTAAAGCATAAAAGGTTTAACAAATCCACTATTAACTAATTTTGTTAAGCCACAAATGGACTGCAGACATATGCTCCATATAATCCTCACGCTCATGAGTGTGGACATCTCCCAATGCATCATGGATCACAATCTCCATCATTATCATTCACTCATTTTGCTCACATGTTGCATCCAATATCATATCTTTCGCAGTGGCTATCTCCAACATCCCTTGGAGTATTGTTTCGCACTCACTTTTCAATGTAGTCGCTTCCTTCGTTTTCCCTTCATCATCACATAACTTGGTCAATCTATCTTTGGAAGCCTTTGTCAATCCTTGCATATCCCCTTGTAACTCCTCAAAGAACTCCCAGTGCCTATCCATAATATAATTGGCATTTTCAATCTCTTCATTACTAGGAGTGTCTTTCTGCTCCAATTCCTCAATTCTTTCTTGAATTTTGCTATCCACTCTCGTGTGTTCCTTTATTGCATCTACCTACTGTGAATGTTTTCCCCAGAGTCTATTTAACCAAGTGGTTAAAACAACCTGCTTTTTTTTTAGTATTGTAGCAAATGCATCCATTCTCCCTTGAGAGTATGCAGTTGACCCTTCCCAACGGTCTTTTTTCTGTGAACTCTCACCTTGAGTGAGCATCCTTGTTGGTTTTGTTACACCACCTACCAAGTCTTTCAAGCATTCATTCTCTCTCAACATCCTCTCGTTATTGGTTTTGTACATCTCCCTTTCCCTTATCAATGCTTGGATTTGGGCTTTATTCAACTTGGCTATATTTATCCCAATATCAACAATCACTATAGGATCAACCTCCCCAGCCTTCAGGGTCATGACATGTCCGAATGCCTTTTGAGTATCAATAACAATTGATTTCTTGTGAGGAGGATATAAGGCCCAAATCATCAATGTTTCATCATCAGGATTGTATCTTGATCCTGTGTATACCTCTATCACCTTCTCTATATTGAGCTTGTGGGTAGCATTGTTATCTTTTAAGAAACTATCAAAAACTAATGCATAATTCATATCCAAACCTAGAAAAATCATAACACCTGCCTTTTCAGGCAGCTCCCTCCCCTTTTCAGGGGTCATGCCAATCATCTCTTTGTCTACTTCATCCTTTAAGCTTTTTAATAGTTGATCCTCATTCCCTGGAGTGACATTGTCAACCTATTCCCTTATCTCTTTCCATTTTTGCTTATATAAAACTGTCTTAAACTCCGAGGTCTTTATAAATTCATCATCTAATATGAAAGACCTATAGTCTTCATGTCTTGTATCTACATCTATGGTTTCGTCAACATCTGTTTCTCTGGCAACATAGGCATAGACCTAAGTCTTCATTCTTGAAACTTTCCTAGATGAGCTTTGTGGTCTATCTATTTCTGAAATCCCTTTAATGGAGGATAACAACTCAGCATCCACCAACTCCTGATTATGTTTTTCAATCACAATTTTAGCTTCCTCTGCCTCCATGTTTCTGATTATGTCATCAAATTTAAAGGGCACATGATGGTACCCTCCAAAATTTATTTTTTGTCTGGCAGAGTGGATATACCCTTCTGGATCAAAGTTCTTTCTCACTGGTGCTCTTTTCATGTTGTAGTGCAATAATTTGTCCATAATCATATCATAACCTTCCTTGGCTAATACAGTGAAATCACTAAAACACAATGTACAGGGCATAAAAGCCCGTTTCCCATATGAACTTAATTTCATAATATTGGAGTAATCCATTTGCCTAACAATTTCTAGGTATGCAATTCTATCTGGGACAATTCTGCGTAGAATGAAAGGTGTATCCTCAAAGCCATAAACCCTAATCATTGTGGCATTCTCTAAGCAATACCAATCCCCCTAGTTGTGGTTAATTGGTCCATTGTAATCTCTAGGCCTAAGAAACCCTTTTACTTGTTCAAATAAAGAATAATCACAAGGATGGTTAAAAAATCTATACAAGGGTTTCACAAAGAATTCTTCAAAATGCAAGAAATTTGAATTGGCAAACCTATTGTCCCAAACAACAGTCCATAATTGAATAGGAAATGGCCTACCTTCCTTGTCAGATTATGAAATCCTCAGCTCCTAGAGCCATAAACCTAACTCTTGTCCAAAATACAACACTAAGTGCATCAACAATGAGTAATTTCTAAGATGGAGAACAAAAGCACCACTCTTTATCGCCATCAAACCTACATCCAGCTCCTTACAAACATGTGCAACATAGTCAAATGATCTGGAATTGTGATATTGAATGTCTATAGCAATCACCATGGGCACAACCACCATATGCTCAAGTACCTCCATCCCTAATACCTATCCCACTGAGTAGTAAGTATATTTTAGGTAAGGTTCGAAGAGGTCTACATGAAAGGGTGGCCCCTCACTGTCTTCCATTTGAGTAGGTTTTCCATGACACCTAATTTTGTGCAGACGTAACCTCCACCCTTTATAAATGGTGTCCATCCTTCTGAACTCACTATCGAGCTCTTCACTCATTACTTTATCACTGCATATTCCCTCCATTCTGAAAACCTCAGCAATTGCATTCTTAGATACATGTATCAATGGATTCCCTGACAAATCACATATAGCTTTGTTTTTCGAATCATAGTGTCCGGCCAACAATTTTACCAGTTCGACATCAATAAAAACATTAGGGCACACTAATTTCCCTAAATTGAGCCTCCATGGATTGCATACTAGCTCAAAGAGATTTCTCCTGTGGTAATGGAAATTGAATAACTCATAGCCTCTAATTGGAGTCCAAACATCACCTATAAATTTGCATTTGTCATCCAATTTGTCAACTTCCGCTTTGAGCTATGCAGAACGCCTAGCTTTAGGTCTAGAACTAGGTAACTAGTCTATGAGGTCTTGATTTAGCTTCCTTCCAGTACTTCTGGTTGCAACTTAGTCTTTTTCTTTTTTTCTTTTGATTGGCTTCCCTCCCCGAGTTTTCTTCCCTTTAGTTTTCCTAAACCAGTGCCTTCCATAATTCAAATTTCTATGAATTCTGAGAGGACGAGAAAATTATTGTAACTTTCTTCCAAACTCAAGCTAGGTGAATGCCTTAATTTCTCTTTTGGTTCCCTTGCTCTCCTTTGCTTTGAATTCTATGAGACAATGATTTCAATTGATCATACCCTGATATGCAAAATCTCCTACGCTTCATGCTGCCATTAATGTCTTTACCGAGACATGAATGCTGCAAGTTTTTTTTTCAAAATTCTCACTATCACATCAGGGCTCATATCGGCAAGACATTTCAAATCTCTGGCCAATCCACTTGTTCAACATTCACCCATCCACCAAGACGTCTTGCAGTTTCCCCGACATCACAAGCCTCCCTGATAGTTTCTTTCCTTTTTCTTTTTATATCACCATGACTTTCACCGAAACAACTATCGCTCAGACTTAATGAATTGGGCCAATGGTTCTTTTCCTTACTCCGAAAGTACTTTGTCTCACCGAGATGTTTACTTTATTGACTTATGTCACTGAGACCAAGCAATTTGTTCTGCTAACAAAATAATACTCGCTATGATGTCTCTTAGATCTCCCTATGGTGACATGTCTCACCGATACACCTCTTCTTCAACAAGACAACGAGTATCGTCTTATCGATACCCTTTATCTCCGCATGCTCAATTATGTCTGTGTAACTTGAGGGGTCGGTAAGACTTTTATGAACTCTTCCCGGCATCATTTTTCTTACCGATTGAGTCCTCCTTTTTCTTTATCAGCAAGACCAATAGTGCTTCAGCCAGTGTTTTGAAATATCTCTCCGATGACCAAAGTCTCTCCAATAGACTTTACTTTTCTGCAATCGAAAAAACATAACTTATCTCGATATGACCTCACACCATCACACCGATACCTTTTGTCTTGCCGATAAGTAATACAAAGCCTCATTATCCTAGTGTATAACTTTATCGGTATGACCTGTCTGATGTCTCGCCAATAAGATCACATCGGTAAGACATTTCAAACCTCTATCCGATCCGCCTGTTCAATGTTCACCCATCCGCTAAGATGTCTTGCAGTTTCCCCGACATCACAAGTCTCCTTGATAGTTTCTTTCTTTCTTCTTTTTTATCGCCATGACCTTCACCGAAACAACTATCGCCCAGACTTAATGAATTGGGCCAACAGTTCTTCACCTTACTTCAAAAGCTTTTCGTCTCATCGAGATGCTCACTTTATTGACTTATGTCGCCATGACCAAGTATTTGTTTTGCTGACAAAATGATACTCCCTGTGATGTCCCTTAGATCTCCCCGCGATGACATGTCTCACCGGTACGCTTTTTCTTCAGTGAGACCATGCACATTGTCTTCTCGACACCCTTTATCTTCGTATGCTCAGTTCTGTCGATGTAACCTGAGGGGTCGGTAAGACTTTCTAAATTCTCCCTAGCATCATTTGTCTCATCGAGTGAGTCCTCCCCTTGCTTTATCGACAAGACTAATAATGCTACGAGTAGTGTTTTAAAATCTCTCTCTGATAGACTTTACGTTACTCCAATCGGCAAAAGGTAATTTAGCTCGATGTGACCTTACATCGTCATGCCAATACTTTTTGTCTTGCCGATAAGATATACAAACCCACATTCTCTCTGTGTATAACTTGACTAGTGTGACCCTTCTGATGTCTTGCTGATACATTTAGGATATGTATATTATCATCGATGAGACCTACATCAACCTATGTTGATATTTTCATATGTAAAGATTTTAATGTCAGATGAAATTTATGGGGTGTTATGGCACAATTTTAAATCAGATTTTGGTAAAAAATGCTATGTGAGGATTTTTATGTTTGCATTATGAATATTTTTTAAGAGACTAATAATCATGAAGGAATAATGAATTTGTCAAAATTTCATAGTTCCAATAGCATGGAGGTTTGATGTTTCATGACAGTACTAGCATTTGAGTTATAATGATATATTTAGATCTCATGGCTCTCCTTTGTATAAACATATCACAATTTTGAATAATATAATCAAGGGTTATAGCGTTCATCTCACTGTTATGGTGTGTATGATTTCCATTTTTGCTTTAATTCAAAGAGTAAATTTAAATGCTTTAATGGAGTCATAAATGGATATGTTTGTAAAGGGATTTGATAAGAAGTATTTAGTTAGGATAGAAATTGACACTGTTGTAATGCAATATTGTCAAAGATCTTATATGTTATGTGTTTGAACCTATTATGGAAATCTAAATATTTGTGAATTCGACTACCCAATAGTATATGGCACTGGCCTAAATCGTATGTGTTTGTAAGGTTCTGTGTCTGTTTGTCTTAGCTTAGAGTTTTATGCCAAATTGCAAATTAAATGACTATCTTAAGTGGTGAAATGTCATTGTAATCATCTCATGCTCCAAGTAGTTGATACTATTGATTCCTTTCTGTTGTTTAAATTGATATATCAAGCATATATATATATATTCAGTTTACCGATACGCATTTGTTGTATTTGTGTGATGTGATTATTTGGTTCTTTCAAGTAAGGATTAAACCCTTCTAGTCAATCACAGTAACAAAAGAGTATTAATTGGATCAATAAGAAGAATCACATAACTAGGATTGTCATTCTATCTCAAGTAGAGTTTGTCAGTCATTTACTTGCACATTTATACAAGTTATAAACTACATCTGTGTGCCAAACACTTTGAATTATTTCCATCATAGATTAAACTTTTATAGATCTTCATTAGACTCCATACACCCAACAAGGCAGTGGTCTCACACTTTCATCTTTTGGTTTATCCATTTTATTTTTTACATCTGTTAACTGAACATATTATAATATAATTCAAATATAATTAAAATTAAAAACATCATAAATTAATTATGTAACCACATAAGTCAAATATAATTCTATCAAGAAATTAATATCAAATAGATAATACAATCACATAACTCATACATTTCAATGTCATTGATCTTCTTCTTCATCCAACTCTTTGTTTGTATCATCCGATCCAGATTCAACATTGTAAGGATTGGTCATATCATCATCATCATCATTGATATCAGTTTCGATAATGTCATCATCCACATGGATATCATCTTCATGAACATTAACTCCTACATCATCATGATCTAGTTCCTCCTCTTCGACATCTTCGTCAGGCACATCATCAACTAGCTGTTGATCCTGATCATCATCTACATCATCTTCTATTTCTTCTATATCTTCTTCTTCCACCACATTATAATTTACCGACCTTCCTCTTGGATCATGTCTAACAACATATGACCAACCCGCTTTACCTAGAACCTCTGAGTAAAATACCTGCTCACATTGGCTTGGAAGAACATAGGGCTCATTTCCAGCTCACTCAAAATACCTTGTATTAACCATGGTAAATCCATTAACATGTTCAATAATAGTTCTCTCGGGATCATTTTCATTCAATCGTAGCCCGTACCATAGGATGATGAACATAACTAATTTGAAGGACTTAAAGTCACACTCAAGTATATCATCTAAAATCCCATAGTATTGATTTTCTGAGACTTCTGGATGTATGTCGCTTCTAGATGAAACATTAGTCACCTGGAAGACTGTAGTTATCCCAGAATCACAAGTTTTCTTCATGTCATCCAAATTTTTGATTCAAAATTTATGACCATTGCACCACATAGCCTTGTGGTGTTTCACCTTCAATATGTCAAACATGCAAAACTTATTGCAATATCATCAGTTGATAAACATATTTATTCTTAGCCGAATGTATGCAAAGAAAAAAATCTCAACATATATATACATCAATATAATTCAAAATAATTAAATAATATGGGTGATTAATATATTTATACATACCTATTTGTCTCTTAAACCATATGCTAAATCAATTTCCCTTGGTGTAACATTGGAATCTGTATTACAATGAGCTTCTTTAACCAATGAAGCCACACCTTCCCATGTTAATGCGCGACCAGATTGTTGACATCATTCAATCCATACCGTCATCCAATCAAGATTGTTTGCGACGTACAAATGTAGTGCATCCCACTCTCGACCAACTGTATCAAAAAAAATTGAAATTCATAAAAGACATATAATTAGTTAATTACCATGGTATACAACCTTAATTTATAATTGATCAATATTGAAGATTAATAATTAAATAAGTACAATATACATAAAAACCAAATGTAAAATGTATTCTAATTAATCTCCATGACCATCTTATAATTACCTGACACTTTCCTCAATCTACCTTTCCCCATCAAGTACTCCCCTTTGAATTTGTTAATGGAGTTGGGATCCCAAATGCGATCTACATGGATCTTTGCTGCAAACTTAGGAAGATATTCAATAATGTACACCATGGTTTGGTATACCATGTATCCCTCCACCACAGAACCCTTGGGATGTGCTCTTTGTCTAACCAAAGCCTTCAAAAATTTCAAATGCCTCTCACCCATCCACATTGACCTTGTGTGTACAAGTCCACACAATTCAATCTCCTCAACTTGGTGTATGATGTAGTGTTCTTGTGCATTGAAAAATGTTGAAGGTAGACACTTTTGCATTTCACACATTAGATGAGGAATTTTTTTCTTCCAATAATTTATATCTTCTTTATGGATTGCTTTAGATGATAGCCATCTACAAGTGATTCAAGGCAGAAATATATTAATGAGATTTAACAAAAATATACAACGAATTGAACAAATATCGCTACGTACCTCATGTATTTTCCAAGATCATATATAAATTGCTTGACATTCTTATTGAAGTTGTCTGGGACAGATAGAGGTAGAACGTACTACAACAATTATAAAATGATCTTTTCATTAATATTTTTTCAAAAGTAGTAAATATAATACACTAAAAAGTACATGCAATATACAAATATATATAAAATACCAGAATAATTACCTTAATGAAGGTATGCAAATCATGCGTTTTCATCCCTGACCCAAATTCACCATTCTTTGTTATGATATTGTTTATGTTCGTAGAAAATCCTGTGGGAAATCAAATTTTTCGTATGACTTGTTTTATAGCATTGCTTTGCTACTCTGTTAATAACCAAGGAAGGGCACTTATATTAGTTTGGTCTCCATTTCTATTTAATTGAATGACATTTTTCATTACATGACTAGCTTCCTGAATGTCACTACAAATTTGGACAATTTTTTCTTTGTCATGCCTTCCATCCAGTATTTTCCATAACGTTTCTGTCATATTCTTTCCGATATGCATTGTATCAAACAAATGTACAATTTGTAGCTGCTCATAGTAGGGAAACCTACTAGATCATCTGGGATAACTTTTCAGTCCCCATGGAAGTCGACCATTAATGCCTTGACGACCTTCATGAAGCATTAAATTTTAAAAAATTAACAACGACAATCATTGTCAATTACAACACGAGTAAACACAACACAATATAAAAATATAAATTCAAAACATATCATAAATGATAGATAAACATTTTGATCCAATGTATAACCTTGATGATTAATTCTATTATATTCCAACTTCCATAAGCGAGATGCCATTCTTTGTGGTTTTGATGTAGTCTCTTCTTTCCCATTGAAAAGATGTTTTTCAGTAGTTCGATACTTATGATTTCTATGGAGGAAGTGCCTATACTCATCAAACACCTGCTTTCCTAAACTTGTTGAACGATGAGATTTCATCTTTTGACCACAAATTGGACATGCAAATTTTCCCTTTGTTTGAAGACCTGCAAATCATATATAATTGGATTAAATATGTCAATTTTCATAATTATATATAATGAATAGATTATTTAAAAACATGCATGATATCTACATCATAAATTAAATAACATTAACGTCATGCAGTTGAACGTTATAACATACCATAAAAATGTGTTAGCCCTAGGGCATCATGAATTGTCCATACAAGCATTGTATGGAATTGAAATTGTCTTTGTCCTATTGGTCTAGATATGTCATACATAGTGACGCCATTCCATAACTTTAGTAACTAATTGATAAGAGGTTCAATATATACATTCATATCTTTAACTTGGTACTTACCTAGTTGAATGAACATAAACATTACATAATTATTATAACTATTGTACTGCAATATATAGAAATTAATGTACATGACTATTAAATGAAAAAACATATAAGTCATTATGCAACAAATAAGACAAATGAGATGCTACTATGTTAAAGAAAATTGATGTAAACAAATACCTAGAACAATCATTGCCAACATTATGTGCTCCCTCTTTATTGGCATCCATGGAGGAATGTTATTGTTGATAACAAAAATAGGTCACACCGAGTAAATAGATCTCAGCTCTCCAAATGGATTGACACCATCCGCTGTCAATGAAAGCCTGAGATTATGAGGTTCTTCTTTAAAGTGTGGCCATTTTTCCTCCATGTCCCTAAATGCAGAACTATCTGCAGGAATTCGAAGAATCTCATCTCCACTTCTATTACATGCATGGTAATCCATAAATTATGCTAAGCTTTCGCACCTAAATAATTGTTCCATACGTGGAATAATGGGAATATAAGGAAGAACCTTGCAAGGTACCTTTTTTGTTAGTTGATCTATTCGATATCTACTGATATGACATTGTAGGAAGTCTGTTGCAAATTCTTGTTGTTTATGATATATAACATGATCATTGGGACATGCATCTATTGCTTGATACTCCATTCCAACATCTTTCATAATGCTAGAAAAATTTCAGTATGAGCGAGGTAAAATATTTGATGGTGGTAACAAAAATTCACCAATCAATCTACAACAAAAAATAATTTCTTAATATAAAGAATATTAATGGTACATACTTCATCCTTTATTTACTAAAGAGGAAGTAACAACAATTAAAATAGATGAAAAAAGATGACATATATGACATACCTTAACATCCATGAGATTGCTATGTTGGATAAACCATTCATAACCTTCAAGTTCACCAACAAAAATACAATAGAGAGAAGAGTTGTTTGGGAGCCTTCATAAAGGGGCTCGTATGCCTTCTCAAGTATAGGTAAATCATGAACATAATCAAAGTCATCTCGATCAACATGATCAGTTGTGCCACTACATGTGTCATGGATCAATGTATTTGTATCATCATCTTCAATTGTGTTTTCTAGTGCATGATCATCTTATTCCATAGGATCATTAACTTCATCTTCGATATTCACAGCTCCATGTTCCTCCACTTGCAAAACCACATTCTTCAGGCTGCAATAATTCATATCATGTGCCCTAGGGCAGCCCACCTTTATAATAATGACAGACACAAATAAACCATGATCATGATCAAGTGATTTTATATATATATATCAAATGTTAAAGCAATATAAAAATCTACAAATTCAATCAATATAAACACATATAATGAACAACTTACCAATGGATGATAATCATGCCTCCGTTCAATGTGACCATGCTGCCTTCAATGTTTCTCAACTATTGTGATTAAAAGTCTTCTTGTCTTTAAGCCCTTGCAATTATTGCAAGGAAAATAACATTTCCCATCACCCTTTCTTTTCAATATAGCCCACAATCTAGCAACTGTCAATCCATTTTGTTCTAGACTAATATTATCTGACATGATTTTTCTTTACCAAGCTTGAATATTTAGATCTTCAAAAAATATCAAACTCACACTCCAATAATTTTTGATCATACACACATAACAAAATATAATAATTATGATATTTTACACCAAAAATTTTTGGCATGCAACCACCCCTGCAAAAGAGAAGATAGTCTGAAGTTAATGACCCCAAAAAACACTTTCAAATGCTAATTCTAGAAATTATTAAATTTTGATTTTACTATGATTTCCAACTGTTAGACTCCTAAAATCAGAATATTGAACTTGCACAACAAAATATTGAAATGAAATTCTCAAAATTTAGCTAATAGGCCTCAACAATTAAGGCCTACTCAAGACTTTGTGAAGTCACTGCAAGGTTTCCAGGCCTTACCTGATGATTTCAGTAGGAGGATTAAAGAGTTGGTAAAGAGTTTTGATGACTGGAGTGACACATCTTTACCATATATTGTAGATGTCCAAGGAAGTGTTAGATCACTACAGCAATGGTAGGACAGGGTAGATGAAATCATCAATGCACAAATCAAATTGATTTGTGATGACTCAGATTATGACATGCTGATGAGTAGTATGGATAAAAACATTAACACTAGCACATTTTTGGAATCTTTTGAAAGGGAGGCGAATCAAGTAGCAGTAAAGTATACACCTTATAGTGCCAAGGTAAATTAGGTGGTAAATTTTAATTGGCCAACGGATGAGAAATATCAAGGATGGGTAGAAAAGTACTTAACTGAACAAGAATAGGGTAGAGTCTACAACTGGTAGTTAACAACTCAGTGGTTATGGTTACAACAAATTTTGGCTATGTCTTGGTGGCAGTTTTGGTGCACGTTTTCAAAGTTTGGAAAATGCAACAGTTATTCTCTAGTGGACAAGATGAACAAGAAGATTTTCTAGAGACTCAGTTGTTGTAACCAATTTTTGAAATGTCATAAGGCGGTCCAAGTGACCAGTGACAGGTGTATTTCTGGTCCGATGCTTGCTGCTCCTTTATTTTCCCTATAAGAAGGATTTCAGGACCAGAAATACGGGTTAGCAAGTTAGATATCTTTAGGTCAAGTCTAATTGAAGTTGCAGAGTGAAGTTGTAAAGAGCCTGATATTATAGTGAAGATACTATTCTCAGGTTTGGTGTCATTTTGTTGTAGGTTTTAGTTTCATGGGTACTTAATTTTCAAGACAAAACTAGCATCTGAATGAAAATTACTCATTTCAAGGTCATGTATCTCCATTGTATGAATATATTATTATCTTGAATAAAATGATCAAGGGTTATTCTGTTCATCTCATTGTTATGGTGTGTGTAATTCTCATTTTGGTTTTAATTCAAGGAAATAATTAAAATGCTTGAGTGAGGTTATAGGTGACTATGTTCATATAAGAATTTGATAAGTAGTATTGGGTTTGAATATAGATTGATGGTATTGTAAGGCAATATTATCTGAGATTTTATATGCTGTGTCTAGAAGATAAACTTGGTTACAGTAAAAAAAGAACCAACACCTTTGATATTATCTAGCTATGGCTCCCAAATCTATTGCAAATTGATCATTAGGGTTAAAATTGAAACCTTGAAAATATAATCTTTGTCGAAATCCATCAAGAATTTTCCATCAGTTATAAACAATTCCCTTATAAAGAATTTGTGAAGCCAGGTCTAAAATCTGGAAATGAAATTCTAAAAATGAAATCTGATGAGATGTTGCTTTAAAATATGATTTTCAAACCTAGAAGTACAAATCTAACTTCACAAATGAATTCTGGAAAAAGACAATAAATACCCTCAACCTGGCGATATCTTCTTGAGTTTTTTCTGATTTTCCCCAAGAAAACCGTCGAGCAAAACACTATTGCAATAAATAGTCGAGCTCATTTCAATTTATGCCCACCACAATTTAACTTTGCAGGTCCATCGCAATTTCAGCGAAAGATCTTCGTTGAAACGTAGATGAAAAAAATGGTTCGTCAAAATTTCGACGAATGTCGGGGTAAAAATTTAAAAAAATGAAAATTCGGACAAGTGCCCGATGATACATCTGATTATATAGCTTTTGTCAAAAGGTTTCATTGGAAATTGGGGTCAAATGAGTTAGTGTCACATGCTTGTACAAGAATTTGGGCAATTAATATTCCCTCCATCAGTTTTCTCTATAAATGCCTATTGAATTACTTAGTATTGTCATCACATTTTGAGTTGGTATGTTTACAAGTGGTGGATTCATTTTTATTTTCGAGCTATGCATCTTCAATGGATAATTTTGTGGTGCGCCGAAGTGCCAGAGTGGGCATGAGGAATTCGCAGTGCATGGAGGAATAACCTGTTCCTAGTTCTCCTGAAGCAATTGCCCAAGGTGTGGGCAAGCGGTCTAGGTGCTACAATTCCCCTGTCATGCTCTCTTCGAGCTGTGGTGGTGATGGGTCTGAGACTGACTCAGACTATCATTGCTATCTTGTGGCCATAACCAGGCTCATGGCTGTCGACGAGGAGGTCCTTGCAGTTTTTCCAATAACTGCAATGGCACTATGTCGTGTTGTTGGGACTAGTGCTGGTATGGACAAGAAGAAGAGAATGGTTTCTCTTGAAACTAAATCGAGAACCAGGAGCGGTCGCTTGTACCAAGGCTGCATGTTGGCTAAGTGATTACTGGTGGGTGGTGTTGTTCTAGTGGTTTCTTTTTTTGATGTGGACGTGCACGTGTGTGGTACGGTCTTTTGTTTCTCTGGCTAGTTACTAGGGCGTAACCGTTTTGATTCCTCATATCATCCATGGTCACTTCTAGTGATGATGAATTTTTTGAAATGTGAATTCAAATTTCATTTCATTTAAATGAAATTCATTTTCAAATTAACAATGGAGCTCGATGCTTGTTGCTCTCTTGTCTATAAAGGATATTTTAGGGCTCATTGTTATTGTCATATTTTCTATATTTTGAGGCTTAGTACATGTATAGTTAGTTTTTTTTACTGTAGGTATTTTGAAGGTAACTAGTACGTCTTTTCTAGGGCAGGAATATTATGAAACAAGCAAGCTCTGCTTATGTAATAACAAATATTGAAGCAATAATGAAAATCTATTAGAACAATTTCTCTCTTGGTTACATGTCATGAGTTTATTAATGATATATTCATTCAGCTTCAATGGTATATTTGAATGTGTACTTTGTTTTCCTTCTTTAACTTAATGAGTTAATCAAATTGCTTGAAAATGAGTTACATATTTGTGATGTTGTACTCAGGATTCATTAAGGAGTATTTTTTTGAAAACTAAAAATCTCATATTGTAAATCATTATGGTGATATGTCCATGATATCTCGGTTTTGTTTTGTATGACTCCCACCCAATGGATCAGGCACTGGGTAAATTCTTCAAGATTCCTTATTTTGAAAATGCAGGGTTGTAGTTCTAACCATGGTGGTTCGAGATCTGAAAAATCTAAAATATCAAACCCTATCTCTTTTGAGATGAAAATATTATGTTAAATTTTTAGTCTCATTGCTTTAATATAATTTTTATTACTCTGGTTTTCCACAACCAGGGTAATTGTTATCTAATTGCATTGGTGGGGACTGTATCTGTAAGAAGAAGTGTTCTTACCAAGTCATAAAAAATTCTTATGAACACACTTAGGAAAACCCTCCTTAGTTTCACAGAGCCAAAAGTGTAGGAGATCTCAGTCTTTGATTGAATCTTGTTAGTTGGCCACTAAATTTGTTAGTTCTTGAATATAGAGGTTGGCTACCTCTTAGGGAATTACAAAGCCTTAGCTAGAAAAATAAAACACCAACACACCTATGCTAGTATCATGGTGTCACAAGATACCATGATCATTGACGTTCCTCCCATGTTCGGCCTCTATCTATCATAGGAGTTTATGACAAAGATAGGTGGATACCTTTCTTTGGATTGATCTCACCTAATTCTCAAGACCAAGCACATAGCCAAGATGAATATTGTATCAGAATCCCTGCATTCAGAGAATGTGGCCGATGAAGCCATGATAAAATATGAGGCTACCCATACTCCTCCCACATGAGAAGAAACCAAAGCTTCTCAGATATCTTACACTAAAAAGAAGCCATTGGTGGCAAGCTGCAAGAAGGAGAGAAGGCGACCAAAGACAAAGCCAGTTCTGAAGAAGTATTTTTGAGTAACTATGCAGGTGCCAATCCTTTTGAAAATTATCATACTACCGGTTTGGGAACCTATGTCATCTATGAGGAAGATCAAGAGTTACTAAAGATAGAAAAGGACTTTGTAGCCAAGCAAAGTTCAGAGCTATGGGCATTGCACTTTGATGGTGCAAGAAGAAAAGTAGGCATTTGTCCTGGGATATGCCTAACATCTCCAAAAAATGAGCGGATTCTCAAATCCTTTCGCTTTCAGTTTTCCTGCTCAAACAACGAGTCCAAATATGAGGGTCTTGTGCAAGGACTGAGCCTTGTGAAGTGCATGGATGACAAGCCAAAAAAAGTGTTCATGGATTCCGAACTCATAGTCAATCAAGTCAAAAACACCTCTACTACAAAAAATGTGTGCATGCAATCTTATAGGCACAAAGTATGGGATGTCATTGAGAGATTTGAATATTTTAACATTCATGCGGTACCAAGGGAGTAAAATTCAGCTACAGTCACATGGCAATGGTAGGATCTCAATTCGATCCTATTTCTGACTTGATGAAGAATGTACACTCAGTGTGGGTAATCATCCGACCATCCATTCTAGATAACGAAAGGAGCTAGCAAGTGTTCAAAAGTGACAAAATCATTGCCTTGTTCATTCAATAGTCAGGCGAGTTCGTCGATCAGCTCCAGCCAAAGATTGAAGAAGCATACAAAGGAGAAAACATCCAATTAAGATAAAAAAAACTTCCAAAAGGGCTGGTCACGCTCGAAAATATATTCGATTATGATGATGCAAGAAATAATCCAAGAAAATGTGTGGCAAACCAATCGGACTACGTTGACCTAGAGGTCAAAGGTGGAAGAAAACTAAAAGTTGGAAAAGAAGTCCCATACCATGGAAAAGATAGGCTAATACACTTCTGTGAAGCATACAAAGGAGTCATAGCCTTGTCTTATGACAACCTTAGAGGATATGATCCTGAGATCATCCAACATACCATAGAACTCATGGAAGGTGTTAAACCTACCTAGAAAAAAGAAAGGCCTATCAATCCAAAGATTGAAGCCCTGATGACACAAGAGCTAGGGAAGATGATCTAGTCAAGGATCATGTTTCCAATCAAACACAACACTTGGGTATCTAACCTCGTGCCAACCCAAAAACATAATGGAGACATTCATCTCTGTGTTGACTTCCATGACCTGAACAAAGCATCATTAAAAGATCATTATCCACCATCTTCCATGGAATCTATTCTACAGACCGTGACAGGTTCAAAAATGTTTTCTCTACTAGATGGCTTCGAGGGTTATAATCAGGTCTGGGTTAAAGAAGAAGATCAGTATAAAACTACATTCACCACCAAATGCAAAACATTCTCATATGCCAAAATTCATTTTGGCATATCAAATGTGAGAGCTACCTTCCAACGGGCAATGGACATCACCTTCAACAAACTAATCAATAAGATCATCCTCATTTATTTAGATGACCTGATTGTGTTTTCCAAATCCAAAGATGACCATTTCGATCATCTAGAGATGGTCTTCAAAAAATTCCAAGATTTTAGGGTATCCCTAAAACCCAAAAAGTGTGTTTTCGACATGCTGCAAGGCAAGCTACTAGGGCATGTAGTATCCAGAGATGGGATTGCTATCGATCTTGAAAGGGTAAATGTAATCAGAGAGCTTCCCCTTCCAGTCAATAATAAAGGAGTTTAGTCCTTTCTAGGGAAGGTAAACTTTGTAAGAAAGTTCATCTATGATTTTGCAGGAATAATCCAACCAATCACCCTGATGTTAAAAAAGGACCAATTATTCAAATGGACGAAGGAAGTGAAAGAAGACTTCGAGAAGGTAAAGGACACTATTTCTTCGGCCCCTATGCTAGTAAATCCAGACTTGTCCAAAGACTTGATGATGTATATTTTAGTAGCGAGACAAGAATCACCACTATTCTAATCCAAAAGGACAATGAAGGAAAGGGAGAACATTCGATAGATTTTAACTCCCAAACCTTGAAGGAATATGAGGCGAATTACACCTTCATCGAAAGACAAGTGTTCATAGTTGTAAAGGGACTCAAAAAGTTCTGACATCTGATATGTTGTAGCAAAGTGATCATTTATGTTGCACACTCTAGTGTGCGTGAATATAT
>CM021106.1:243949205-244244549 GCA_007115665.2 Sequoiadendron giganteum | reverse complement strand
CACTTTGCGACTATGTTCTTGACTATCAGCAAACCGCAAGGAGAGATGCAGCCAGATGATTACAAAATGTATGTTGTGGGGCTCAACTTAAGCATAGCCCAACTATAGGACAAGGTGGAACTCATGGAGGAAATACAATGGGTAGTGACCACCGAATTTCTCAAGTCCGATCGCCAGCTCAAGAAAAGGGAAGGAGAACTAAAAAGTCTAAAGGATAGAGTTGATGTCTTGCTTTCCAAGGAAAAGGCTATGGAGGTTGAATTCAAGTGCATATCCTAGCAAAGGGAGATTAAAGAAGAAAAGCTCCAAGAAGAACTTGTGAAGCTTCGGTCACTTGATCCTAATTTGGTCACTGAGCTATAGCAAAGGAACCATGTCTTGCTTTCCAAGGAAAAGGCTATGGAGGTTGAATTCAAGTGCATATCCTAGCAAAGGGAGATTAAAGAAGAAAAGCTCCAAGAAGAACTTGTGAAGCTTCGGTCACTTGATCCTAATTTGGTCACTGAGCTATAGCAAAGGAACCAGGAATATCAAGAACAATTGGCAAATTTGGGGCTAGACTTACAATGGAAAGATGAAAAGTTTCATCATTTAGAACTACAAGTGTTGCAAAAGGATGCAGATTTTCAGACCCGCTATGTTCAATTAGAGAATTAAATTGTGGAACTTAGTTCTATAATGGAGCAAAAAGCGACAAACAAGGAGCGAGCCGAACTTAGCTGGCTCACAGAATCACGCATCTTATAGGGGAAACTCACCACAACAAACCAAAGGGTTACAGAGCTCACACATGATATAGAAAAAATGAATGAGGAGATCACCCTATTGAAGGACTCAGCCTTACCCTAAACCAATCAAACGAACCTTCTTTAGATAGCCCAATAGTTGCATATTTTATATTGGGAAAGAGTGAAGGCCTTATGCCTAACTCTATAGCCAACACTGTAATTTATGATGGAGGTAGCATATCTAGGTACGAGAGTTCATGAGGAAATCATACAATTTCCTTAGTCCATCGAGAAAAAGGTTCTAGAAGCTGAGAGATTATTAAACAGGCTATATTAGGTCCTAGATGAAGTCTTGAAAAATGTAGGGATTGAGGACCGAAGGGCCGCTGCTAAAACAACCAACAAGGTCATCTAGTGCCGCCTAGTTATCCTTGATCCCAATGAGTGTGTCACTAGGTTGGGTCAAACCATGAATGGCATGTGGGCTAGGTTCCCCCACCTAGCTTAGATGGGCTTACCTTCTCCATTCCTTGAAGATGAGCCAGTGGCCACAGTGGAGCATATTGTAGCAAAGATTAAAGAAAAGTAGTAGGATGTGTCTGCATTTCAAGATTTCGGCCAACCCCTTGCCGTAGAGGATTTTGAGAACATCACTCAGTCAATCATATGTCTTCTTTTTCAGCTCAAGTCATGGGCTGATATGTCATCAACGTTGACTTACAAGGAAGTGATCGAGTTGCATGGAGCGTAGGAAAGTCTACGTGACTTATTGTTCCCATCTAAAGACGATTGGCTGCCCCTACAAACTGCCCTCTCAAATCTCTAATCACACCACCCAATGGATAAGTCTCTAGTCTACAGGCCAAAACAATTTTGGTTCCTCATTCTGCAAGAAAAAATCCCCTGATAAGTTGCCAAAAGTTGTGAACCTAAAAATTCCCAAGCTCCCTTCAGGTGAGTTTATTTTTTCCTAAGTATCAACCACACCTGTATGAGGAATAGGCAATATCGAGCCCATTTGTGCTAAAGCTTTAGTGAATATCGCCACTTGTCAACTTAGCACTCCTCACGAGGTTTCCTTCAATCGCTTTTCAAAAATCTTGCGCTAGGCTTCCACGTATCAACCATTCACAATCTTTTGTGCTTCTTTGCATTGCTTCCCTTTTGGGCCCCGACCGCACGCCACATAGCATCAGCTCACACATATTTTTTGGTGGACCCCACCTTTGGCAGAGTATATTGGAGACCTCCACGTGTCTTCTTAATGCAAGTTATTCATCGCTCAAAGGGAAGGATAAATGTCGACCTCTGACTAATTGCAATGTGATCTTCTAAAGAATTCGTCACAGCAGAAAACTAAGCAGGTGACAACCTATCACTAGCTGCCATGTTCTGTAACTGCCGCTATGAATAGATTGCATGTGTCATTAGTCTGGTTTGTTGGGACCACTACCATCTTTTGCAATGGATGGATCTGACCCTTGGACATCCTCATTCATGGCTCAAATCTTTTCAATTGTAACAGCCAAAGGAAAATCAATGCTAATGCATCATTACTCATGATCAAAGAATCTTTCCTATTACTTGCTCGTCAAGATGGGATTTCATTATAAATATTGCTTCTTCTTTCAAAGCAAGAGAGATTCTTCAATTTGAGTTCCAATTTTTAGTCCAGATTTGGTCAGAGGAATTGTTAGAAGAACCAGGCCTTTAATTGATCTATTAGATTATTGTAAAGAACTCACAGACTATGCCATTGTTTGGCCTTTCTATTTTCTTTGATATTTAATAAGTTTCACCATGCCATTATTGTACTGGATGTTTCGTTCCTAGAATTCTATAAATTAATATAAGTTTTTTGGTTTAGATCATGTCTTGGACTCTTCTTTCTAGTAACAATGTATGAAGTTATTTTATTTCATATAATGAATCACTTAGGCTTCTATCTTTATTCTGCCATTCTGGAATGCAACAGACTACCCATGGGCCCTTAAGTCATATCCCCAAGATAGATTTACCATGCCACAAATCTAAATCTTAGTGTATCACCTTAGTTAAATCCCTTTATTTTATATCTGCTTCCTTTTCCCATTCAAAACCCCAGTTATAGAAGAAGTTGACTTCTTTAAAATTCGGAGGTTACTCAGTTTGGTGCAATAGTTCCCCCCCTAAAACTGAGTTTCCCATAGAGGGTTTCTACCTTGCCAACTTTTGGCATCAATAGTAGGTTTTCATGATCCAAGCAAGCATTGAAGACAAATATTTAAGCATTCAATTAGGAGTCAAGATCCACATCCATTGGAGCCATTTCACATAAGATTGTAGCTTTTATTTCAGGGGTTTGGTGAGTTTGAACATTGCATTGGTTCATTCATCATTCCTTCATTATATTTCATTTCATTTCAAGGCTTAGTTACTCAAATGCGGTTTGACCAAGGCAAACCCCTATTCCCTAACAAAAACATTTTTTTTCCCTCTTCATGTGTGATTTTTGATCTAGGTGATTTGGAGCTTGAAGATCCTTTGAAGAAAAAGTTGCAAGATTGAAGAAAGTTGTCAAAGTTGTCAAGAAGTTGTCATCTTCACAGAAACTCACCTACAAGCTAGAATTCAAACTTTCAGATCTGAATATTGGACAAGACAAAAGCTACAAAACATCACTAGAGGATTCAAAAAAAATCGTTAAACCCTAATACTGGGACTAAATCACCACCTTGGGAATATGAATCCCGGTATACCTATTTTCAACAGTTTTCTATAGATCCTGATTTTTCATCTAAAGATTCTAGATTCTACCCAGATTTCCATAGCAGGATTGGGTATGTGTAGGATCATGATGTGCAAAAAAGGGGTGATATGTAAGTGATATCATGGCCCATGTGGTTGATGAATTTTTTCTTAACCAAAATTTATGAAATGAAAAGGGTTTTTAAAGGATATTCTCAGCTTTCCACCAATATAAACTATGCTTTACTTTGAATTGAATAAATAATTATTATTCATTTTCTATTTGAATTATGACTAAAGTCCTAATTGATAGGCTGATTGAAAAACATCTATAGCTTTCAAACGGTATCACATTTTTTGAATCTAAAACATGTGTCACATTCAATGCTTTGAATACTATAGGATTAAAAAAAAATGAATTTCATGAAGTTTTGACCAAGTTGAGGTGGTCAGACATATGATTTTTTATATTTTTTAAAATTTGTATTACAAAATTCATAATTAATTATTTACTTGGAAAAAAATTACAAAAAAATATGCATCACATCGGTACATGAGTCATCTAATTATATATAAAATATTATAAAAAAATATTATCATTTTATTGTGGTTAGGGTGGTCAAACAAACACCTACTTCTTATTTTTTCCCTAAAATTTAAGTACTACTGCATTGAAATTTCAAATTTTCACCAAATAGATTTTTTTGTCCAAGTAAACCTAGTAGTTTAGAAACTAAATTTAATTTCATACAAATTCTATTCTTACATATTTTTGAAATAATATAGATAACTTATTCAAATTTTTAAGTCAAGTTGTCTAACTCTGATTTTCTGAATTTTCATTACCACTTAAGGGCCTATTTTTTTCATGATGATCCTGCACATACCCTGCTAAATCACCCAGTCTAGCATATGAGTCCCAGTGCTCTTTCGAAATAGAAAATTTTAGGGTTTTTAGATCTTACTTAGACATCTTCTATGCTCCGAATACTTTTTTGTATCTCTTTGTTTTTTAATTTGAATTCATGTTGTAAGTTTCTAGGGTTGATTCTATTAGTTCTTGCATTTCATCTTTGAAACTTCATTTTAATGGTGAAACCCCATCCAATGAAAATAGGAAACCCCTTTTGTCCTTCCCTCAATTGAATCATTGGGTTAAGGTCTCTTTGGTTTCCTAATGAACTAGAGTGAAATAGGTACCCCAAAGTTCCATCTCCTAAAAGGTGGAACTCTATTTCCTTCGGTTCATTTTGGTGAACCCTACATTTGAACCCTTGAATTTTTGATTTTGGGATCCTTACAAGTCATAAATCTAGTTTGCATTAACATTGCATTTGATTTGCATTCGTTGAATGTAATTTAGGGCTTCTAAATCTTGCATTAGTGAAAAGTGCATATAGGTTACATTTTTGCATCTTGCATCATTCAATTTCATTGTAAAACTATACTTGCAAATAGTCATTTGAAAATACAAGTTAGACACCTTAAAATCAGCTCAAAATTTATTGAATCTAGTTTAAAATCCCTAATCGGGACTCATTCGCCCACCTGGGTGATTTAGTCCATGTACAAGTCTTTTTCCTAGATTTTTGACTACTATTTGGTCTCCATTTTTCACTATCTGAAACCATCAAAAACCCTAAGTGGGACTCATATGCCCAGTTGGGCGAATGAGTCCTTGGAGGGCTACAAAAACCAACTTTTCTGAGCTTTTTTTTTCTTTTTTATACTTCCTAGGCTTGTTGGTAACCTACTGTATTAGTCTAGTTTCAGAATTTAAGACAACCATCCATTTAGTGTAGTCATTTTTAGAAAATCATTCCAAAACTCATTTCCATAGTGAAAATCTTTAGATATGTACTAGATTTGTTTACATTTTTGAAGCATTACATAAATGAGATCTATAGATTAGTTTTTTTATGTTAGCATGTTTTCTTTTAAGAGATGTGGTTTTGAAATGGTTAATAATGGATTATTTAATTATAACATCCCCTCTTATGAGTTCAATGTAGAGCATAGAGAGGAGGTTATTAAGAAACATGTCAACCATCCTTCCACTATCTTTCCTAGTAATGAAAATATCTTAGAGAAAGACAAAAAAACCATTGGCACAATCCTTAATATCACCTTTCTTATCACTCATTCAAACCCTACTATCTCTCCTATTTGTGAGTATGATATGATACAAGAAGATACAAGCATGGATAATCATGAAAACCATAATTTTTCTTCTCCCGATATCTCTCATACTAGTGATGAAGCTATCTTGGTGAAAGAAGATACAATCATTGAGAATCATGAAATTCTTGATTGCATCTCTCCTCCTCCCTCTTGGGAAGATATTATGACCCGAGAATATGAGATCATTGAAGCATTCCTTAATATTACTCTACCTAGTCTTCAATCATCTCCCAACACCTCCCTTACTTGTGAGAATGCTTTAGTGCAATAAGATAAAATCATGAACAATCATGAAAAACAAATTTTTGAAGAAGATATGTTGGTGTTAAGAGATCCAATTATTGAGAGCTATGAAAATCCTACCTCTCGTACTTGGGAAAACATAATAGAACATGAGGAGGTAATTATAGAAAACCATGACAATCAAATTTTTCCTTCTCCTAATATCTCTCCTATATTTGAAGAGTGATGTTAGAAGATACACTTATTGAGAGTCATGAAAATCTTTTCTCTCCTTTTCCTAATGCTCCTACAATTTGGAAAGATCTATTTAAATGAAAAATTTCAATCATTGATAAGCGATAAAATCCAACTATTGATAAATCCCTTGTGATGAAGTAATTTTAGAAGAACCAACCTTTGAATTTCATGAAAATCTAGCTTGTAGTTCTCCTAAAAAGTCTCCTACTAGAGAGGATATCATGGTTTAAGAAAATGACAACATTGACACATGTCTTTCAAACAATAATAATGTGAATTCCTTAGATTAAGATGATGAAGTGACATTAGACCCCCCTTCACTAAGAGATAATGAAAACAAGGATAAGTCTTATGAGGTTATGCACATTAGATATCCCTTGAAGTAATCTCTTGAACCTAAACTTATCCTTTAACCACCCTCATAACAACCAAAAGTTCAAAACAAACCCATCCTCATCCTTGAACTACCTAAGAATAATGTTTTGAAGAAATCAAATTATAATACTGTTTCTCATACATATAAAATTAGGAAGAGTCTGCAACCAAGACAAACAACTCCAAAATCTCTCCCATTACCTCAACCTATCTTTCCTAGTGCCCCTCATTTTCCTTTACATAATGGAAAGGAGTTTGATATTTTTGAACAACTTAAGAACACTCTTGCTAAGATATCCCTATGGGATCTTATTCAAGCCTCCCCTCATTATCATAACATGATTCAAAGTGCCTTATAAAAAATTCCTACCCCTCCTAATGTGCAATCAAATGAAGCAACAACCCAAGTTCAAGCCATAACTCTGATCAACTTAGAAATCAATTTCCATCAAGATGATCTACCTCCATTAGAAGTACAAAAACAAAATGAAGCTTTCATGATAATAGCTCAATATAATAGAACAAGTATAAAGAAAACCCTTGTTGATAATGGCTCATCCCTTAATGTGTGTAGTGTAACCCTTTTGAATAAGCTTGTTGTGGATAAATTAAGAATTGAACCTGATTCCTTATTGATTCGAGGATTTGGTAATGTAGGAAAACAACTACTTGGTGTGATCACTTTGCATATTATAGCTGGAAAGGCCACTTTGCAAACTCCTATTCATGTTATACCTCACGATCCTTCATATAATATTATTTTAGGTAGACCATGGATTAATGCGATGAATGGGGTGCCTTCAAATCCTCATCATATAATGAAGTATATCTAAAACAACAAAGTGTATATAATAAAATCCTACCCTGAACCAAACAATTGTTTGAAAATTGAAAAAGGTGAGGAAAATCCTTTGAAAACACTAACACCAACCACACAAGTGGAACCCGTGCAACAGAAAGAGAAAGAAAATCATATTAAAGAAGTTACAAAGTTATTGTAAGATGATTGAGGTTCCTTAGAATTCACACCTAAATTTGATGGGAAACCTAAGATCATAACAAAAAATTATAAAAATGGAAAAGAACCAGCAGTGATGTCAACACAAAAGTCGAAAGCATCCACTTCAACCACTTTAGAAGAAGATGAAAATTACACAATAAACTTTGATGAAGTTGATTATGCACAACCAGGAGATCTCAAATAAATTAAAAAGCTTTATGGAAGAGATTATTAACTTATGAAACAACTTGGGTATAGTGGAAAAGGATGTGGTACTAGAGAACAAGTTATCCACGTACCTGTAGAGCCAATATGCAGGAAATGACTAATGGTCTTGGTTATTGTCCCTCAAAATAAAAATCAAGCCTTCACTCAATATCGACACTCTTACAAAAGATTCTTCTAAGCCAACTTTAACATTAGTGCATCCCGAATTGATAGAAACTAGAGGTCTTGGTTATTGTCCTTCAAAAGAAATGAAAGAAATAAAAAAGCCTTCGCTTAAAATTAATGTAATCACAAAAAGAACTCCTAGGAAATGTCTTAGTAATGATTGGAGTTCATTATATTTTACACCCACCTTTTAAGGAGAGAACAAAATCTCGCAGCCTAAAGAGCCTTGTGTAAGTATGACACCTAATACTAAGAAAGAGATATCTTTGTCACAAAATAAAGGAACATCCTCTATTATTGATCAAGAGGGTATCTTTTAGAGACTCCTCCAAGAACACAAAATAAATTTTACTATAAGAGTTCATTTTATGGATATCATAGAGTTCATGGTCATTCTACTAATGAATGTAAGTCTTTGAGCAATAAAATTAAACATCTTAAGGATTGTGGTGCTCTTCCTTGTGTTAAAGCACCTAGTTCCTCTAATTGATACTGAATTTCAAGTTTCTCATCAATCACCTTGGCTCACCCTTGTCTTGCACTAAGTGGGGACAAGGGGGTTAGGTAGCCTTGTCCTCGTACATTTTTTTTCATTTTATATTTTGGCTACTTGACTTCCTTCCATGTATATATATAGGAGCAAGCTTGGGATGTGGACGACATGCCTTAAGTTGGGTCGCATGTGATGTATTGAGTTATGTTTAGTATTACATTTGGGTCAATCCCTTTACTTCCCTCCTTTATTCATGATCTAGTTTCATTAAGGAACATATGACTTGGCATAGGAATTTTCGAATAAACTCTCATGTCTTCTTCTACTTTAAAGAAAATGCTCACAGAAATGGTGTTAGCAACCACTTTAAAGTGGGGGCATACATTGAAATTATCTTTTGACATTTCTCATGTTTCATTATGTGATTTTATTTCTTCTTACGATGCGTACTTTTCTCGGTGGTGTCTTTGGGTTTGATTTCCTTCGAGAGTGTGATATTTCTTTGATTTGTCTTCTCTTGGTGACATTAGGCGCAAAGTTCCCTAAGAAGAGACCTTACACGAACTAAGAGAAATCCCTTGAAAAATAGAAAATCCTTTACATGCATAAATGTTCATAAGTGCTTAATGGAGCTTGTTAGGCCTTGTGAAGCTCAAAGTTTCATTTTGTGGCACCTTATTGAAGTTATCAGAGGCATAACTTTTGTATGGTTAGTTTGATGAGAAGCCTAAACAAGGGCATGACTTTCTCATTGTATGGTGAGAAGCTAATACATAGGCATGAATTTCTCACTAAGCCACCCTTTTTGGGTACTCACCCAATGGACAACCTGAAGTTCCATTGCCTCAGAGTGAGTGTACATTTTGGACACACAATTAAGGCTTGATCCTGTAGAAGTTGAGAAAATACAACTTCACAAACCTCAAAGATCACCTGCATGCAAATAACCTATCACAAAAGAAGAGATGGAGACAAACAAGCAAGGGTTCTCTGAAAAATGAAAATGTATATCAGAGAGAATGAGAGAATGAATTGATGTGATAATACAATGAGATCAATATTTATAAAAGGAGATCGAGAAACCCTAAAGTGTAACCCTAAAAGAAACCCTAAAAGGAGAACATTTAATAATTAATATAATTATTAAATGTCACTTTATGCAAACTAAAGTGAAATCTTAAGAAGGGAATAAAAGTAATTTAATTAACACAATTAAGTTAAGACCTTTACTCTAACACCCCCCCTTAAGATGAGCAACAATGCAGCTAAAAACAAGTGCAAAAAAGTAAAGGTAACTACAATGCAGGAAAGTAAACATGGGTCCCAACAACTAGGCCAGATCAGGTACCCAAATACAACCAAATCTCTGTAAAGAGGAGAAATAGAGAAAACCTCATGGGAAAAACTCTACTCCAAAAAGAGATGCAGAAAGCCAACAAGAACATCACTGAAGTAGAAGAAGCTACAAACAACTATCGAAAGATGATTGCTATGGTGTTTAAGAACCTCCGATGAAAATAGGATGATCAGGATCAAGAAGACAACAATCTGCATGAGTGCCCCAAACAACGCTACTCGAATCAGATGGCAAACAAATGCAAACACCTGGAACGAAGATACAAATGGCACAAGTACCAATAGTCTAAAAACATTGATCAACTGAGAATGGAAGATTCCTTCCAAAGTGAAACCAAGGAAGAATTAGCACAAATAGTATAATACCCCCCCATAATGCTGAACTGGGAGAGCCTGACATATCCACTGAAATGGTGTACAACACCCTATAGTGCATGAAGAAGAAGAAACATCTAAAAGTGTGCAAGAAAGCACCTGCAACTGAAAAAGTGGTGTGCAAAACAAAGCACACATGTATGAGGCTGGAATCATATGGATCCACTATCGTCATGGAGGGACACTCATCGGACAAAGGTGTGATAACAAAACAAAGGCACTACACAACCCCCCATGACATTTTATAATAACAGTGCGAGTACAAAATATGGCACAAACTTATGTGCAAAATCCCCAAAAAATGCATGTACAATAGTGTGGCACTTTATCTTAGTGAGTTTACATAAAAGATATTGCTTACAAATGATGCTCAAAATGCCCAAAAAAGGACAAAAAAGTTGGAAATACATGAAGGACAGCCAAAAAACTGACTGTAGAATGCACCAACAGAAAAAGGAAGTGATGAGACCCACACCACTAGAAATTTGACAGAACCAGTTTTTTGACAATATCTCATTTGCCAAAAAATGATATCGTATGCCCAAGTTACAGCCTCTAGAAGCAAACAACTCCAAAGGGGAAAAAAACTAATGTTGGATTAAATTTGACAGTCATACGACCCTTGCAGCAAAAATATCGGCTTAAATTTGACAGTCAAATGACCGTCACCACAAAAGCATAATAGGGCTTATTACAAAAAAATGTTTCTTTTTTAATAAAAAAAAACAAAGTTAATTTTTTTTTCGAAAAAAAATAATAAGAAAAAGGAGGCGGGGACCACCGCCCATGACTGCCAATGTACCGTAGTCGTCGGTACTGTCAGACCGCCAGTCGACATTAAAGCTGCTGGCGGTCGGCAGTACGCCGACCGACATACCTAAGGGCCCGCAGGCCTGCGTACGCAGGTACCTGTGGGTACCCTCATACAAGGCCCGCAAGCCTTTAAACTGCTTTTTTATTTCTATATTTTTTTTAAAAAAAATTGACGAAAAAAATGAAATTTTTTTTAGTAGGCAGATGGACGGTCGTATGAGCAAAAACATTTTGCCCCTGAAATCAATTGTCTCCAAAATAGACAAATGAACAGTCAATTTAGGGGTTTTGGACTGCTGTGGACGCAATGGAAAGGTCTATTTGGGCTTAAAATGCTTTGAAATTGAAGGTATGCCTTGGATCAAAAAAGAAAACCCTAAACCCTTGAAGCTCCAAAAATCTTCAAAACAAGAACAAGAAGCAACAGATCTAGAGCTTTGATACCATGTAGAAGTTGAGAAAATACAACTTCACAAACCTCGAAGATCACCTGCATGCAGATAACCTATCACAAAAGAAGAGATGGAGACAAACAAGCAAGGGCTCTCTGAAAACTGAAAAATGTATATATTAGAGAGAATGATAGAATGAATTGATGTTATAATACAATGAGATCAATCCTTATAAAAGGAGATCAAGAAAACCTAAAGTGTAACCCTAAAAGAAACCCTAAAAGGAGAACATTTAATAATTAATATAATTATTAAATGTCACTTTATGCAAATTAAAGTGAAATCTTAAGAAGGGAATAAAGGTAACTTAATTAACACAATTAAGTTAAAACCTTTACTCTAACAAATCCACATCGTGTTGTACAGATTGTAGAGGCTTGATCCACCTTTTTTTTTCCTTTTCTTTATTTTCTAAGTCATTGACATTGTATGTTTGTGTATCTTGATGTTGCATATCATACACCCTTGTGTGTGTCCCTTTGTGCTTATGTTGGTTTTATGTAGGATCTTGGATCCTAAGGGCTTGGTTGCCTCCTTGATCTTTTTCATCTTATACCATCCACATTGGTACACATGGACCCCTCTTGATGAAAAATTGTCTAATTTAGTGTGAGTTTGACGCAAGGTCATCATCTCACTCAAGTGGTGGCTAAATGTAGTGATGAAAAAAGTATCCCTTTTCCTCACCTAGTTTGGGAATAACCAATAAAATGAGCTAAATTATGCTTTAATTTGGTGTTGTAATATGTTTTACATATTCACATCAAGTTTTGGTCCATTTCCATCAAAATTTGGTTTCTTTATGCTTTATTTGGTCCTATTTTGCATCTACAAGCCTAATCTAATACATTTTTCTTAGGATAATCTCAAAATTTAATAAATGACAAATGATGATTCAATGTTTGAGGTTGTGTGTTCCAGATTTAGTGATCTAGGACTCATATGCCACCTTGGGCATATGGGTCCCACCTAGGTCTCAGGGCCTGATTTTAAACATTTCCTTAAAAAATGCATTTTCTTGGAGTTTGTGTATCATGTTTAAGACTTTGGGACTCATAAGCCCAAGGTGGCATATGATTCCCACTTAAACTAGGACCTATTTTAATTAAAATTATTGGTAGGAGTTTATTATCCTAGATATGATGCCGACTTATATTGTTGTAATTTCACGAAATTTGGTATAAACAAGTATAAATACAAGGTTATTTCACATAGTTTATCCTAGCAAGTTAATGAGAGAATTCCTAAGGAGATTTTATGAGATCAAGAGCATTCAAGAGAATTAAATATAAAATCATCAAGCATTTGGAGTTATATTCAAGATTCAAGCATCACGTCAAAGTCACCATGCATCATGTGTGTTTTTGAGCTAACATTTGTGATGTAGGTTTTTATGATTTAGGAAAGCATTCAAGAAAAATCTTTAAGCATTCAATTAAGAGTTAAGACCCGCATCCATTGGATCCATTTCACATAATATTTCAACCTTTATTTCAAGGGTTCAATGGTGAGTTGCAATATTTCATGTGTTCATTCATCATTCCTTCATTCTATTTCATTTCATTTCAAGGTTTAATTACCCAAATGGGGTTTGACCAAGGAAAACCCCTATTCCCTAACACAATTTTTTTACCTCTTCATGTGTGATTGTAGATCTAGGTGATTTGGAGCTTGAAGATCCTATGAAGAAAAATTTACAAGATTGAAGAAAGCTGTCAAAGTTGTCATCTTCATGAAAACTCACCTACAGGCCAGAATTCTAACTTTCAGACCTAAATATTGGACAAGATAAAAGCTATAGAAGATCACTAGAGGATACAAAATTTTTAGTCAAAACCTAATACTAGGACTAAATCACCACCTTAGGCATATGAGTCCCAATATACTTATTTTCAAAAGTTTTCTATAGATCCTGATTTGTCATCTGAAGATTCCATATTTTGGACAGATTCTCATAGCAGAACTAAATCACCTAGTTTGGCATATGAGTCCCAGTGCACTTTCAAAACAATAGATTCCAGGGTCTTCAAATATTACTTATACATCTCCTATCCATTGGGTACTTTTTTGTATCTCTCCATTCTATAATATGAATTTGTGTTTTAAGTTTCTAGGGCTGAGTGTATTAGTGCTTGCATAATTTCATCTTTGAAACTTCACTTTAATGGTGACCCCTATCCAATCACTAAAGGAAACCCCTTGTGTCCTTATCTCAATTAAATCATTCGGTTAAGGTTTCTTTGGTTTCCTAATGGACTAGAGTGAAATAGGTACCCCAAAGTTCCATCTCCTAAAAGGTGGAACTCTATTTCCTTCTATTCAACAATAGTCATCTTTCCCTAACTCTATTCCTTCTCTTAGTCAACTATGAAATCTTCTACACTAGATAGAATCACACATTCTCCTTCTACAATCAATATCTCTATGACCAAACTTATCAAGCATGCATATGAATAACCATAAAAGGAACAAGAGATTATAGCATCATGTCTTGGAGATACAAATGGGTTGTTTCTCATATAATTATTTCTTCTTGCCTTAGTTATACAATCAATAGCCTTATGACCAAACTTATTACAAGAGTAACAATAACCATGAAAGGATTGAGACAATATGGGAGTACAAGCCTGTCTAAGAGGAGATATCTTCAAGCCCTTCTTCAAATCATTGACCTTTATGAGGTCATCATCCAAATATTACTTCTCATTTTTAGTCTTCTTAGAGTATTACGCATAGGTCTCTTCCTTTTTCATTTCAAACATGCCTTAAAGTATTATTTTTTTGAGTTCTCTCCTTTTTAAAATACAAGATCACCCTTATTATTTTGAGGTCTTTGACTACTGATTATTTCATCAAATATGTTGGTTATTTTCTTCAATTTTAGGCCTTTGTCTATCTAGCCATTTTATTTTTCCAATTATTTCCTTAAAGAGAAAATTTCTTCTTCAAGTTTGGATCATTCATCAAATTTTTCATTGAGCTTAGTATTTAGATAATCTATAACCCTCTTACCTTCTTTAAATTTCACTTTCAAATTAATAATTTCTTTTTTTTATTCTTTGAGCTTGATCTTACATTCTTCATTTTCTTTCCTTGTTGCATCCAGATCTTCTAGTGTAGAGATGAGTTTTCCTTCAAAATAAACTTCACAATCTTCTCCATCAGATTTTTTCATATCTTTATCATCTTTTGGAGGATTTTTATCATTAAAAAATATTTAAGTTCCCATTTGTTCCTCCAAGATCTATCTCATTTGTTATATTGTATCAAGGAACTTAGCTTTGATGCCAATTGTTGAACACACAGAAGTAGTGAGAGGGGGGTGAATCAGTACTTACTTAAATTATTCTACTTCTAACACCTATTTACAAACTCTCTCAAGTGGAAAAAATTATACCATCATAGAATGGGAATATTTGGTATGGTTTATACTCTAAAAAAGTTCATACATTATCTGATATCTATGCCATTTACATTTTACACTAACTATTAACCCTTAAAATAAATATTAAATAGACCAATCACACAAGAGAGGATATGTATATGGCTATTACTATTCCAAAAAAATGACTTTAACATCATGGTGAAGTTGAGGAAAAGTAACCAAGGTCCATATTATCTATCAAAAATAGAAACATGGGAAATTCCCAAAAGTATGGAAGAAGATTTACCTAGCACAAAATTGGTTAGAGTCACTATGTTACTAGAAGAACATAATGTTATAGAAAGTCTACTTTATACTAGTTAATTCCTACAAAATATCTCATTGTATGATATATAAACAATGTTGTAGAAATAAATACTATACAAGTTTATTGGAGGATAACTCCACATAATTGGAAGAGAAAAAATAATCTTGAGAGTAGTGTTTAAACATGAATGAATATCTAAATTTCATAATTCCAGGGAATTCACTAGAAAACAATATTATGCTCTTAGTCTATGATAGTGAACATTAAATGAAGATGACAAAATATATGCTAAGTGATGTGATATATGTTAGAGAGTGCTTGTAAGCCCACCACAAGAGATGGAACTCCATTATAATTGGCTCTAGATCAAATAAATTTTAAGAAGTGAGCAATAGAATTTATTGGACCTATTGAGCCACTAGAAAAATTATAAAAGAAAGATCATCAATAGCATAGAATATTTTAAATATTGGTATAAGTAGAACCAACCAAGAATTGAACTATAAAAACTACCACATAATTTATCTATGAGAATATATATTATCATGTTTGGATGCCCCTTAATTTCTACTAGTGATCAAGGTAAACACTAAATCAATTTAAGCTAATTACGGGTTTTTTGAACAATCATGATCACACATAATAAAAGAAGTCTATCACATATACAAGCTAATATTGTTAGTGAATCCATCAACAAGATCATGGTAAATGCCTTCAAAATATGTGTAGGGAACACATTAGATTGGGACATGAAGATTCTAGTATAGTAGTATGGGTTTAAATAATAAATTATAAATGAACAACCAAATCCTTCAAATTCCAATTAGTATATGGTATATATGCCTCTTTAAAAATGAACTTTATTATACCAAACTTATGTTATATATTTTCTCTATGGTTGGCTAGAGAAGAATCATTAACAAAAAGGCTAGAAGATTTGAAAAATAGATGAAAATTGGCTTTTATTGGTGTATAATTAAAGTTTATGATGAAAACACTAAAAATAATGGTAGGATAGAAATCAAAGCCATAAAAATATTAACATAGGTGACACATTATCCCTATATGCTAGTAAATTCAAAAAGTAAGGGAGGTTAAATTTAAAATGGTTAGGGTCATATCACAATATATAAATTCTAAACTACAAGGTAGTAAGACTTGAGACATTAGAGGGGAGAATACTAGCTAGTTATGTCAATGGACCTATTCTAAAACATTACCATCAACCTCCAGGATAAAAATAAAATTTATCACTTACTTTAGCTACACAACCCAAGAGAAGGGGAACGATCATGAAATTGAAGGAAATTATGAATGGTTAAAAATAATAAATTCACAAGTTGATCCTTGATAAAAGGAGGTTAGGAACAACATCCTTTCTCAATTACACTAGCTCACTTTTATAATACTCCATCTTGATATCCCTTGCATAAATCTACAATTTACTCCTTGCAATAATGGCTAGCCCAATATGGGAGCACATCTCCCAAAAGCCACACCCTAAATAAACAAAAATTCCCTTACAAGGCAATGGAGGTATATCCAAATGTCACAATTTCAAAGTTTCCCATTTATGCAATTGGAACAACCGAAAAAGTATGCCTTTCCCAAGCTTGATTTGGGAATAATTAATGATAAATTAGACTTAATGTTGCCTTGATCTAGTGTTGTGAGGTGTTTTACACATCCACATTAGGTCCTTGGCCCTTTTAAAGCTAAATTAACTTAACTCTGCCTTAATTTAATGTTGTAAAATGTATTTATTTACATCTTAAAACTAAATTTAGGGGGCTTGTAAACTAAAGTTGACCTAATCTAGTGTTGTAATATGTTTTACACATTCACATGGGATTTAGGGCCCTTCTAAGCTAAACAGACCCAATTTTTCCTTAATTCAGTGTTGTAAAGTGCATTTATTTACACTTTCACATTGGATTTTCCCCCCTTTGCATTTATAACCTTTATATCCTCATTAATAGACTCGTATGATCCCATATTGTGCATCCCAAGGCATATTATGATACAAAACCCTGACAATATCAACATATGAGCTTAATTTCTTCACTCCCCAACATTCTAGCAGGAAAAATAGCCCTTGTGGGATCCATTCACCACATTGGGTGAATGAGTCCCAATGAGTCCCATTTGAGCTATTTTTGAGGTTTGAGTGGGAAAAATTGGGTTTTAAGTTCAAATTTCTTCCATGCCAGTCTTGGGGAGAAATTTAATGGTTATTTGAGTGGATTTCCTATATAAATGACCTCTCAAATAATTATTTCATCATAAATTCATGTCATCAAGTCAAGCTTTCAAAGGTTAAGCATTTCAAGTCTCCATAAGATCATTTCGAGGGAATTCAAGGGTAGAATTCTCCATCAATTGTTGTAGAAATTCAAAATCCATCATCATGTCAAGAATAACAAGCATCAATCATTTTATTGAGCTAGTGTTGTGATGTAGCATTGAAGATCCAAGATCAAACATTATTCCATTCCTATTGTCAAAGATCAAGATCTACATCCTTTATGGCCATTTCATGTTAAGTTGCAAATTCACAAGACATCATTCACAAGGAATCATTCAAGGTATCATTGGTCATGTTTCATATGTTATGTTTCATGTTTCATGTCCTTGTTTCATTGTTTCATCATTTGGTTTAATTACCTAAAAGGGGTTTGACCAAGGCAGACCCTCGTTCCCTAACAATTGACACTTTTTCTCTCTCTTTGTGTGATTGCAGATCTAGGTGCTTTGGAGACTTGAAGATGATTAAAGATTAGTTTACAAGCTTGTTGGAGTTTTCTCCCCATTTTCAAGGTAATAATCTTCACTAAAAAGTCATCTACAACCTCAAAATTGGAGTTTCAGATTCGAGAACTTGGAGAAGCATAAAGAGAAGTCTGAGAGGTGCAAATCAAAACTTTGAATTTCCGAAAAATCCAAACTGGACTCATTCACCACAAGTGGTGGATGAGTCCCACTATAGACATTTTTTCAGATATTTCCATAGATTTGGATGCCCATTTGCCCGAAACCTTCTCCTGTACAAAAATATAGAACTGGGACTGATTCACCCAGAATGGAAAATGAGTCCCAATAGGTCAAAATTTTAGGATCAACAACATTTCCAATCTTCATTCAAGCCTCCAAAATTTTCCAGGTGCACACTTTATATTTTACAATTTTGTGTTGCATTTCATTCATATTTCTAAGTCATTTAGTAAAGCGTTGCATCAAACTAGGTTTTGCATTTCATCTTGCATGTCATACATTTTTCCAAGCCCTACCTTGGTGGTGAACCCATCTTGTAATCTAAAATCATATCATAGGATACCTTATTGTCGGATCTCTCCCTCCATTATTTATTGGATTGAGATCTCTAAAGTGTCTTTGAGTGTAGCAAGTGTGAAATAGGAACCCTATCCTTGTGTTTATGTCTCAAAGATGGGGAGCATCCATTTACATTGACTACATCTTGGTAAATCTGAATTTAGAATACCTTCTTTTCTAATGTGGAATTCATCATCATCTTAGATCTAGCTTTCATTAGCTTTGCTTTAGGGTTTGCATTAGTTGATTTTCATTCTAGGGTTTCAATTTTTTGCATTAGTGAAAGTGCATATAGTTTGCATTTTTGCATCACAAGTCATTGAAAAACGCATAAAATTTGCATTTGCATTTTCATTTAAGTTACAACTCATACAAACTAAAAAGCATAAAAATCAATTAATTTTTTTTTGAAATTTTTGAAAGAAACCCTAATTGGGACTCATTCATGACCTTGGGTGAATCAGTCCTAGTCCATATTTTAAACTACCTTCAACAACATCAAAAAGCTCATTTTTGTGCTTCCTAAGCCTCTTGGTAACATATTCAAGAACATTATTTTTATGCATTTAGGTCAAAAACATCAATTTAGGGTAGTCATTTTTGAAATCATTTCAATTACAAGCATCATCAGATTTGAAAATGTTCACATTTCTAAAACTTTGCATCACATGGATAAAAGTAATTTTCACTTTGCATATACAATGTTTACATTCATAAAACTTTTCATAAGTTTGATAAAAGTTTTTGAATTTTGGGATATACATTATTTTCATTTTTAAAATTTTACATACATTGGATAAAAGTGTTTTGCATCTTTGGATATATACATTGTTTACATTTCTTAAATATTGCATGAAATGGTTACAAGTGCTTTTCTTTTTTTTCCAAACAATGTTAGTGTCTTACATATCTAGGAATGCTAAGAAAAAGTTCATATCCCCTCCCTATGAGAGTGTTTTAGTGAAAGAGAATACAACCTTGGACATTCCTAACAATCATATTCATTCTTCTCCTAATAGCTCTCCTATTGACAAAGAATACATTTTGGTGTTAGAAGAACCAATCAATGAGAGTTTTGAGAATCCTAGTTTTTTCTCTCCTCTTACCTCTCTTAGTGGACAAGACATTGATGAACAAGAAAACACAACCATAGGTAATCATGACAATAACATTTGTTCTTCTCCTAGTATCTCTCCTAGTTGTGAAGAAGATACTTCAATGATATTAGAAAACATAATCAATGAATGTCATCAAAATCTTAGTTGTCCCCCTTCACCTAGTGAAACCCTTATTGAGAAAGACAATTCAACCATTGATCATTCCCCTACTTGCAATGAAGTCATTTTAGAAGGACCAACCTTTGAATGGCATGAACATTTAGTTTGTAGTTCTCCTAAAAACTCTCCTCCTAGGGAGGATATCATGGTGCAACAAAATCTAAACATTGACTCATATAATGGGGCTTCCTTAAATGAAGATGACGAAGTGACATTAGACTCCTCTTCACTAATATATCATGCAAATAAGCACAAACTTGATGAGTTAATTACAACACAAATTGGATCTTCTTTAATTAGTGAGCTTCCTAATTCACCGCCTATTAGTGAATCACATACGAAAATAAGAGATTTCTTGAAATCTAGGATGCAATCTAGCAATATTTTGCAACAACCAAGATATAACACAAATTTTCAAACATGAAGGGGACCACAAATCTCTCCTGCAACATCACCATTACCTCAACATATTTTTCCTAGTAATCCCTGATCACCTTTTCATAATATAGTTGAAGATCTTAAGAAGACCCATGCTAATATATCCATATGGAAACTTATTCAACTATCACCTACATACAAGTGTCTATTTCAAAAAATATTACAAATAAAGTAGACGAAGATCCAAGCTTCTATGAAATTGAATAATGTAACATCATCCTTTCATCCTAGACAAGTCACACAATCAGAAATCACATTCCCTAAACATGAATTTCCCTCACTTGAGACTCAGAACAAGAATTAAGCCTTGATGATAAAGGTGATCATTAATGAAATTGTAGTTAGGTGCACTCTCATAGACAATGGAGTGGAAATTAATTTTTGTAGCATGGACCTCCTAGAAAAAAATGGTGTGCAAAAGACACTTATTCAACTTAAAAATGTTCATATTTGTGGCTTTGACAATGTTAATAGGCAACCATAAGGGATGATCACATTACCTATTGAGGTTAGACCTATAGTGTTTCCTACCCATATCCATATCATTCTAGGACCTCTTTCATACAATATTCTCCTAGGGAGACCATAGATTCATGCTATGAAAGGAGTCCCATCTACTCTTCATCACATAATTAAGTTTGAATACAACAAAAAGGTATACACAGTTGAAGAAGATGAACGAAGTTATGAATCAAATGATCACAACACTTCCAAATCCCCTAATACAAGTTTCATTTCAAGTTCAAAGTTTGAACCTATACAAGTTGATGCTAATCCTTCATCTATAACAAAAATATTTAGTGATAATTGGGGATCCTTAGATTTTCTGCCTCCCTTCAATAAAGAATCCAAAATCTCACCCTCAACATCCAAGAGTCATATACCAATGATTCACTTTTGAATACAAGTTCTAATGATGAATGGGGCTTTACATCTCCCTTTATAGGAGAGTGCAAAATCTCACAACCTAAACAAAAACAACCTTGTGAACTTCATATGCTCAACCTGGTTCTATGTCAACAACATTAACCCATTATAGTGATGGGGGTTATCTAACTCCCATCCCTCATGATGGGATGGTGCATAACTTTAAAAATAATTTGTATTCTCATGAAGAAAACAATCCTTCTCATAAACATAAACCACCTTCATCTAAATTGAAATATTGTTATGGTATTGGATACAATCTCCCTCCTACACATGGACACTTGATGAACACACAAAGAAAACTAACTTACCATGCTCTTTCAAGAAAGATGTAGGGTTACCTCATCTCCATTTTCATCTAAATCCTTATCATTTAGTGTGTGCATGACATCTTGCACAAACAAAGGAACATATTCTACTATTAATCAAGAGAGTATCTTGTCAAGACTCCTCTAGGATCGCTTGATATCTCTCCCTCCAAGAACATGAAAGAAATTTTACTACAAGAATTCATTTTGCACATATCACAGAGTTCATAGTCATTCTACTAAGGAATGTAAGGCTTAAAAAAAAAAAATCAACACCTTAGGAACTATGGTGATCTTCCTTGTGTTGAAGAATATAATTCTTCTAATTGACACCTACTTTCATCCTATTCAACTCATCCTTGTCCTACACTAAGTGGGGGCAAGGGGTTAGATATCCTTGTCCTCATATGTCACTTGTCACTGTCTATTTTGGATATTTGATCACCTTTCATGTACATATAAGCACAAGCTTGGGATGTGGATGACTTTCCTTAAGTTGGCTCACTTGTGACATACTTATTCATGATGTAATCTCATTCAAAAACATATGACTTGGCATAGGGATTTTTGAATAATCTCTCATATCTTCTTCTAATTTAAAGAAATTGATCACAGTAATGGTGTTAGCAACCACTTTAAAGTGGGGGCATACATCAACACTCATGATTTGTTGTGTGATTTTATTTATTATTGCGATGTGTCCTTTTCTTGGTGGAGTCATTGGGTTTGATTTCCTTTGAGAGTGTGATATTTGTTTGATTTGTCCTCTCTTGGAGACATTAGGAACAATGTTCCCTAAGAAGAGACCTTGCACAAATCAAGAACAATCCCTTTAAACAAATTCCCTACACTATTTTGCATGTACAACATCAGTTTGTTCATGAGCTCCAATCATACAAAGTTTTGCTTGTCTCATGAAGCTCAAAGATCATTATTGCGTGGAACCTTATAAAAGTTATTAGGAGGTATAACTTTTGTATGGTTTGAACGGGAAGCCCAACTGAGGCATGACTTTCCCCATAGCCACTCATGTGTGTGTGAGTACATACGAACCATGAGTGTATGTTTATTTCATTTTTGGACTTCTCACCCTATAGACGACCTGAAGTTTTGTGGAATTAGAGTGAGTATGAATTTCTAGATGAATAACTTATATTTGGTCCACATCGTGTTGGACAAACAATCAAAGCTTGATCCACCTCATTTTTTTTTAACTTTTCTTTCTTATAGTTATTAACATTGCATGTTTGCGTATGTTATTTTTCTACATATCATATACCTTTTGTGTGTCCTCCTGTGCTTATGTCGATTTGACTTAGGATCTTGGATCTTGGGGGATTGAACGCCTCCTCATTCTTTTTTATCCTAGAACATCTGCATTGGGACACTTGGACCCCTCTTAAATGTCTACTCTAGAGGGAGTTTGAAGCAAGTTCATCCTCTCACTAAAATCAGGCCTAGATGGAACAACAAAAAAAGTGCACCTTTCCCTTGCTTGATTTGGGAATAATTAATGATAAACTAGACTTAATGTTGCCTTGATCTAGTGTTGGGAGGTTGTTTACACATCCACATTAGGTCTTGGGCCCTTTTTAAGCTAAACTAACTTAACTCTGCCTTAATTTGATGTTGTAAAATGTATTTATTTACATCTTCACATTAAATTTAGGGGTCTTGTAAACTAAAGTGGACCTAATCTAGTGTTGTAATGTGTTTTACACATTCACATGGGATTTAGGGCCCTTCTAAGCTAAAAAGACATAATTTTGCTTTAATTTAGTGTTGTAAAGTCCATTTATTTATACTTTCATATTGTATTTTGGCCCCCCTTGCATTTATAACCTTTCTATCCTCGTTAATAGGACCCTATGACCCCATATTGTTCATCCCAAGGCATATTATGATAAAAAAACTCGCCAATATCAACATGAGTTTAATTTCTTCACTCTTCAACATTCTAGCAAGAAAAATAGCCCATGTGGGACCCATTCACCACCTTGGGAAAATGAGTCTCATCTATGTGGGACTCATTCACCTAGGATGGAGAATGAGTCCCATTTGAACTATTTTTGAGGTTCGAGTGAGAAAAAATGGGTTTTAAGTTCAAATTTCTTCCATGTCGGCCTTGGGGATCAAATTAACGGTCATTTGAGTGGATTTCCTATATAAATTATCTCTCAAATCATTATTTCATCATCAATTCAAGCATTCAAAGTTTAAGCATTTCAAGTCTTCATAAGATCATTTCTAGGGCATTCAAGGGTAGAATTCTCCATCAATTCTTGTAACAATTCAAGATCTATCATCATGTCAAACATATCAAGCATAAAGAATGTTATTGAGCTAGTGTTGTGATGTAGCATTGAAGATCCAAGATCAAGCATTGTTCCATTCCTATTGTCAAAGATCAAGATCTACATCCTTCATGTCCATTTCATGTTAAGTTGTAGATTTACAAGACATCATTCACAAGGCATCATTCAAGGTATCATTGTTCATGTTTCAATCTTATGTTTCATGTTTCATGTCCTTGTTTCATTGTTTCATCATTTGGTTTAATTACCTAAAAGGGGTTTAACTAAGGAAAACCCTCATTCCCTAATAATCAAAACATTCTCTCTCTCTCTCTCTCTTTGTGTGATTGCAGATCTAGGTGCTTTGGAGACTTGAAGATAATTAAAGATTAGGTTACAAGCTTTTTGGAGTTGTCTCCCTATTGGCAAGGTCGTAATCTTCACTAAAAGGTCATCTATAGCCTTGAAATTGAAGTTTTTGATTTGGGAACCTAGAGAAGCATAAAGAGTAGATTGAGAGGTGTATATCAGAACTTTGAATTTCCAGAAAAGTCAAACTGGACTCATTCACCACAAGTGGTGAATGATTCCCAATGTAGGTGTTTTTTCAGATATTTCTATAGATTTGGATACCCATTTGTTTGAAACTTGCTCTTGTGCAGATATCCAGAACTAAGACTGATTCACCCAGAATGGTGAATTAGTCCTAGGAGGTCAAAAATTCAGGATCAACAACATCTCTAGTCTTCATTCAAGCCTCCACAAGTTTCCAGGTGCAAATTTTTTGTTTTACAATTTTCTGTTTCATTTCATTCATCTTTCTAAGTAATTTAGTAAAGCATTGCATCAAACTAGGTTTTGCATTTCATCTTGCATGTCATACATTTTTCCAATCCCTAGCTTGGTGGTGAACCCCTCTTATAATCTAAAATCATATCCTAGGATACCTTATTATTAGATCTCTCCCTCCATTATTTATTGGATTGAGATCTATAAGGTGTCTTTGAGTGTAGCAATTGTCAAACGAACCCTATCCTTGTGTTTATGTCTCAAAGATGGGGAGCATCCATTTCCATTAACTACAGTAATATAAATCTAGAGGATGTACATAGGTATATCCCTGCACCACTAAAAAATATGGATGAAATAAATTTTGAAAGAATCTTGAAAATGTCACCACAACTTGGTCAAACAAAATATCTACCATAATATTAGAAAATCAACAAGAAAAAACTAGATGTATAGAAGGACTTCCTAAATTTACCAAAAGAGGAAATATTGATAAGGATTATCCCTCTAGCCATGTCCATAATGAATATATTTATTTTAGAGAAACCTTTCAAATTACTAGGAATAAATACAAGTAGTAACAAGGTTAAATGAACAAGAGGAACTACCCTCTAAGAATTCCATAAAGAATGGCAAGGTCATGGAGTTAACTAGCACACCTTATGATGGGAGGAGCCCGTATTTTACTAAGATCATGAATCCTATAGTTTGATACACCACCATGGGTACCTATATAAAATCTACTACAATAATCAAGAGGATTCAACTACAACACCATCCATCTACACAACACAGCAAATGGTAGTAGAAGGGAAGGAGATAGACCTTTGAAAAGTATTGTAGGCATAACTCTTAGAGAATATCCATCATTGACATAATTTAACTACTATCGATTTAGGTACAAAAATATCATCATTTTTCTTACTTTCTTTCTCATGAATTCATTGTCATCCTTTTCCCAAATTTTTTTAGAAAAACAAGCTGATGGGTTTCCAAATCAATGACTATGTACAAAACTTTAACGATGGAACTTCTCTCACCATAGTCTACCAAGGTTTCTTCAAAACCCTCTAGAAATAGATGCAAAGAAGGGAGCGAATATCATATGATTTGCTCCACAAATATATATAAAATACATCACCTTCTTAGTAGACAAAGATTATACAATGATGTGAGAAAATTGAATCCAAGGTTTCATGGATACCACAACTTCTATACAAACTTAGTGATGAATAAATTGACTCCTATGCAATAATACTACTAAAGTTTCAAAAGGACCCATTGATGTGGAAAATGCCACCACATATAGGGATTTTATGGATAATTTAAGAAAAAACAAATTATAGGAACATTTAGAGAAATCAAAAATATATTACAAACTAAGTGGGGAATTCTAAAACCCCAACCATCAGAATAAGGAAATTCCACAACTAGAAGAACAAGGAGGTTAAATGTGGGTTCCATGGGGTTTGAAGTAAGAGACTCTAAAGAGGAGAAAAGATAAGAAATGGGTAAAACAAAAATAATATTATACAAAACCTCACCACATGATGAACCATTCATAGAGGAGGCATTAGAAGAACTAATATAAATGAGTTTGAAGAAAAAAAATAAAACCTATTTAGGTTTCTCATATAGAATGAGAAGTGGATGAAATTACAAAAGAAGAAGAAAAAAAAGAAGAGAAAAACAATATTGGAGAAAGAAAAAAGACTTGTAGTGATGCATGTCTATCTATTAACTAGTGGTCTAAATAGGAAAGGCATCCTCCACAAAATAGAAAAAATATATATACACAAGAGGGCCAAAAAAATAAGGCTATGATTGAAGAAGCCATCATAAGATACATGATGACCTCCTCTAAAGCCTTGGAAAATGTAATAGACAAATTTCTAGAGGAACTAGTAACATCCCTTAAATAGAAAGGAGAAAAATAAATACATGCTAAAGAAGAGATAAGGAGGAAAGTAATAGAAGAGATGACAGAAATACAAAGAATAGCACAAACTAATGTTATAAAGAAAACAAGAAAAATAACAAATTTAGTAGGAAACTATTGAGGTGACTAAATAGGTGTATACATCAATACTAGATGGTGAAAAACTATCTAAGCAAGGAAAATCTAGAACCTCTTCAAAATAGCAGGGATTACAACAAGAAGTTCCACTACAGACACCATCACCAAATAGGGCCTCCACATCCTCTATATCCACCCCCCCTTGGACCGCATCAAATATTTCTTGGCATAACAAAAACAAATCCAACTAATTGTAACACCTCTGGTACTCCAGTTATTGCTAGTTGAAACACAAGTAGATTTATCAAGGATTGCAACCCTCCAAAATTTTCAACTTGAGGGCATCTTCCATTACACTACAAGAGAAGATATTCCAAGGAAACATGTGGAAAGCATAGAACAATTAGAAAATGCAATAAGTAGTATTCAAAGTAAAATACATCAAGTGAAAATAGATACAAAATAATCAATAGAAATAGCTGAAGCAACTAGTCGATGGAATAATAGAAGAAATGGATAATCAATCTTCAACACTCTATGCCACAATCCTAGTAGAATTTGAAAAGAGAAGGATGGTTAAGGAAAGAAATAAATGTGTGGTGGCTCATACATAGATGGACTCCCACATCAACACACTAGAGAACATGACCAACAACATTAATACCTTTTACCAATTCTATCTATAATAGCCCACAGTAAAGCCTTGAAAGACCAAATGGATCAAATAGAGACATAAATATTACAAGTGGTAACCACTTATGATGCAACACAGGATATAGATGGGAAAAACAGAGTACTATTATAAATACTGCATAATCATCTACAAAAAGTGTAGGATTAGAGAGATGCACTAAAAGCACAAATCAAACAGTTGTGGGAACTAGTCAACCTTAGACTTGCTCCATGATGCAAACAATGTTGACCAATAAATCAAAATTTTAACTATTGTTTCAAAGATAGAAAAGATCCCAACATAGGTTAATACCCAAATATAGGTTTTACAACAAGCTAACAACCAATGAGACACCATATTCCTACAATTTAAAGAAATCTAAAAAAATATCCTTCTTGTAAATTGACTATTTCTCATGTCTTGAGGGAAAGACGTAGTTTTAAGGGGGAGGGGGGCTGATGCTAGTAGATGACATAGTAGATGTATAGTAGCAATCATAATCTATCATAATTAGTCACAAAATAAATGTAGAGCATAGGGGCAACTTGGCCAAGTAGAAAATACATATAATTAGAGAGTTAGTAAAGAATGAAGAAATATACTTACAATTTTTGTAAATGAAGATCAATTGGAAGATATGTTCACAAAGGCATTAGCAAAGGATAAATTTGAGCACCTAAAATATAATTTAAGTGTTGTAGATGTTAAATCTATTAGTAGTATAAATTAAGGGGGACTATTAGAATAAATACATAATTTCTACCACCACCATCAGTAAATAATAAAGAGAGTATTGCATTTTTGTTAGTGAGTTTTTATATTTTATCTTTGTCAGCTAACTTTCTACAGATTGTATTATCATAAATATAAAGCAATACATATCTCTCAAGTCTTTTGTATAAGCAATTTTAAATATATTTATCAATTGAATTGAAACAAATGTTATAGCATTGTGTGTTTTTTCTTCTATACAACACAAATTTTTATAATTTAATAATGGAGAATGTGAGGTTGAATAACATGTAGAAAATAGTGTGGAAACTATTAAATGTGAAGATAAAGAGATGGATTTACATAGCTAGAATTAAAATTAGGATTTTGTTTGCTAAAGAGAGCCCACTCTATGATGATCTATTTAAAAGGCTAAATAAGTTGATTCAAAAAATCACCAAGTATTTCACAACTAGATATCTTTTCTTTATAGAAATCATAATTGTCATTAGCACATCATTCAAAAGTGGTTAATTTTAATTCAAAAGATCGTCACACTATTTATTTTCATAAACTACTCTCAAAATTTGTTAATACAATATAAAAATCTCAACATCATTATCATGAACTCTCGAAACTACATGCTATTAACAACCACAGCTCTCAAACTAAATTTGTTTCTGCACTATTTATGTATCCTAATTTATCTGCATATTGTGGTCTGCATTGCAGAGAGGCCGTAGTATTCTCTGTTTTTGTGAAAAAGCTAAGGAAAGAGGGAAATAGCAGAAAAATATATACAGCTAAAGGAAGAGTGAAGGCATTCGAAGCTCCAGCCTTTCCGATGAGGGCAGTGCATGGGGAAGACTAGATACTTGAGTGCGTGTGTTCGAGTCTTCGTTCGGGCCAAAATGTCCCTGGTGGAAAAGAGTTAAATATTTGTTAGTGACTTTTTATCTCTGTACTGCCACTTTCAGACAAAGAAAGAAATAAATTTCGACAAAGTCTGAAGAGGGCGTAGAATAATCTGTAGCCGAAAAAAAACCAATCCACAGCCCAATAAATAAGTTAAAAGGTTGCAAAACAAAGATTTGCAAGAGTAATGCTGTCGGCGAAGAAAGTGGAATGGTGGAAGGAAGGAGATCGAAGGACTTTATTCGACGTGCAGTATTTTTGAAACAAGAGGAGTTAAATGATGAGAAATATATAAAGGTTTAGTTTATATTGAGTTTTTTTTAGAATGCATATGTGAAGCATGACATTGGATGTGTGGTTTCATGTTTGGACATATGAAGGATATATTTGAAGAATTTGATAATTTAGAAGTTTTCATGGAGACTTTGTAAGTGTGTTGTAATATTTTTATTGTTAAATAATACATTGAATGTAGATGCTTTTGGAAGTTGGGATTTTCCCTCTTGGAAGTTTTCCTAGGGTATATCTTCCGTAATCTTGTGGTATGTCTTTGATAGTTGCATTATGTCTATACCATAAGATTGTATGAATATATGTTCATTCTAACGAGTTTTATAGAAAATGGTTTGATCAACTTGATAATTTTTATAATAATCCCAAGGATAATGTAGTGTGCATGAAAAGCTTCCATATTTATTGATTCCTAAAGTTAAGTGGGATGAAAATCCTTCTAATGTGATACATGTTATATAAAATAAGATAAAAAATGTTGGAACATTAAGATCAAAGATGTCTAACTCAATTAAGAAAGTCAAGTCAAAGAATCTTAGAGCTGCGAGTTCATTATAGTTTAGTGGAATATGGAGTAAAACTTACTATGTTCTTTCTAAAGGAATGCCTAAGGTGATCTAGATTGTCTTGGAGAATACTTAAAACATGCGCATAGGTTTTCAAATAAAGTATAAAATTAAGTTTAATAAAATTATTTAGTTTATATGGAAGTAATTTCATCATCAAACATGATAATTTTAACAGAATTGTGATAATTTTTTTATGCTTTCAGTTAAAAACTTGGTGTTTTCATCACTCTCTAAACAAATCATAAAATATAAAGAGTTATTTCATTTGAATTGATTGTGTTTGATGCTTGTTTGTTCTTTAGTTTAAGTACCATGTGGAGGATAAAGGTGTGTCATATCATGTTTAAATAAAAAGTTTGAGTGGCTCACATTCATTGTTTCTCTCATTCTTTCATTTATTTTAAGATTATTTAAGTGTAAGAAAAGGGGTTTTTGAGTTGTAGAGGCACATTGTAGGTGTGATAAGTGAACTTGTAACTATGAAATGCTCCAAAATTTCCTGTAGGTATTGTTTCACATTTGTAATTGATTATTACAATAGAGTGAGGAGTATTTTATCTCAATCTTACTTGATTGCTCACTCAAAAAGGGTTTCTCTAGTTTATACTATCTACTAGAGTTGTTAGTATTCTCATTGCATGCTTATATCTCTATTTTGGGCTTCCTTTCTTATTTGCATGATAAACAAAAATATATTGTCGTAATCACATATATTTTAAGAATTAATAATGTATTCAAAGGTATTAGAATAGTTGATGATACAAATATATGTAGAAGAGTATCTCCAAGGTTTTCCTAATCAAAGAGCTATATGGTAAATCTTCAATGGACCAAATAACCTTGTTATTTAAGTGGTTTATGTTCTTTAATATTTGTAAATAAAAATATGACTTGCATGATTAATATGTGCAAAAAGTATTAAATACATTATTTATATTCTAATGTAAAAAATATTATACTTTGAGTGTCTATCGTGATGAAAGTACATGTGCTTTTTATACTTTTAGTTTCCCTCATGATGAAAGTACATGCGATGTTTTATAAATCTTCATTGAACATTATATTAAGATGAATAGAAAAACATTTTTTTTATAAAATTTATAAAGAATATTTCAAACATTTAAATTAATAATAAAGCAACTATAATTTAAAAAAAATAACTAAAATTAAGGGGAATTGTCCAATAATTGAGCATGTTCTAATAGGTGTGATAATTTTGTTGATTTAATGCCCAATTTTTTAATAATATAGCACTAATATATGCCACTTTAAAGTTGTTAGTGTTGATCATGAGTACTCATAATTGAATGAAATGTATTCCTTAGATCTAAAAAGAATCAAATCATGTGATGCCACATTATTGCACCACTAAAACATGACTTAGCGCATAATTACTAGTACAAATTTTTAAAGGCCTTTTTGGACACCTCAACAAAAAAACATGTTGATGTGACATCATATTTGATGATGCTGCCATGAAACTTTAACTATAAGCAAGGAACTTGGCATATAAATTGTTGTAAAAAATTAAAAATGATTTAAAATTGCCCATAAGATTTTAAAAGACACAAAATTAAGATGCTCAACTACTAAATCATCTACCATATATAACCAATAATTAATAAAAATATATCACATAACTAAACATTTTTCCTTTCTCTTATTCTTTAATACTTCTCTCTAAATTTTACTTCCCAAAATACACATAAATGAAAAAGCAAAAAATTAATACATATTTACATAAAAACAAAAACAAAATCAACTTAATATGGACCACGCTATTGTCGTGAGAAGTCCACGTTCTCTCACGTTGGTGACCTTTAGTTTAGACCTAATTTGAATTCCCACTTTGTTCGCTTAAAATTTTCCACGTAGCTCGTGCATTGCCCAAAGTACAGAAGTCCAAGAGTAAAATCTACGCCATTCTTTAATCTCTTAGATATTTTTAATAGAGTCAATTTCAAGACAATGTATACATTCCCACTTTCTGTATAAAGAGGTTGTATATGTAAGTAAGCAAAGGTGTGCGAAATCGCTTCCTACGCTAATCTTGAGAGAATGATTATGCAAATATCAACTTAACTGATTACAGGAATCTCAAGAAACATACAAGAACATGAATACAACAATGAGCACATAACACAATGATTATCGTGGGGAAAACCCTTACGGGAGAAAAACCCCACACCCTAAAATCTGCATAATGTATTACCAAATCAACAAATGATTACAATACACTTGCAATGCAAGTTCTTACAAGAGCATCACCTCAACTCAAACTTGGAGAGATATCACTAGCATCCTTCTAGCACCCAGCCTTGCAAACAAAACTCCATCCTTCAAACTCCTCCCCAAGCCCTCCTTATATAGTGATTTACAACCTGGAAACCATTTGTGGTTCTACAAAACCATGGGAAAAACAACCATGCCACATGTTACCCACTTGTCATTTGTAACTCCAAGATGGGAAAACAACCAAATTAAAATAGCATTTTCGTCCTTAATTTTGTCCTCTAATTTAGACCCCCATAAAAGTCATACAATGAGTTGTTTATACTCTAAAAATAGCCCTCCTATATTCTACTAGGGACAAGGCACATTCTAACAACTCATACACCTTTTTCCAACACATAAACATGTGGAGAACTACCACAAACAAATTCTAGAATTTTCCAGAAAAATCTTGCAAGGTTGAGACAATTCTCAACATTCTCCCACTTGTCGAACACCTTGCAAGAGTCAGGGGATCCAAAGTGTCATGGACTTAATTGCTAGGGGCCGAGAGGCCCATAGACTCTGAACACCATCTGAATTTCTCTATGCTCACGGGCTTAGTTAATGCATCAGCAACATTCACCAAAGTGTCTACCTTCTCCAGCTTCACCTTGCCATCCTCAACCATATCTCTCACAAAATGATATTGTACATCAATGTGCTTGGTCCTGGCATGAAATGTCGGGTTCTTCGCTAAGCAGATTGCACTCTGACTATCACTGTATATTGTCACTGCACCCTGTTTGAACTCTATATCTAAACACAATCTCTTGAGCCAAATGGCTTCCTTGCAAGCATGAGTAGCTACCATATACTCTGCCTCTGTAGTGGAAAAAGCGACCACAGCCTATTGCTTGCTCATCCAACTGCTTGCACCACCAAATAATGTAAACACATATGCACTGGTGGATCTTCTTCTATCAACATCACCAGCCCAGTCTGAATCAACATAGCCACAAATATCCAAGGAATGCTTGTTTCCTATTCCATGAAAACATATAGAGTAGTCTATAGTACCCCGCAAGTATCTGAAAAATCCTTTTACTACATCCCAATGTGCTCTTCCTGGATTAGACATGTAACGGGAAAGGACTCCCACTGCTTGGGCAATGTCTGGTCTTGTACAAACCATAGCATACATCAAACTTCCTACAACACTCTGGTATGGTACTCGACTCATCTCTTCCATCTCTAATGGGGATGTAGGACACTGTGAGCTAGAAAGCTTTGTTCCCATTTTAACAGGAACACCCAATGGTCTAGAATCCTGCATATTGAATCTCCTCAAAATAGTACCAACATACTTGCTCTGGCCTAGCCAAAGCTTTCTGATTTGTCTATCTCTTATAATCTCCATTCCCAAAATGTGTCTTGCTGCACCAAGATCTTTCATTTCAAACTTTGCTGAGAGCTGAGATTTTAATTCTGTAATCAAACCTTTTCCTTTTCCAATAAATAACATGTCATCGACATACAAGGCAATAACTAGGAAATGATTACTATTAGATTTGAAATATATACAATGATCAGATTTAGACCGCACAAATCCCAAACTCAACACATATGTATCAAACTTCTGGTACCACATCCTCTGACTTTGTTTTAAACCATACAAGGATTTCTTCAACTTACAAACCAAATGACTTTTACCTTTCACCACATAGTGCTCTGGTTGTGTCATGTAAATTTCTTCCTCCAAATATCCATGAAGGAAAGTTGTTTTCACATCCATTTGCTCGATCTCTAGATCATAAGCTGCTGCAATAGAAAGCAAAAATCGAATGGATGTCATTTTGGCTACAGGAGAAAAATTCTCACCATAATCTACTCCCTCAACCTGGGAGTAACCTTTTGCAACTAAACGTGCTTTATACTTTTCAATGCTTCCATTTGAACCCATCTTCTTTTTGAACACCCATTTACAACCAACAGGCTTCCATCCTTCAGGAAATGGTACAAGGTCCCATGTGTCATTCTTCTTAAGGGCTACCATCTCTTCATCCATGGCTATTTTCCAGGACTCTGAATCATTCATACCAAGAGCCTCTTTCACAGATCTCGGTTCATCAATATTAGCATTCAAAGAAAATATGCACCTCCAATCATCAGGAGAATACCCATACCTTTCAGGTGGTTTCCTTTGTCTAGTAGACCTTCGAGCAAGATCTGGTTCATTTTCATTTTCAGGTTCAGGTACCTCTTCTTCCTCTGATGATTCAGAACTCGTAGAGCTCTCCTCGACTTCTTGTCTTTCTAAGGGCCTCGATTCAACTTTCTTTGGTGTAGCAGGTAGTTGAATCACATCTTCCTTTTCTTCTGTTTGTTCTGGCTGCACTGTAATAGAAGAAGGCATAGTTTCTCTAAAAATAACACTTCTGGAATAAAATACCTTTTTTGCAATAGGATCCCAAAGCTTGTATCCTTTCACACTATAACTGTATCCGATGAATATACATTTAACAACTTTGTTATCCAATTTTGTCCTCTTCTCCTTTGGCACATGAGAATATGCTTCGCAACCAAACACTCTTAGATGTGTAAGTGAAGGCTTGTGGCCTGACCACGCTTCCATTGGTGTCTTATCAACAAGAGCTGATGTAGGAGACCTGTTTATTAGGTAGCAGGCAGTGGCTACAACTTTAGCCCAAAACTGTTGTTCTAGTCCAGCACCATTCAACATACTCCTAGCCTTCTCCATCAAGGTCCTGTTCATTCTTTCTGCAACTCCATTCTATTGTGGAGAATATGGAGTTGTCTTTTGTCTTTTAACACCACAATCTTTATAAAATGTATCAAAATCATTAGAGCAATATTCACCGCCATTATCTGTCCTCAAACATTTTATCTTCTTTCCAGTCTGCAACTCAACCATTGCTTTAAATTCTTTGAAGCGACTGAAAACTTCAGCTTTACTCTTAAGAAAATAAACCCATTTTCTTCTACTAAAATCATCAATGAAAGAAACATAATAGACTGATCTACCAATAGAAGAAACATCAACTGGACCAAATACATCCGAATGGATAAGATCTAGAATACATGAAGACTTATGAGACCTCGAGTAAAACTGAATGCGATTTTGTTTTCCATAAATACAATGTTCACAAAAATCAAATTCAAGATTGCAATCATTCAATCCATCAACGAGGTTCTTATTTTTCAAGGTTCATAGACCCTTCTCACCTATGTGGCCGAGTCGCTGGTGCCATAACATTGTCTTCTCTGCAGGCAACTTTGATTCACTTGATAGAGCACCCTTGGGTACCCAAAAACCATGACCATCTGTTGAAAGAGAAACCCTCTCCTTTTCCAACAGAGTAGTCTTTTTCACAATATTATCAGAAGTACTATTGCACTCAATTGTGCATGAATCAAGCTGGTACAGTGTACCCAATCTGCTTCCTCTTGCTATCACCATAGCACCTCTTACCATTTTCACACCTGCTTTAGAGAACTGTACATGCACACCCGCATCTATTAGTTTGCTAACAGATAACAAATTCCTTGCTAGTCCCGAGATATGAAAAACACCATCCAATCTTCTAATTCTACCATTAAAAAATTTTACACGAATACTTCCACGGCCAACAATATCAAGAACAGAGTTATCACCCAAATACACCTTACCATCATCAAAATTTTCATACTTACTAAACCAGTTTCTATTATGAGTCATGTGGAAAGATGCACCTGAGTCTATCAACCATACATTGTCACCTGCACTAGTGGCCAAGACTGCAATAAAAGCATCTCCATCTTCCTTCTCAGACTCAGAATCAGAATCTTGCTTCTTCTTCTTCTTTTCCTCTTTGCAGTCCTTTTGGAAGTGCCCGGGTTTTCCACAATTCCATCAGATTACCTTGGACTTACCAGGGGGTTTTGATCTCCCCTTATTCTTGGACTTGGAATGGCCATCCTACTTTTCATTCTTGCCTCTTTCTTTTGGTCTTCCTCGAACACTCAAAGCCTCTTTGGTATTTAGAGAGACCTTCCTTCTCATCTCCTCATAAAGTAGAGAACCAACAACATCCTCCATCTTCAAGACAACTGAAGTGCTCCCTATGGCCATGACAAGGTTGTCCCATGAGTCTAGCAACGAGCATAGCAAGATTTGGCACCTTTCTTCTTCACCCATTGGCACCCCAACTGAGGTCAACCGAGTCACCAACATATTAAAGCTTTCCAAATGTTCAGAAATTCGTCCACCTTCTTCCATTCTCAAGGAATACAACTTCTTCCTCAAGAAAATCTTATTCACAAGGGATTTTGCTTGGTAGATCTCACTTAGCTTCTTCCAAAGCTTCTTTGCAGTAGATTCTTCATGCACATTAATCAGAATTGAGTCTGCAAGACACAATCTTATGAGACCTTTAGCTTTTATGTCGGTCACATCATATTGTGCAGCTAAAGTCGGATATGCAGGCCTTGACATATTCTCATCCACCGCATCCCATAGATCCCGATCAATCAACAGATCTTCCATCTTCAGCTTCCACATCTCAAAGTTCGTGCCAGAAAACTTCTCTACATCAATCCTCCCCGACATGCTTTCCATCTTTACGATCCTGCAATACAAAAATGAAATACTCTGCACAAGCTCCCACTCAAACCTTGATTAGCTCAAAAAACCCTATACCCAACAAACAGAACCAAAACTGGCCAGGCTCTGATACCACTTGTAAGGAAGCAAAGGTGTGTGGAATTGCTTCCTACACTAATCTTGAGAGAACGATTATGCAAATTTCAACTTAACTGATTACAGGAATCTCAAGAAACATACAAGAACATGAATAAAACAATGAGCACATAACACAATGATTATCGTGGGGAAAACCCTTACGGGAGAAAAATCCCACACCCTAAAATCTGCATAATGTATTACCAAATCAACAAATGATTACAATACACTTGCAATGCAAGTTCTTACAAGAGCATCACCTCAACTCAAACTTGGAGAGATATCACTAGCATCCTTCTAACACCCAGCCTTGCAAACAAAACTCCATCCTTCAAACTCCTCCCCAAGACCTCCTTATATAGTGATTTACAACTTGGAAACCATTTGTGGTTTTACAAAACCATGGCCAAAACATCCATGCCACATGTTACCCACTTGTCATTTGTAACTCCAAGATGGGAAAACAACCAAGTTAAAATAGCATTTTCGTCCTTAATTTTTTCCTCTAATTTAGACCCCCATAAAAGTCATACAATGAGTTGCTTATACTCTAAAAATAGCGCTCCTATATTCTACTAGGGATAAGGCACATTCTAACAACTCATACACCTTTTTCCAACACATAAACATGTGGAGAACTACCACAAACAAATTCTAGAATTTTCCAGAAAAAAGCTTGCAGGGTTGAGACACAATTCTCAATAGTATATCATGAATTTTGTGCATGAAATTCATGTTATGTAATGGGGATGCTTCTCTGTGTGGTGGGTTTGAGGTGAGATGAAGATCTGGATCTATCCTCTGCCATTTTTTTTTTTAATTCTTCTGTTAGTCTTTTTTTGTTTTGTTTTGGGTTATAGAGGGAGTCAGTAACTACCATACATAGTTATTATTGTGGAATGCAAGGGACCAGAAAACAAGTTACCGGACTCTGCAGAGCATGAAAGAAAATAGTGTAAGGGAGAAAAGTGCAAGAAACGTGCACCACAGGATGACAATGAAGATGAAGTTCAAGAGTTTATCGCTCTAGTAGACAGAATTCATGCAATGCAGAAGCTCTAAAAACAAAAGCCATTGAATTTCCCTTCAGGAGGAATACTCACATCTCAGAATAATAATGTTATCATAAGTAAATCTCCATGGAAACCCACTTTCGAGTGGGAGGATTTTTCTGGCTTGGCTAGGAAAGGTAGTACTTTTACTTATTGTTCAAACATCAGTGCAATAACTTCGGTGGTGTCTGAGAAAACTTGTATTGGAAGTGATCAAAATATGGGTGTTGGGAGTTTTGATCTCAATGTTGAGGCCACACCAGAAGAGTAGATTTCTGCAGCAGCATTACGATTTTCTACATTCTTTCTAAATATGATGTATTATTTACCATTCTTAGTGGCAATGATCATGATTCATGGTGGCTACTTTAGTCTATCAAAAGAAATTTTCGACCTACCTTGTGGATTAAAAATGGTAAGTGAGCTGCCCAATAAAACTCTTAACCACTTTTGTAATTCCAGATATTCAAAGATATCTATTTGATGTGAATTTTAGACTGCTTTTGTTTGATGGATGACAAGTGTGATTTGAAAGGTTTATGTATAAATTTAGTTATTTGAGTTATATTTAATGATTTTATATAGAAAAGTATTTATTTTGGTGTCTGAATTATCATATTTTAGCACTCATTGTACTTAGGTGATGCTCAAAGAAGTGTAGCATCAAGACTTCTCGGGTGGTCACCCATCTTAATCATGGATTTTTTACAAGATCAATCACACTTAGCTTGTTGGGTGTGTACATGGAAATGGTGTACAAAATACTTGTCAAATGATCAATTTTATACATAAAGTGAGCACATAACATGATCGCCTTATGGCTTGGTAAACTCCAAGTCATGATACACTCCTATTTTGTGCCTTATAAAATGTGAGCATATTTTATGAGCTAAAAAATGCAAAGACATGCTCATTTTTGTAACTTATAAAATTATAGAGATAGAGAGGGAGGGAGTGGGTGAAAGAGAGAGGGGGGGTAGGGGAGGGGGAGGGCAGAGGGAGAAATATAGAGAAAGAGAGGGGAGAGAGAGATATAGAGAGGGAGGGAGAGGGATATATATATAGAGAGAGAGAGATAGAGAGGGAAAGAAAGAAATAGAGATGGGAGAGAGATATATAAAAAGATAGAGTCAAAGAGGGAGAGAGATTGAGTGAGAGATAGAAATATTGAGTCAAAGAGAGAGAGGGAGAGAGAGGGAGAGAGGGAGATAGAGAGAGATAGAAGAGATATGGGATATGGGATATATATAGAAAGAGGGAGGGAGAGTGATAGAGATAGGGAGAGGGAGAGAGATAAAGATAGAGAGAGAGAGATAGAGATAAAGAGGGAGGACATGGAGATAAAGAGATGGAGGGAGAGGGAGAGGGAGATAAAGATAAAGAGAGGGAAAGATAGAGAGGGAGAGGGGGGGAGGGAGAGAGGGAAATAGATAAAGATGAAAGAAAGAGAGAGGGAGAGAAACATAAAGAACTGTTGAGAGATAGATAGAAAGAGACAAAAGGAAAAGGGGAGAGGGACGGGGAGAGAGATAGAAAGATAGAGAAGAATGAAGGGATCAAGAGGGGCAGGGAGAGAAAGGGGGATGAAGAGATAAAAAAAATTAACTCAAAACCGATGCTATCCATTACACCTTTCATTTCATATTTGGTACTTGTCATTTTTCTTTACATTTTATACTACATATTTTGTATACCATCTTCTAGATGGTGCACTTCATTTGCAACATCAAATTTGAATTTCACTTTAATCTGAACTCTCAATCTATATCCTTTTTGTCAGGATTTTTTGTGGTGTTAAGGAATTATTGAATTGATTTTTAGTTTATAACACAATCATAATGCCACCAAAATATTTTTGACAATAACTTATTCTAGAATCTTAGGAATGGAGTGTATGGATGGATTGATGTCATATAAATTGGAAATTTTAGTGAGAGTAAGTGGCTAAGAATCAAGGAAATAAGAAAGTACATTAGAATTAATAATATGATGAGAGTAAGTAATTCCAAGAAAGAGAAGCATTTGGATCTAGTGGAGGGGGTAAGGAAGGCAATGTAGAAGAAACCCTATCATGTAGTCATGGATAGGGGTACTTTTGTTAATTATTGGAAATTTAGGAGACAATGCAAGGTGAAGGGGGAAAATGGAATTAGGATAGTGATTATAAAATGAAAGAAAAAATGATTGGTGAGATAAGATAAAATTTGGTTAGAAGAAGTGAGAGATAAGGAACATTTTAGGAAAGTGAGAATCTGAGAATGAGTGAAAAATAATTTATGAAAGAATTAGGGTCAAATAAATTATTATGAATAAAGGGTGAAGAAGAGGAGTCCATGGAATTTATGTAAGGAAGCTAAGATAGTGAAGCAACTTCCTACACTAATCTTGAGAGGAGGATAATGTAAAACTTTATAGATATTTAATAGTCATAGAAACTTAAACAAAAACAAGCATAAATATCATGCATACCACAACATAATGATTTTAATGGGGAAAACCATTTTTGGAGAAAACCTCACACTCCAGAATCTACCCAAAATACTATTTAGAAATCACAAATATCACAATATACTTGCAGCAAAAGCTTCTCACAAGAGTATCACCAACCAAAGATCCAGAGGCAACACAACTGCTATCACACTCTCATAATACATCACAATACATAGTCGTAATATAATTCCCTCATAAAATAGGGTTCTCTTCTAGGGAAATTCAAGCTAATAAAATATCAGTCATCAAATCTAAGACCTAATGATGAACAATCTAGATTCACAATAATAAAAGAGAAATATAAATTTCCTTTTAGGGGTGTTGCCCTTGAACCCCCGCTAGGGCCACTAACTCATTTGATTGCAAAATCCAACGAAATCTATATAATTAGATGTATCATTGGGCACTTGTGTGAATTTTCATTTTTTTAAAATTTTATCCCCAACATTCGTCGGAATTTTGACGAACCATTTTTCTCGTCTACATTTCAACGAAGATCTTTCACCAAAATTTTGACGGACCTGCAAAGTTAAATTGTGGCAAGCATAAATAAAAATGAGCTCGACTATTTATTGCCATAGTGTTTTGCTCGACAATTTTCTTGGGGAAAATCAGAAGAAACTCTAGAAGATATCGCCAGGTTGAGGGTAGTCATTATCTTTTCTAGAATTCATTTGTCAAGTCATATTTGTACTTCTAGGTTTGAAAATCATATTTTAAAGCAACATCTCATCATATTTCATTTTTAGTCTTGTGCATTTTCAGAATTTTATTTCCAAATTTTAGACCTGACTTCACAAATTCTTTATAAGAGAATTGTTTATAACTGATGGAAAATTCTTGATGGATTTGGACAAATATTATATTTTCAAGGTTTCAATTTTAACCCTAATGATCAATTTTCAATAGATTTGGGAGCCATAGCTAGATAATATCAAAGGTGTTGGTTGTTTTTTTCTGTAACCAAGTTTATCTTCTAGACACATAGCATATAAAATCTCAGATAATACTACCTTACAATACCATCAACCTATATTCTAACCCAATACTACTTATCAAATCCTTATATGAACATAGTCACCTATAACCTCACTCAAGCATTTTAATTAATTCCTTGAATTAAAGCCAAAATGAGAATTACACACACCATAACAGTGAGATGAACAAAATAACCCTTGACCATTTTATTCAAGATAATAATATATTCATACAATGGAGATACATGACCTTGAAATGAGTAATTTTCATTCAGATGTTAGTACTGTCTTGAAACTTAAGTACCCATGAAACTAAAACCTACAACAAAATGACACCAAACCTAAGAATAGTATCTTCACTATAATATCAGGCTTTTTACAAATTCGCTCTGCAACTTCAGATAGACTCGACCTATAGATATCTAACTTGCTAACTTGTATTTTTGGTCCTGAAATCCTTCTTATAGGGAAAATGAAGGAGCAACAAGCATCAGACTAGAAATACACCTATCACTGGTCACTTAGACCGCCTTAAGACATTTCAAAAATTGGTTACAATAGTTGAGTCTCTCGAGAATCTTCTTGTTCATCCCATCCACTGGAAAATAACTGTTGCACTTGCCAAACTTTGAAAACTTGTACCAAAACTGCCACCAAGACATAACCATAAATTGTTATAACCATAACCACTGAGCTGTTAACTATCGGTTGTAGACTCTATCCTATTCTTGTTCAGTTAAGTACTTTTCTACCCATCCTTGATATTCATCATCTGTTAGCCAATTAAAATTTACCACCTAATTTACCTTGGCACTGTAAGGTGTATACTTTACTGCTACTTGATACGGCTCCCTTTCAAAAGATTCCAAAAATGTGCTAGTGTTAATGATTTTATCCATACTACTCATCAGCATGTCATAATCTGAGTCATCACAAATCAATTTGATTTGTGCATTGATGTTTTCATCTACCCTGTCCTGCCATTACTACAGTGATCTAACATTTCCTTGGGCATCTACAATATCTGGTAAAGATGTGTCACTCCAATCATCAAAACTCTTTACCAACTCTTTAATCCTCCTGCTGAAATCATCAGGTAAGGCCTAGAAACCTTGCAATGACTTCACAAAGTCTTGAGTAGGCCTTAATTGTTGAGGCCTGGGCGGGTGCATGGAAATGGGTAGCAATTCCATGGACAACCTCAAAAAATAAAGTTGAAAACCATAACACGAGCGCGTTATAACACGCTCGCATTATGTCTTCCGTTAAACCTAGGCAAGGTCCCAATGGCTACAACTACAAAGCCATAACATGAGTGCATTATAACGCGCTCGCATTATCGACTATTAAAAGCAAAAAAAAAAATGCAAATCTCTCATTTGCATTTCGACTAGTTTTTTTGTGCACCCGCGGCCAAAAACCCCAAAATATCATGCTCGTGTTTGAGGAGAAGAATTTCTTCACCAAGAATCCGAATTTCTTCGCAACGATGGTGCCACGACGAGGAGGAGCTATAAGAGGTAAGGATTCTATGCTTTTTGTTTTGAATTTGTTAGTTTTAGGTTGAATTTGATATCTATTTGTTTGAATTTTTAGGAGATGCAAATCAACCTGCAAACCCTCAAAATCCTCAATAGGAGGACCAACCAAATCCTCAAGATCAAAATCAACCAAAACATCAACCTCCTCCACCAATCACTCAACCCCCTCCTGGCACTCAACAAAATTTAATGAGTGAAATTGAGAACAACAAAAAAAAAAATTGAAGATTTGATCAATAGGTTGAGTGATCCAAATGGTTCAACCACAGAAAGAATGACCCTAGCAAATTCCTTGAAAGATATGTTAACAAACGTAGATTCAATTAACAAACAAATAATTGGATGGGAAGATAGGAGGCAGGCGGCTAGGGAGTATTATGCAAATAAACTATCATACAAGGATGTGAAAGATTTAAAAATAACAAAAGGTGATTTGTGCTCATCATTCACTGACCCACGCACAAATCAAAATCTTACCCTCAATGCGAAGAGGTTTCCTATCCATTGGTGCCACCACCAACAAATGAAGGAGCAGTTTTATGATAGGTGGTACATGGTCTTCGATTACCCACCGTGCAACAATTGTGAGGTCCCACAATATTTCCTTAGGAAACTATATAGTGAGTTCATATTGAAAAAAATCCCAAATTTATTTGATATGAGGGATTTCTAGGGGAGAGGTGGGGGGTCAGCTCATGATAGACCTGGTGCACAGCCAGATCCTACGCGGCAAGGTAGACGAGCTCTCGCTAGGCCGCCTCATGAGCACATTGTTATGCCTTTCATCATGAAGGAAAGTGCTAATGTAGAGACATTGTAGATAATTAGTACTTTGACCCAAAGTGTCATCCATCATACTAGCCCTACTCTACAGTGCCATCTAGGGGAGTCTTCTAGTGGTGGTCTTCGAACACATGTGTGTCAATCTTGCGAGGCTACTTGTTCACATGACCCCACCGACCCTCAAGAGACTGGTACATAGGATCTGTCTGTAGCTATGGAGATGGAGAGGGCAGCTAACATTTTTGCATGAGGCATATGGCATTGATAGTTAGGTAAAAGTTATTGCATGTGTTCATTGAATTTAATTTATTAAATTTTGATTTTGAAATGCAAGATCAACTAAAAATGTTTTATGATTTTAATAAAATTGCAGGGTCATAGTGTTGAGACTAGATACACCGGCCCCCCACCAACCTATTTTTGCAGTACACTTATTGCTAGGGTATGTAACTAGTAAACAATTATAAGTTTATTGCATATTAATGGAATTGTTTTACGAATGGTAATTTAATATGCAATTTTGGATGTTGAACAGACTAATATTGGAGGTTTTGATGGAACACTTCCCAGTGGCAGTGGATTTACTCAAACCTTCACGCAGGTAATAGAATAAAGAGTTTAACTAATGAATCGAGTACTTAATAGATTTGTTTAGTTTATGCATGCACATTGTTGATTACGTTGAATAATTTGTTGTTTTATTTTCAGTTGTTGCGAGACGATACACCTCTGAATGTGACAAGGGCAATGGATATTGTTGTGACATCTGCTATACAATCCTCAATGGCTCTGACAGAAGAGGTATGAGGCAAATTAGTAAATTTTAATTTACATTTGTTCTTATAGATGTTAGTTAGTCAGAAATCAAACCATTATTGATTCATGTAGTTTTTGTCTATTTGTATGGTTTATACAGGGCTTGAGCATGCCTGAGCATGGGCGTGAGAATATTTCCCTCATGGAGAGAGATCGTGAGATGGCTGTAAGTGATTATTTTGTCAAATATATCATTTTTTATAATGTAATTTCTATATATTCATGTCTTTACTTCTTATTGTAACAGTTAAAACTTCACCATGAATTAAACCCTAGGAGGAGTAGCAGGAGCACTCCATGAGCGCAGCAAAAACAAGTGACAGACCTATCGCCATCCGAGTGAAAAGGAAAGGGAAATATTTTATTTCCTAGGCATGGAGAGCAATGACTTTTGATTCCAGAGTCCTTTATTGTATGCCTACATGGCAGTTTTGTACATATTTTTTATTGGACATATTTGACATTGTATGCCTAGATGGAATTCTCGTAAGCCTATATGGCTATTTTGTACATATATTTCATACTTATATCGACATATATTTAACATGGCTATTTGGTTAATACAAATATCTTTTTTCAATGCCTGTCCATATTTGCATTCTAAATTGATGGTTCAATAGATATGAGTTATGTATATTCAAGTGTATACTTTGCAACTTATGTGTATACTTTGTGATTTATGTGCATTCGAGTGTATAATTTGTGGCTTACATGTTTTCATGCATATACCTTGTATTCATGCATATACTTTGTTTTAATTTGTGTATACTATGTATTCGTGTGTATACTTTTTGAGGCTTACGTGTTTATGAGTACTTGTAGTTCCCTTATTGACATGTACATGTTTGAATTATTCACGTGTATAATTATTAATTGGTTAGTCGTAGCATTGATCTATGTCATCCTCAATGCATGATCCTTGAGATGGACTAAGTACACCCTCAAGGTCAAAAGGAGTTTCACATGCATTCTTCATAGGCTCATTTTGGTAGTGAAACCAAAAACCTCTTGCATCATTGAAACGAAAAAAAAATTCCTTTATAGCAGGTTTGAAGCCATTATCATTCTCCATTAGTTCTTCATGTATCCACTCCCCATTAATGGTTGTCTCATGACCTTCATGAAACCAAGCACTTATCTCATTTGTGATAGAAGAAATGTATGAAGATTTATCTTCCTCCTTATGAACCATTCATTATCATGAGAGATGGGTTCTTGTGAACCACTACTGATGAATCATGGGTCAATGAGTTTGACTCGTAAAACTACATGATTGAATCTTGATAGCAATATCACAATATTTACATATCTAAATACTGCCACTGAATCCTAAATATTGCCATCTTACCCACACAAGATTCTAGAAAATGCTTCCCACCCTTCTCTTAGTGGTTGCTCTCATTGTACCTTCTACCCAGCTTCATCTTGGTGTAGACAATATGAAGACCCCAGCTTGAGATCTTCACACATGCAAGAACAACTACGTCCTTCTTGTAGCTTGGATGGATCAACTTGCAACCAATAACCCACGCTACTGCCTGGTGTAGATTGCCTTCTACATGCTCAAAACCTTCTGGCTCTGATACCATTCTGATGCAGAGGAAACAACACAAGACAGTGGCTCATCCACCCTTCTCACTCCTTAACCTACTGATCACTGCTGATCACTACTAATCACTACTGATCACTACTGATCAAGACATGTTCTTAAGCCTCTAACTCTATCCGCCACCTTTCTATTGTTCAAAGCCCGAGTCACACATTGCAAAAACACAATGGTTGAGTGATGTAATGGTTTCTTTGAAAACTATTATACATTTAAAACCATACAAGAATTTCACACTCGGTTATATTATGTATATTCCCTGTCAACTAAAATTATTTCTCCCATTCCATTCGGGACTTTCATAAAGAAACCCAAAAAAAAGACATCCATGACATTCAAAACAATAGTGAATCCTTCAAAACTAATATGCATTCACAATTTTTAAAACAATAAACTAGGAAAGATAGAGAGAACGACGTGACAGGAAATGGAAACTCCTCTTTAATAAATTCCAGATATTAACACTTCAAAAACATACATGCTTTAAATGGCTCTCTAGCTGAAGGCCAGAGAGCTCGATTTCTTCTCCCTCTTGTTTACTCTCTTTTTTGTTTTTCCGTAGTTGCACTCTCTATTTCCTCTATCTCCCCGTATTCAGTTACATGTTGTCTCTTTATAGAGATTTTAGGGTAGTTAGACAAACTATTCATCTACCCGATATTCCCATTTGGTTACAATTGTCATTTAATCCTTTTGATGAATATATCATTGCAATTTTAAACACTTAACCATTTCTTAACATGGACCCACAAAATTCTAAATGACTAAAACATTACAAAATTATGAAGCTTTTCATAAATTTCAAGAGTCGAGGTGTCCCTGCAACAATATCCTAGTTGTCCCTTTGCTGATTTATCTCCTAACTAATCCATCTTATTGGATTCTTTCACCTTTTACCCATCGCTTTCTTGAAAAACTCAATTTTAGGCCTTGTAGCCTTCTGCCCCAATTTGGCCTCCTAGAACCCGTTTTCTTGACTTTTCTCACAATCAGTCTTAACAACCCCCAAATGTTTTTTTAGATTCTTTCTTTTGACCATCAAGGCTCCAAGATTTACCAGGCCTTAGGTCCTACAAGTTTCCATACATATGATTGTCCTCAAACCCCCTATTCTCAAGGGTTCTTAGGGTTTTTGGCTCTTTTTCCTTCTTTGAGGGCTTCAACAACCTCCTCAACTCTCCTCCTGGCACACACATGATTGAGATACATTTTCCTACACTCCCATACTCTTTATTGGCACAAACCAATCCATTTAGCAACTCTCCTTACTGCTGTCCTCTCCAAGCTACTAGCCAGAATGCACTTGCACTTGCCTAGTGCTTGATGATTTCATCACCTTCCCTACAAAACAAGACCCCAAAACCTATATGTACACTATTTACATAGTCCCCAACTTTATTCTAAGTGGCCATGAGAGGAAATCCATGAGAAGTCAAGTGGGACTCATTATTCACAAAACTGGCCTGAACCAGCAATGAGACCAAGAACACCAAAAACTTGCAAAAAGATAACCAGTCGGTCTAGATGACTAATCTAATGCTACACAAGGTAATTAAGTGACAAAAATGGAAGGCTAAAAGCATTAGATAAGTCCTTTCAATCCATTCTTGACTGGATGAAGGCTCAAACATAGAAATTCAATGAAAACTTGCTCTCTTCCAATCACAAAAATATACTCTCCAAGTCTCAATTCATGAAAAAAATCCTCCAACCCAAGCATTAGTGTTTTTCTAACCTTATATACCTTTCTCCCATGTTCTAGGACCCTTGGGTCGGGCTTAGAGCATCATTAATGCCATTTTCCAACTTTTAGGACAAATAGCCAAGGCAACATTGCTCAAAATGCTCACAATGTCCAAGACTTACCCAAATTGCAAGCCCCTAACAAACCTATTTCCAATTCACTCATCAAAAAAACTCTTGGTACTTTACATCATAGTCCTTATTCCCTTGGTGGTTGGTTAGAACCACCTACAAGCAAAAATTGCAAAGATCTCTCCAAAAGACCTTAAGGTGCTCTTGCACCATTCTCCCCCCTGCAACAAAGAAGTTAAGGAACCTGTGGTGTCAAGAGCTCCTCACTAATTCCATGCTTCTTAAAGTCACTTTCTGCTATCCAAGTAGCCTCTGACTTTGGTTGATGTCTCCACTTCATTCGGTGCTCCATGTATGTCTTGTGCCTAGTCTTCTTCTTCACCCTTGAGTCTAGAATCTTGTCCACTTGTGGTCTGATCTGATCAAGTACCTTGAGTTCATCCACATCCTTACTCACCTCATCACTATAATGTTCCTCATCCATTTCTGGTCGTTTATACTTCACCAAGTCCTTCACATTGAAGATAGGCAAAATGGACATCTCCTTGGGTAACTCCACCTTGTATGCATTGGATCCATACTTAGCCAACACTTTACATGGCCCTATCCTTTTCATCTGTAGCTTACTTGGTATGCCTTTCTATAGTCTTGCCTTGTTCAAGTATACCATCACCAAATCACCTATTTCAAATTGTAGATCTTTCTTCCCTTCATCTCTTTTAGCCTTCAACTTTTGGTTAGCCTCCATTAATGTCTTCTTTACCTGCTCATGAACCTCTCTCATTGACTGAGCAAAATCATCAGCATGTCCACTGATTCCTTCATAACCTTTTAGGTCTCTTAGCTCAAGTACACCCCTTGGATGTAACCCATATACAATTTCAAATGGGCTCTTACCAGTAGACCTATTTGTGCTATCATCTTAGGCAAATTCTGCCTATGAAATGACTTGTTCCCATCCTTGTCCATACTCCTTAGTTAGACACCTCAACAAGCTACCAAGTACCCTATTTATCAAGATTTATGGTGAGCTTCTCCTCTTGAAGTTTCTTCAACACAAGTTCTAGGTGCTTCATATGTTCTTCTTTTGTTTTGCTAAAGATGAGGATATCATCTAAGTATACTACCACAAAGACTCCTATAAAGTCCTTCAAGACCTCATTCATCACCCTCATAAAACTGCTAGGTGCATTTGTAAGCCTGAATGGCATTACTAACCACTCATATAACCCCTCTGTTGTTTTAAAAGTTGACTTCCATTCATCTCCCTCTTTCATCCTAATCTGATAGTAGCCACTTTTCAAATCAATCTTGGAGTAGTACTTAGCACCCCCCTAAACAGTCCATTAAGTCTTCTATCCTAGGAATAGGAAACCTATATCTAATGGTTATCTTATTTATGGCCCTAGAATCAGTACACATTCTCCATTTATCTCCCTTATTAGGTGCCAACACCATTGGAACAACACATGGGCTTATGCTTTTCCTGATCAACCCTTGGTCCAAAAGTTCTTGAACTTTCCTTGCTATCTCCTTGTTCTGCTCTGGTGTCATTTTGTATGCAGCCTTGTTAGGCAATGTTGCTCTTGGTACAAAGTCAATTTGATGATCGATTTCCCTCTTAGTTGGTAGTGTAGCTGGTGTGCCTTCACAAATGATATCCCTGAACTGATCCAACAATTGCTTCACCTTTGCTGTCATAGGTAGCCAACTAGGTGACTCCTCTGGCTTCAACATGATTGCATAAACAACTCCTTCTTCCTCCTTCATGTCTCTTAGGAATTCCTTTCCACTCATCAAAAGTACACTGGATTCTGCCTTTTCCACTATGCCTTCTTGGGGAAAAAACTTCATGGTTAAGCACTTGAGCTGGAGTATACTGGAATGGGTGACCTCTCAGGAAGGCCTAGTGCCTCACCTCTATGAGCATCACTTAGATGCAATGAGTGCTAAGTGGTACATTCAATATCATTTCAAATTTGTTGCTTTAAACAACTTACAAATTTGCAACTTAAGACTCCTCCAACCTAAGGGGTCGATCCGGTGGAACATAGCTCAGAGTGATTCCACATGTTTTGGTGCAAAAGAGGACCATGCCTAGCATAAAAATACCTATTTGGATGTGTTGGAATAGTCCGCTTGGTCACACAAGTTGCAGAATGAAAGTTGCACCACTCTGCAACTTTGCACTGCTTGCATTTGATGCTTTTTCCATCAAGTGAAAATCCACCACCACTGGAAAACCACTCCAAGATAGCCAAAACCGAGAGAGGTTTTTGTAGACAGGATCAACACAATCCTATAAGATCAGATGAGAATTTTATGAGCATCACAACATTTGAGTAATAGCATGTTGTAGTTTGCAACCATTTTGCACTTTGGACCCTTAAGGGATCGATCTGGTGGAACATAGCTCAGAGAGATTCCACATGTTTCGATGAGAAATAGGACCATGCCTAGTGTAAAAATACCTATTCAGATGTGTTGGAACAGTTCGCTTGGTCACACGAGTTGCAGAGCGAAAGTTGCACCACTTTGCAACTTTGCACAACTTGAATTTGACACGTTTTCCATCAAGTGAAAATCTGCCGCCATGAGAAAACCACTCCAAGATAGCCAAAATATAGAGAGTTTTTTATAGAGGGGTTGAATGCCTTTCTGTAGGATCAGACGAGAAGTTTCTAAGTGTCATGGTATCCATGTAATATCATGCTGAAGTTTGCAGCTATTTTACACTTTCGACCCTTAAGGGATCGATCCGGTGGAACATAGCTCGTAGCTATTCCATGTGTTTCAATGTGAAAGAGGACCATGCCTACCATAAACATACCTATTCAGACGTGTTAGAATAGTCCACTTGGTCACATGAGTCGTAGAGTGAAAGTTGTACCACTTTGCAACTTTGCACAACTTGAATTTGACACCTTTTCCATCAAGTGAAAATCGCCGCCATGAGAAAACCACTCCAAGATAGCCAAAATCGAGAGAGGTTTTTCTAGAGGGGTCCAACACCTTTCTATAGGATCAGACGAAAATTTTCTAAGTGTCACGGTATCTAAGTAATAGCATGCTGATGTTTGCAGCTATTTTGTACTTTGGACCCTTAAGGGATCGATCTGGTGGAACATAGTTCAGAGCGATTCTACATGTTTCGGTGTGAAAAATAACCATTCCTACTATAAAAATACCTATTTGGATGTGTTGGAATAGTCCTCTTGGTCACACGAGTTGTAAAGCGAAAGTTGCACAGCTTGAATTTGACACCTTTTCCATCAAGCGAAAATCCTCTGCCATGAGAAAACAACTCCAAGATAGCCAAAATATAGAGAGGTTTTTTTAGAGGGGTTGAACATCTTTCTGTAGGACTAGATGAGAAGTTTCTAAGTATCACAGTATCCAAGTAATAGCATGCTGAAGTTTGCAGCTATTTTGCACTTTGGACCTTTAAGGGATCGATCCGGTGGAACATAGCTCAGAGCGATTCCATGTGTTTCTATGTGAAAGAGGACCATGCCTACTATAGACATACCTATTCAAATGTGTTGGAATAGTCCACTTGGTCACACGAGTTGCAGAGCAAAAGTTGCACTACTTTGCAGCTTTGAACAAATTGAATTTGACACCTTTTCCATCAAATGAAAATCCGCCGCCACAAAAATACCACTCCAAGATAGCCAAAATCGAGAGAGGTTTTCCTAGAGGGGTCCAACACCTTTCTATAGGATCAGAAAAAAAGTTTCTAAGTGTCATGGTATCCAACTAATAGCATGCTGATGTTTGCAGCTATTTTGCACTTTGGACCCTTAAGGGATTGATCCGGTGGAATATAGCTCAGAGCAATTCCATGTGTTTTGGTGGGAAAGAGGAAAATGCCTAGTGTAAACATACCTATTTAGACATGTTGGAACAGTCCACTTGGTCACACGAGTTGCAGAGCGAAAGTTGCACCACTTTGCAACTTTGCACAACTTGAATTTGACACCTTTTCCATCAAGTGAAAATCCACCGCCACGAGAAATCCACTCCAAGATAGCCAAAATCGAGAGAGGTTTTTTTAGAGGGGTCAAATGCCTTTCTGTAGGATTAGATGAGAAGTTTCGAAGTTTCACGGTATCCAAGTAATAGCATGCTGAAGTTTTCAGCTATTTTGCACTTTGGACCCTTAAGGGATCTATCAGGTGGAACATAGCTCAGAGCGATTCCATGTGTTTCGATGTGAAAGAGGACCATACCTACCATAAAAATACGTATTCAAGCATGTTGGAACAGCCCACTTGGTCACACGAGTTGCAAAGCAAAAGTTGCACCACTTTGCAACTTTGCACAACTTGAATTTGACACCTTTTTCATCAAGTGAAAATCCATCGCCATGAGTAAACCACTCCAAGATAGCCAAAATAGAGAGAGGTTTTTCTAGAGGGGTCGAACATCTTTTTGTAGGATCAGATGAGAAGTTTCTAAGTGTCACGATATCCAAGTAATAGCATGCTGAAGTTTGCAGCTATTTTGCACTTTGGACCCTTAAGGGATCGATCCGATGGAACATAGCTCAAAGCGATTCTACGTGTTTCGATGAGAAAGAGGACCATGCCTAGTGTAAACATACCTATTCTAACATGTTGGAATAGTCCTCTTCGTCACATGATTTGCAAAAAAATGTGTACAAATTGTTTACATGACCTTTATATGACCTTTTTCACATTTTTTACATTTCAAAATTCAAAGTTTGCAAATTTTCCTACTCAAGGCATTTACAAAACAAGGTGATACTACACCAAACATGAACTTCAACCTTACAATATTTGAGTATATCTTATTATGTAATTACATCTTATTACAATGCCTCTGGCACTTTGTTCTCTCAAATCTTTTACAATGTCACTCATACATTCAAGATTCTCTTTAAATGTCTACATCATAGGTGCTCATCATGAGGTTAACTTCAAATGAGTAACTTGAGATTCCCTCGCTAAGCTTCACATGCTCTCTTATAATGGCTTGAAATCAAAATTGAGATTTGTCAAAATCATCAAAATAAGTATGTTGCATTGCTTTTTTGGCTAAGATTTTCTTTAATGGCTCTTAAATCAGCATTTTCTGCAACGAAAGATCAATCAACCCTTAGTAGTTTACTTACAAATACGTAAAGTAAAAGAGAAAAAGAAAGAGCATCCAAAATGGAAATGAAATAATAATAGATGGAAGGCACTTAGAGATGTTGCATTGCTTTTCTGGTTGACATTCTCTTGGATGGCTCATATATCTGCATTTTTTGCAAGGGGACACCAATCACTGTAAAAGAAGATGATAAAATTGGCATCAAAAAAATTAATGTGCATACAAGTATAAATTAATAACAACCAATGTGCATATACTTACAAATTAATCCAACGAACCATCCGGGTCTACTCTACTCTTTATTGTGTCAAGTATTGCCTCATGGTTAGACTCACGGACCTTCCATAACGTCTTGTTCAAAGGTCTACCCCCATATTTGGTCAAATGAACATTGGATGCCACGACAAGGTTCAAGCAATGAAGAATCTTATGATGCATGTCAAAGTCTTGAAATAGCCAATGTTTAACATGTGAATGTGGGTACCTTCTAAACCATGTTCCAGTAACCACAACTGAGCCTATAGGGTATTCAATGTTTTCTCCATCTATAACCAGGGCCTCCAATTTCCTTTTGGTCTCAACATAGCGACACAAGTAATAGTTTGTTCCCTCTTCATCGTCTTCATCTGCAATAACTGCATAAACATGCCCTGCATTGATATGTGCAAAAAATCTCTTGAAATTTGTAAACATTACGAATACAGTAGAAAGTAATATCTAACAATATGGAATTTCAACAACTAAGAAAGTAGATATATCACCTCGTTGAACTAGATCTGATATGTGGTCAAAGTGGACCGATGATTCTATCAGTGTTAGTTCCAATGCCGTCAGAAGGCGATACATGTGAAGTGGGCTAAGATAACTTGTGAACCATTTGTCAACCCACTCCCCTGACTCACAATCATTCCAGTCTTGCATTGTACATGAAGAACAAAAGCATGCCATCTTTCATGTATCGATACTCCATGAACCTATATTTGAGCTAAGGAAAGAGTGTACCTCACTCGATCCTATTAGTGTACAACAGTATTTATATGGTGCAATGTTAGTATCATCCATCAACCAAAAAAATCTATGAACTGAAGACATACCTTCATTACCTGGACCCATCAAAGCATTACACCACTCGATGATTGATTTTGCATCTGTCAACTTTGCATTGTCTTTATACTTTAACTCTTCTCATGCTAATGCTCTTTTGACATATGCTCCTGCACCATCATGCTCCCCCTTTCCATGTCCAGCCTCACAAAAGTTCCACATATGTTGAACACCTATAATGACATGCATCTTGCACAACGAGTAGAACATGTGTGAGTTCTTGAATTGTGTTGCACAGTTATCAGACCATATTATATGTTGATTGTATTCATGCCCCTCTGAGCCAAACCACTGTAGAACATCTAGAAGCAACCTTGCACGAACTCTGGAGAATGTGTACGATCATGACTAATGTAAAAGTGGTACTCCCTCAATACCTTCCTTTGCTCATCTCTACTATCAGATGCATGAATGAATGCTATGTGCACAAATATCAAAACTTGTGTAGAGTTGTAATATTGTGACTGCACCTCATGTTGTGGTTGTAGAGTGTAGTTCTCTGCAAAGTCAACCACGGATACTATGCTTCTAACTAGAAAGGTGTCCTTTCATAGCTTGAACTACATTTCCAACCATCGGGCTCTATGGGTATGCATTGCATACTCAGATAGTATACTGTCACGAAATGTGGTCATAAATTTGTACACTGGAATCTTCTCAATAACCAAATCACACCTTTTTTCTTGAGACCCATCTTTTGTAGCATATGCCACTATTTTATACTTCCTGAACTCTACTAGTTTTTGTTCCACCTCATCTGTGCTTTCCATATGTTGACATACTGGCATACGCTAGAAGCCACCGCAATGCTCGCATGAACCATCTAAGCATGTTGTCCTATAGAATATCTGGCCATCCACTATTTGACATAAATTTTTTGATAATAACTCTCTTGAAGATTTTGGTGGGGCTTCTATGCGACAATCCTGCAAAACATCATTAGTATGCAAATCTAAACATATAGAATGATAAACATCGTAATAGTTAGAAAATTCAATATGTAGTCTACAACAACAAGTAGTGCATGTGTGATTTATTTTGACATAAAAAGGTTTAAGTAGTTCAAAAAATCTTTGAGAAATACTAATTTGAGGATAATCATTTTCAAATTTCCGAAAAAATTAGGTTTGAGTCAGAGCCAAAAAATGCTTTGGATGTGGCTCACGATTCCGACTACCGATTCTCCTTCTTACTGCTTCCCTTTTATTCAGAGATGGCCTTCTATTATTCTTCCAATACTCTTCAATTAGTGTTCTCAAGGCTTCAACAACTTCTTTATCTTTTTGTGACAGTCTTCCCGAGAATACCCATAATTCATTTGTATCATTGCCCTCAATTCTTTGCCGCCTTTGAATGGCTCTTGATAAAGTTTTTCTACTAATTCCTATTTTTTCACTAGTCATTTTAATTAGGTGAGCTCTCTTTGTTTGAAAACTTACCAAAGTCAATGTAATGACACGTCGGGTGACATTACTATCCTTTGAGCATGAGGTCTTACCCACACTCTCATAAGCATCCACTAGATTCTTCACAATAGTGTCTTCACTCGATGCATTCGATGTTCTCAACCCAAGAGTCTTCATGATGTTCCTATAATTTACACCCCACATTATTTCAACAAATACTTGACATCTTGCAGTCTCATTTAGCCTTTCAAAGAATCGTTCCCAAATCTTATCAGCATATCTTCTACAAGTGCATGTTGAAATATTACCTTCCATGTGTTGCAAAATCTCATCATCAATATTAATCAAATACTTTGGCTTTCTACGTAAAATTCTTGGTGGTGTTCTCCTAGGTACATACATCGCAACATTAGTAATTTCATCAATATTTAATTGAGGTGGGCTAGATTGCATACCTTCGATCGAGGGTGGAGAAGAAGACATACCTTGAGGTTCATATGGCAATGATGGCATACCTTCTTTATCAAATTTGAGTGATCATGTACTCTCAACTTGAGATGTGTTGGATGGTGTCCAACCATATTCAGTTGCGGTAAATGGTGTCCCTCCATATTCACTTGCAGTAGATGGTGTCCATCCATATTCACTTGTGCTAGATGGTGTCCCTCCATATTCGCTTGTGCTTAATGGTGTCCCTTCATATTCACTTGTCGTAGAGGGTGTGTCTCCAACTACGGTATCTGAATTTGTCTTACGACGATTCTTTCGCATTCATGTTTGTTGTGTTGCCAATTCCCGTTCTCTTTTTGAAGGCTGAGGTTCCTCTACAATCGGGTTGTTTTCATCAATCATTTCCAATTTCTTCTTTTCACGATATGTCGCCACTCAAACTCTCTCCTTTTCTTTCAAGGTTTCATTCTCTTCCTCTATTAGTTTCCTCTTTTTTCCTTTTCTTCGGCATGGTGGATAATTTTATCTATACCATGGTAATGAGATGAATATTAGTTCCTAAAAAATGTATCCATTCAAGATAATTGAAAAATATATGTCATTGAAGGCTTCATTTAAATAATACTTACAATCATCGTGTACAAAAGTAGGGTCTTTTATTGTTGAACATGCCTTGGAATGAAACTAATTACAATAGGATATGTGGTTCTTAGCTCAAACAAACACTTTTCCATGAGAATTTGAGGAACCAAGGAGTGATTTTGAAAAATTGTTGGTGCAAGAGCACCTTAAAGGTCTTTTGGAAGATCTTGGCAATTTTGCCTTGTAGGTGGTTCTAGCCAACCACCAAGGGAATAAGGACTATGGAGTAAAGTCCCAATAATTTTCTGATGTGTGAGTTAAGGCAAACTTAGGGTAGTCTAGAGCCTTGAAGTTTGGAGAAGCTTGAATGATGAAATTAGGCAAATTAGTCCATGTAGACTTGGCAATTTGTCCTAAAAGTGGGAAAAGGGCATTAATGATGCTCTAAGCCCAACCCAAGGGTCCTCACACGTGGGAGAAAGGTATATAAGGTCAGAAAAACCCTAATTTAGCATATGGTAAAGCTATTGTATGATTTGGAGTTTAGGAAGGGGAATTTGTGAGTTGGAAGAGTGCAAATTTCATTGAATTTTTTTTTTTGTGCCTTCATCCAGTCAAGAATGGATTGAAAGGACATCTCTAATGCTTTGATTCTTTCAAATGTGTCACTTAATTATTGTGTGAAGCATTATATTAGCCATTTAGTTCAATTGCTTTATGTTTTGCAAGTTTTTAGAGTTTTTGCTCTCATAGCCGGTTCAGGCCAGTTTTTGGAAATAATTATCCCCACTTGAATTCCTATGGAAAGGCTACTATTTCCACTTGGAATCAAGTAGGGGACTATTTTTACAATGTACATATGGTGTGTGGTGTCTTTATTTGCAGGGGAGATGGTGAATTCATCAAGAACTAGGCGAGTGCAAGTGCAGTCTGGCTAGTGGCTTGGAGAGGACAACAGTACAGAAAGTTTCTAAATGGATTGGTTTGTGCCAATAAAGAGAAAGAGAGTGTGGGAACATTTATTCTAGACATCAAGGAGGAGAATTGAGGAGGTCATTGAAGCCCTCAAAGTTGGAAAAAGGAGCGAGAACCCTATAAACCCTTGAAAATAGGGGGTATGAGGACAGTCCTATGTATGGATGCCAAAGGGACTAAAAACCTAGTAAATATTGAAGCCTAGGGTACCACTAGAAATAATCTATAAAAATATTTGGGGGTTGTTAAGACTATTTTTGAGAAAATCCAAGAAAACGGGTTCTAGGAGGCTTAATTGGGCAAAAGGCTACAAGGCCTAAAATTGGGCTTTTCAAGAAAGCGATGGGTACAAGGTGAAAGAATCCTATGAGATGGATCAGTGAGGAGTAAAATCAACAAGGGGGTAGTGAGAATACCCTTTCCTATCCCCTGGAGTGGTTAGGACACTTTGGGTCAGTGTGGAGCCCAGGGAAGCTTAGTGGTGAATTGAGATCAATGGTGAAGAATTTGAAATTGGTGGAGAGTCTTATGAGGTGAGAGGGGTTTAGGAGGGATCCCTGAGTAGGGTAGAGAGGAATACCCTAGGAAGATTTAAGACAACTTGTGAATGAAATAATCATTGGTTGATGTTTTGAGGAACTTTCTTGATTGTAATCAGTTATTTTCAAGATTTTCAAGGTGTTTTGAAGGTCCTTAAGGAATTGGGAACTCTTAATGCTAATTTGAGTATACGAATCAAATGTTTTGTGAAGGGAAATATAGTTGAATAAGTTTTTCAAGAAAGGTGTTGATTTCTTCCTTTGTACTACATCAGTTTGTGCAGAGGTATTGGAAGGTGTTTAGACCCTTAAGAGGAATGGGAGAGGCTTGGAGCTGTCTTAAAGGATGAATTTTGGTGAATGGTTATGAATTTCTATAATTGGCAAGTGTAAAATGGTAATTGGCAAGTGTATATAATTTGGTAATTTAAAATATGCATTGACAACCTAAGGTTATAATGACAAACAAAAATGAAAGCAAGCCATAATAGAATGAAAGAAAATTTGTAAAGACTTCACATACCTTAAAAACCAGACTTTCAAATGGAGTTCAACCCAATTATGTAGCCTTATCTTCTTCTTTCTTCAAACTCCACAACAATTTGACTTGTTCAAAAGCTTGTTCCCTTCCACAATTCAATTGTACATTAGTTTTCAATGGAATTCAAACTTCAATTGATATTATGTCTTTCAACGTGGAAACTCTGCTATTTCATGCAAAGGTGATAATAAGATCATGGAAAAGGTGATGGAATGTGAAAAATATGCTTGCACACTTCACAACATCATCAAAAAGATAAATGTTGTCAGAGCACGTGCAAAACCAGGGGAATATGTAGACTGTGGGCCTTCAAATCACAGGTATATAGATTTTTTACCGTTTTAGTGGAGTACAAAACGTGCTCACTTTATAACGCACACGCATTATAACACAAGCGTATTATGTGAAATTTGGTTTTCTAAGTGTATTTTTTAGAGTATAGGATTTTTTGAGAGAGTGGGAGGGAGAAAGGGGGAGACTGGAAGATAGAAAGGGAGGAAGAAGGGAAGAGTGGGAGAAAGAGAGAGGGAGAGAGTGGGAGATAGAGTGGGAGGGAGAGGGGAGAGTGGGAGATAGAGAGGGAGGGAGAGAGGGGGAGAGTGGGAGAGAGTGGGAGAAGGGTAGAAGTGGGGAGTGGGAGATAGAGACCTAAACCCTAAACCCTAAACCCTCAACCCTTAAACCGTAATCCCTCAACCCCTAAACCTTCTTAATCCCTCAACCCTTAAACCCTAATCCCTCAATCCCTATACCCTCTTAATCCCTCAACCCCTATCCTCAACCCTTAAACCCTAATCCCTCAACCCCTATAACCTCTTAATCCCTCAACCCTAAACCCTCAACCTTTAAACCCTAATCACTCAACCCCTATACCCTCTTAATCGCTCAACCCTTAAACCCTAATCCCTCAACATTTAAAAACTAATCCCTCAACCACTATACCCTATTAATCCCTCAACCCCTATACCCTATTAATCCCTAAACCCTAAACCCTCAACCCTTAAACCCTAATCCCTCAACCCTTAAAACCTTAATCCCTCAACACTTAAACCCTAATCCCTCAACCCCTATAAACTATTAATCCCTCAACCCTCAATCCTCAACCCCTAAACCCTAATCTCTCAACCCCTATACCCTCTTAATCCCTCAACCCCTAAATCCTAATCTCTCAACCCCTATACCCTCTTAATCTCTCAACCCTCAATCCTCAACCCTTAAACCCTAATCCCTCAATCCCTATACCCTCTTCATCCCTCAACCCTCAACCCTTAAACCCTAATCCCTCAACCCCCATACCCTCTTAATCCCTCAACCCTTAAACCCTAATCCCTCAACCCTTAAAACCTAATCCCTCAACCCCTATACCCTCTTAATCCCTCAACCCTCAATCCTCAACCCTTAAACCCTAATCCCTCAACCCCTATACCCTTTTAATCCCTCAACCCTCAATCCTCAATCCTCAACTCCTAAACCCTAATCTCTCAACCCCTATACCCTCTTAATCCCTCAACCCTCAATCCTCAACCCCTAAACCCTAATCCCTCAACCCTTATACCCTCTTAATCCCTCAACCCTCAATCCTCAACCCTTGAACCCTAATACCTCAATCCCTATACCCTCTTAATCCCTAAACCCTCAACCCTTAAACCCTAATCCCTCAACCCCTATACCCTCTTAATCCCTCAACCCTAAATACTCAACCCTTAAACCCTAATCCCTCCACCCTTAAACCCTAATCCCTCAACCCTCAATCCACAACCCCTAAACACTAATCCCTCAACCCTCAATCCTCAACCCTTAAACCGCAATCCCTCAATCCCTATACCCTCTTAATCACTCAACCCTCAACCCTCAACCCTTAAACCCTAATCCCTCAACCTCTATACACTCTTAATCCCTCAACCCTAGACCCTCAACCCTTAAACGCTAATCCCTCAACCCCTATACCTTCTTAATCCCTCAACCCCTATCCTCAACCCTTAAACCTTAATCCCTCAACCCCTATCCTCAACCCCTAAACACTAATCCCTCAACCCCTATACCCTCGTAATCCTTTAACCCTCAACCCTCAACCCTTAAATCCTAATCCCTCAACCCCTATACCCTCTTAATCCCTCAACCATAAACCCTCAACCCTTAAACCCTAATCCCTCAACCCCTATACCCTCTTAATCCCTCAACCCCTATACCTTCTTAATATGTCAACCCTCAACCCTCAACCCTTAAACCCTAATCCCTCAATCCCTATACCCTCTTAATCCCTGAACCCTGAACCCTAAACACTTAAACCCTAATACCTCAACCCCTATACTCTCTTAATCCCTCAACCCTCAATCCTGAACCCTTAAACCATAATCCCTCAACCCTTAAACCCTAATCCCTCAACCCCTATACCCCCTTAATCCCTCAATCCTTAACCCTTAAACCTTGATCCCTAAATCCCTATACCCTCTTAATCCCTCAACCCTCAACCCTCAACCCTTAAACCCTAGTCCCTCAACCCCTATACCCTCTTAATCCCTCAACCCTCAACCCTCAACCCTTAAACCCTAATCCTTCAACCCCTATACCCTCTTAATGCCTCAACCCTTAAACCCCTATACCCTATTAATCCCTCAACCCTTAAACCCTAATCCCTCAACCGCTATACCCTCTTAATCCCTCAACCATCAATCCTCAACCCTTAAACCCTAATCCCTCAATCTCTATACCCTCTTAATCCCTCAACCCTTAAACCCTAATCCCTCAAAACCTATACCCTCTTAATCCCTCAACCCTAAACCTTCAACACTTAAACCCTAATCCCTCAACCCCTATACCCTCTTAATCCCTCAACCCTTAAACCCTAATCCCTCAACCCTCAATCCTCAACCCCTATACCCTCCTAATCCATCAACCCTCAATCCTGAACCCTTAAACCCTAATCCCTCAATCTCTATACCCTCTTAATCCCTCAAACCTCAACCCTCAACCCTTAAACCCTAATCCCTCAACCCCTATACCCTCTTAATCCCTCAACCCTAAACCCTAATCCCTCAACCCTTAAACCCTAATCCCTCAACCCCTATACCCTCTTAATCCTGCAAACCTTAAACCCTAATCCCTCAACCCATAAACCCTAATCCTTGAACCCCTATACCCTCTTAATCCCTCAACCCCTATCCTCAACCCCTAAACATTAATTCCTCAACCCCTATACCCACTTAATCCTTTAACCCTCGATCCTCAACCCTTAAATCCTAATCCCTCAACCCCTATACCCTCTTAATCCCTCAACCATAAACATTCAACACTTAAACCCTAATCCCTCAACCCCTATACCCTCTTAATCCCTCAAACCTTAAATGCTAATCCCTCAACCCTTAAACGCTAATCCCTCAACCCCTACACCCTCTTAATCCCTCAACCCCTAAACCCTAATCCCTCAACCCCTATACCCTCTTAATCCCTCAACCCTCAATCCTCAACCCCTAAACCCTAATCCCTCAACACCTATACCCTCTTAATCCCACAACCCTCAATCCTCAACCCCTAAACCCTAATCCCTCAACTCCTATACCCTCTTAATCCCTCAACCCTCAATCCTCAACCCTTAAACCCTAATCCCTCAATCCCTAAACCATTTTAATCCCTCAACCCTCAGCTCTCAACCCTTAAACCCTAATCCCTCAACCCCTATACCCTCTTAATCCCTCAACCCTAAACCCTCAACCCTTAAACCCTAATCCCCCAACCCCTATACCCTCTTAATCCCTCAACCCTTAAACCCTAATCCCTCAACCCTTAAACCCTAATCCCTCAACCCCTATACCTTGTTAATCCCTCAACCCCTATCCTCAACCCTTAAACCTTAATCCCTCGACCCCTATACCCTCTTAATCCTTTAACCTTTAACCCTCAACCCTTAAATCCTAAGCCATAAACCCCTATACCCTCTTAATCCCTCAACCCTCAACCCTTAAACCCTAATCCCTCAACCCCTATACCCTCTTAATCCCTCAACCCTTAAACCCTAATCCCTCAACCCCTATACATTATTAATCTGTCAACCCTTAAACCCTAATCCCTCAACCCCTATACCCTCTTAATCGCTCAACCCTCAACCCTTAAACCCTAATCCCTCAACCCCTATACCCTCTTAATCCATCAACCCTCAACCCTTAAACCCTAATCCCTGAACCCTTAAACCCTAATCCCTCAACCCCTATACCCTCTTAATCCCTCAATCCTTAACCCTTAAACCCTGATCCCTCAATCCCTATACCCTCTTAATCCCTCAACCCTCAACCCTCAACCCTTAAACCCTAGTCCCTCAACCCCTATACCCTCTTAATCCCTCAACCCTCAACCCTCAACCCTTAAACCCTAATCCTTCAACCCCTATACCCTCTTAATGCCTCAACCCTTAACCCCTATACCCTCTTAATCCCTCAACCCTTAAACCCTAATCCCTCAACCCCTATACCCTCTTAATCTCTCAACCATCAATCCTCAACCCTTAAACCCTAATCCCTCAATCTCGAAACCCTATTAATCCCTCAACCCTTAAACTTTAATCCCTCAACCCCTATACCCTTTGACTCATTCAACCCACAACTCCTATAACCTCTACTCTATAACCTATTAATCCGTCATCTCTAAACCCTAAACTCATAAACCCTCTACCCTCTACCGCCAATCCTATATCGTCTACGCTCAACCCTAGTCCACCAACCCTTAAACCCACTTAGTAAACTCTCTACCCTAATCCCTCAACCCTCTTGACCCTTAAACCCTCAACTCTTAAACCCTTAAACACTCAACCCTAAACCCTCGACCCTCAACCCTAACCCCTTTAACCCTAAACTGTAAAACCGTTTACCCTCTACCCTTTAACCTCTACCATCAACCCAATACTCTCTACCCTAAACCCTAATCCCTCAACCCTTAATCTCTCAACCCCTATAACCTTTACCCTATATATTGGACCCTCAACCCTAATCCCTCGACCCTATATCTTAAACCCTCAATCTTCAACCCTCTACCCTTTACCGTATACATTAAACACTCAACCCTCAATCCTTAAACCCTAAACTGTCTACCCCTTACATTGGACGTTGAACCTAATCCTTCAAACATATACCCTCAAAACTATACCCTAAACCCTCTACCCTCAACCAATTAAACCCTTAACCCTAAACCCTTAACCCCAAACCCTTCAACCCTAAATGCTTAAACCTGAGACCTTCTACCCTATACCCTCAACCAAATACCCTCTACCATCAAACCTATTCCATCAACCCTACAGGTCCACCATCCTAATCCCTCAACCCTATACCCTCAACCCCTATCACATTCTCTCTATCTATACATCTCACCTCTTCGTCCTTCCCTTCCTCCCACCCTCTCTAATTGTCTCTATCTACCATCTCCCTCTTTCTGTGTACCTCTCATTCAATCAATCCCTACTACCCTCTCTCACTCCCTCTCTCTCACACTCCCTCTCACTACCTATCTCTCAAGTCTCTCTCTCTCACCCCCCTCACACTCTCAAGTCTCTCCCTCTCACACTCTCAAGTCTCTCCCTTTCGCACCCTACCTACATTACCCTCTCTTTCTCTTTGTCTCTCTCTCTCCCTCTCCCTCAATTCTCTCTCTCCCACCTCTCTCTCTCCTCTCCATCAATTCTCCAACCCTCTCTCTCCCTCCCTCTATCCCTCCCACCCTACCTAGTTAAGTCCCCCTCAATCCAACCCCTTCTCTCCCACTCCCTCTCCATCTCTCTAGACTCTCTCTAAATTATCCCTTCGTCTAAAGACATACATAAATGCATACATACAAGCATAATACATTTGTACATATAATCTTACATCCATACAAGCATACATACATACATGTACATAAAAATAAATCAACATACATTAATATGTTAGGATTAAACATAAAGTAAGACATAACGCGAGCATGTTATAACGTGCTCACATTATGTGCTAGTAGACATGTTCCCCGCAGAAGCAAAAACCATGTCAAAAGCAAGATATAATGCAAGCGCATTATAACGCGCTCTTGTTAAAACACACCCGCATTATATCTTGCTTTGGGAATTACCGAACTTTAAGCTTTGTAGTGCCTTGGAATTCCAACCCAAAGGCTTTGAGGGCATTCCCAAAGACTAGAGACATGTTTTTAAAAAATCCATCATTTTTCTCATAATTGAGTTCGTGCTCACCATCAGGATTGCACATGGTTCAATATCAAAAAAATAGAGCACATGGGTAATGTTGGGTTATCTCTTAGCTATCCAACCATGCAATTTTTTTCACTTTCTGAAAATGTTGTCTTTCATCCATAATTTATTTTATCTGTATGTCTTTTTTTCGCCAAAAAGCAGTGTTTGGTATTTTTTCGTTATAAATTAACCGTTCATCAATTTTTCAAATAAATTACATTTTTAGAAACTAGACTCCATTCTACAAAATTAAAAAATTACAAAAAAAAAAAAATCAATTAGTTTCCAAAATTTGTAGGGGTAGCATGGCCAAAATTCTATTTTCAGGATATGTCCACTTCACAAATTAGTAAAAAATCAAATATTCATTAAAAAATTATCAGAAAAATCGTGCATCAAATACATACTGTTAGCTAACTTTTGACTGTTGCAATTTTAAAAATACTAAAAAAAAGTTCACTGTAAGAGGGTCGTACAAGAGTTGCTATGTTATATTTTTCTGACAAAAACAACACCAATTTGTGTATGTCACTCGTTTGAACCTCTTAATCTCAATAATTTTCAAAATAAATTAGTAGTTTATAAAGTAGACTTGGAGCACTTGAATTCTTTTTTTTGTTCCATCTCAAAATTTTGAGTCTAAGTATCTTCAATTTCACATCCAACGTAAGTATTTCCTGATTTCAGAAAAAAGTTATCCACTTAAGTCCCCTTTTTGGGAACCATCTTGGTGCACTTACCCGTCTATTAGCTGCATTTTGAGAATTTCATTTTTAGATTTTGTTGTGCAATTTCAATATTCTGATTTTAGGAGTCTAACAGTTGGAAATCATAGTAAAATCATAATTTAATAATTTATGGAATTAGCATTTGAAAGTGTTTTTTGGGGTCACTAACTTCAGACTATCTTCTCTTTTGCAGGGGTGGTTGCATGCCAAAATTTTTTGGTGTAAAATATCTTAATTATTATATTTTGTTACCTATGTATGATTAAAAATTATTGGAGTGTGAGTTTGATATTTTTTGAAGATCTAAATATTCAAGCTTGGTAAAGAAAAATCATGTCAGATAATATTAGTCCAGAAAAAAATGAAGAGACGGTTGCTAGATTGTGGCCTATATTGAAAAGAAAGGGTGATGGGAAATGTTATTGTCCTTGCAATAATTGCAAGGGCTTAAAGACGAGAAGAATTTTAATCACAACAACTGAGAAACATTGTAGGCAACATGGTCACGTTGAAGGGGGGCATGGTTATCATCCATTGGTAAGTTGTTTATTATATGTGTTTATAACTTTATATTGATTGAATTTGTATATTGTTTTAACATTTGATATATATATATATAAAATCACTTGATCATGATCATGGTTTATTTGTGTCTAACATTATTATAAAGGTGGGGTGCCCTAGGGCACATGATATGGATTATCACGACCAGGAGAATGTGGTTTTGCAAGCGGAGGAGCATGGAGCTGTGAATATCGAAGATGAAGTTAATGATCCTATGGAAGAAGATGATCATGCACCAGAAAACACAATTGAAGATGATGGCACAAATACATTGATCCATGACACATGTAGTGGCACATCTGATCATGTTGATTGAGATGAATTTGATGATGTTCATGATTTACCTGTACTTGAGAAGGCATACGAGCCCCTTTATGAAGGTTCCCAAACAACTCTTCTCTCTATTGTATGGTTGTTGTTGAACTTGAAGGTTATGAATGGTTTATCCAACATATCGATCTCACCGATGTTAAGGTATGTCATATACGTCATCTTTTTTCATCTATTTTAATTGTTGTTAGTTCATCGCTACTAAATAAAGGATGAAGTATGTACTATTAATATTATTTATATTAAGAAATTATTTTTTGTTGTAGATTGATAGGTTAATTTTTGTTACCACCATCAAATATTTTACCTCGCTCATACCGAGATTTATCTAGCATTATGAAAGATATTGGAATGGAGTATCAAGCAATAGATGCATGTCCCAATGATCATATTATATATCATAAACAACATGAATTTGCAACAGAATGTCATATCAGTAGATATCGAATAGATCAACTAACAAAAAAGGTGTCTCACAAGGTTCTTCGTTATATTCCCATTATTCCACGTATGCAACAATTATTTAGGTACGAAAGCTTAGCACAATTTATGGATTACCATGCACGAAATAGAAGTGGAGATGAGATTCTTTGAATGCTCGCGGATAGTTCTGCATTTAGGGACATGGAGGAAAAATGGCTACACTTTAAAGAAGAGCCTCGTAATCTCAGGCTTTCATTGGCAGCAGACAGTGTCAATCCATTTGGAGAGCATAGATCTATTTACTCGGTGTGGCCTGTTTTTGTTATCAACAATAACATTCCTCCATGGATGTCAATAAAGAGGGAGTACATAATGTTGGCAATGATTGTTCCAGGCATTTGTTTACATCAATTTTATTTAACGTAGTAGCATCTCATTTGTCTTATTTGTTGCATAATGACTTATATGTTTTTTAATTTAATAGTCATGTACATGAATTTATATATATTGCAGTAAAATGGTTATAATAATTATGTAATGTTTATGTTCATTCAACTAGGTAAGTACCAAGTTAAAGATATGAATGTATATATTCAACCTCTTATCGACAAGTTACTAAAGTTATGGAATGGCGTGACTATGTATGACATATCTAGACCAATAAGACAAAGAAAATTTGAATTCCATCCAATGCTTGTATGGACAATTCATGATGCCCCAAGTCTAACACATTTTTCTAGTATGTTATAATGTTCAACTGCATGACTTTAACTATATTTAATTTTATGAAGTAGATATCATGCATGTTTTTAGAATAATCTATTCGTTATATATAATTATAAAAATTGACATATTTAATCCAATTATATATGATTTGCAGGTCTTCAAACAAAGGGAAAATTTGCATGTCCAATTTGTGGTCCAAAGATGAAACCTCATCATTCAACAAGTTTAGGAAAGCAGGTGTTTGATGAGTATAGGCACTTCCTCCATAGAAATCATAAGTATCGAACTATTGAAAAACATCTTTTCAATGGGAAAGAAGAGACTACATCAAAATCACGAAGAATGACACCTCGCCTATGGAAGTTGGAATATAATAAAATTAATCGTCAAGGTTATACATCGGATCAAATTGTTTATCTATCATATATGATATGTTTTGAATTTATATTTTTTATATTGTGTTGTGTTTACTCATGTTCTAATTGACAATGATTGTCGTTGTTAATTTTTTTAACTTATATGCTTCATGAAGGTTGTCAAGGCATTAATGGTCGGCTTCCATATGGACTGAAAAGTTATCCTAGATAATTTAGTAGGTTGCCCTACTATGAGCAGCTACAAATTGTGCATTTTGATACAATGCATATCGGAAAGAATATGACATAAACTTTATGGAAAATATTGGATGGAAGGCATGACAAAGAAAAAATTATCAAAATTTGTAGTGACATTGAGGAAGCCAATCATGCAATAAAAAATTTCATTCAATTAAATAGGGACGAAGACCAAATTAATATAAGTGCCCTTCCTTGGGTATTAACGGAGCAACAAAGCAATGCTATAAAATAATTCATACGAAAAATTCGATTTCCCATAGGATTTGCTGCGAACATAAACAATAACATAAGAAAGAATGGTGAATTTGGCTCAGGGATGAAAATGCATGATGGGAATACCTTCATTAAAGTAATTATTCTGGTATATTATATATATATATATATATTTGTATACTGCATGTAAGTTTTAGTGTATTATGTTTACTACTTTTGGGAAAATAATGAAAAGATCATTTTATAATTGTTGCAGTACGTTCTACCTCTATCTGTCCCAGACAACTTCAACAACAATGTCAAGCAATTTATATATGATCTTGGAAAATACATGAGGTAAGTAGCGATATTTGTTCAATTCATTATATATTTTTGTTAAATATCGTTAATATATTTCTGCCTTGAATCACTTGTAGATGGCTGTCATCTAAAGCAATCCATAAAGAAGATATAAATTATTGGAAGAAAAAAATTCCTCATCTAATGTGTGAAATGCAAAAGTGTCTACCTTCAACATTTTTCAATGCACAAGAACACTACATCATACACCAAGTTGAGGAGATTGAATTGTGTAGACTTGTACACATAAGGTCAATGTGGATGGTTGAGAGGCACTTGAAAATTTTGAAGGCGTTGGTTAGACAAAGAGCACATCCAAAGGGTTCTATGGTGGAGGGATACATGGTATACCAGACCATGGCGTACATTACTGAATATCTTCCTAAGTTTGCAGCAAAGATCCATGTAGATCGCATTTGGGATCCCAACTCCATTAAAAAATTTGAAGGGAAGTACCTGATGGGGAAAGGTAGATTGAGGACAGTGACAGGTAATTATAAGATGGTCATGGAGATTAATTAGAATACATTTTACATTTGGTTTTTATGTATATTGTACTTATTTAATTATTAATCTTCAATATTCATCAATTATAAATTAAGGTCATATACCGTGGTAATTAACTAATTATACGTCGTTTGTGAATTTCAATTTGTTTTGATATAGTTGGTCGAGAGTGGGATGCACTACATTTGTATGTCGCAAACAATCTTGATTGGATGACAGTATGGATTGAACGATGTTAACAATCTAGTTGTGCATTAACATGGGAAGGTGTGGCTTCATTGGTTAAAGAGGCTCATTGTAATGGATATTCCAATGTTACACCAAGGGAAATTGATTTAGTATATGGTTTAAGAGATAAACAGGTACGTATGAATATATTAATCACACATATTATTTAATTATTTTAAATTATATTGATCTATATATATGTTGAGAGTTTTTTCTTTGCATACATTCGGCCAAGAATAAATATGTTTATCAACTGATGATATTGAAATAAGTTTTACATGTTTGACATATTGCAGGTGAAACACCACAAGGCTACGTGGTGCAATGGTCATAAATTTTGAATCAAAAAGTTGGATGACATGAAGAAAACTTGTGATTCTGGGATAACTGCGGTCTTCCAAGTGACTAACGTTTCATCTAGAAGCGACATACATCTAGAAGTCTCAGAAAATCAATACTATGGGATTTTGGATGATATACTTGAGTGTGACTTTAAGTCCTTCAAATTAGTTTTGTTTGTCATCGTATGGTACAGGCTACAATTGAATGAAAATGATCCTGAGAGAACTATTATTGAACATGATAATGGATTTACCATGGTTAATACAAGGTATTTTGAGCGAGCTGGAAATGAGCCCTATGTTCTTCCAAGCCAATGTGAGCAGGTATTTTACTCAGAGGTTCTAGGTAAAGCGGGTTGGTCATATGTACTTATACATGATCCAAGAGGAAGGTCGGTAAAGTATAATGTGGTGGAAGAAGAAGATACTAAAGAAATAGAAGATGATGTAGATGATGATCAGGATCAACAGTTAGTTGATGATGTGCCTGATGAAGATGTTGAAGAGGAGGAACTAGATCATGATGATGTAGGAGTTAATGTTCATGAAGATTATATCCGTGTAGATGATGACATTATCGAAACTAATATCGATGATGATGATGATGATATGACCAATCCTTACACTGTTGAATCTGGATTGGATGATACAGACAAAGAGCTCGATGAAGAAGAAGATCAATGACATTGAAATGTATGAGTTATGTGATTGTATTATCTATTTTATATTAATTTCTTGATAGAGTTATATTTGACTTATGTGGTTACATAATTAATTTTTTATGTTTTTAATTTTAATTATATTTGAATTATATTAGAATATGTTGAGTTAATAGATGTAGAAAATAAAATGGATAAACCAAAATATGAAAGTGTGAGACCACTGCCTTGTTGGGTGTATGGAGTCTAATGAAGATCTATAAAAGTGTAATCTATGATGGCAATAATTCAAAGTGTTTGGCACACAGATGTAGTTTATAGCTTGTATAAATGTGCAAGTAAATGACTGACAAACTCTACTTGAGATAAAATGACAATCCTAGTTATGTGATTCTTCTTATTGATCCAATTGATACTCTTCAGTTACTGTGATTGACTAGAAGGGTTTAATATTTACTTGAAACAACCAAATAATCACATCACACAAATATAGAAAATGTGTATCGGTAAACTAAATATATATATATGCTTGATATATCAGTTTAAACAACAGAAAAGCATCAAAATGGAGACAACCAGATAACTATATAATTACACAAACAACTGATACCAAGATTAAGCCACAAGGTTAGACATCTTCATTAACTTCATCAAAATTAGTTCATGGTCTTGTTGGTTCCTTTTACTGTAACCAGGTTTGTCTCCTAATCTACCTATGGAATTTCCAATTCCAATCAAGGGCAGCTCGGAGGATCTGGACCAATTGACGAGGATTTTTTTTAATAATAACCTCCTACACTTTGGGCTTTGCAAGACCCGAGAGGGTGGTCCCTATAATGTGTTTATAATCTTTGTACCAATCTGATAAATAGTCATTGACAACTAATAGATAATCCCACCTTATAGCTCAACAGAATAGGATAATACTAAACTGAATTGGCCTTTCATCAATAATACCAGCTACTTGGAGTGTGAGATACTTACAACAATACTTCTCAATTTAGAATAGTCATTTAATTTTCAATTTGGTAGCAAGCTCTAAGCAGAGACTAACAGACACACAACCTCATAAACATATACAATATAGACCAGTGTCATATACCATTGGGGAGTCAATTTCATAAACATTTAAAATTCCATGACATGTTCAAACACATAGCACATAAGATCTCTGACAACAATTGCCTTAAGATTTCATCAATTTGCATCCTAACTCAATACTTCTTACCAAATCCCTTAGTAAGAATATCCCTTTATAACTTCAATCAAGCATTTTAATTAATTCTTTGAATTAAAGCCAAAATAGAAGTCATACACACCATAACAGTGAGATGAATGCAATAACCCTTGATTATATTATTCAAAAATATGATACGCTTATACAAAGGAGAGACATGAGCCTAAAATGAGTCATTATAACTCAAATGCTAGTACTGTTATCAAACATCAAACCTTCATTCATTCACAATCCTGACTACAGAATGACACAAAACCTAGATTGCATTTTATACTGAAACAATCAGGCACTAGAATTGCTCTGTAACTTTTCCTAGACTCGACCTCAAAATATCTAACTTGCTAACCCCTATTTTTGGCCTTGAAATCCTTCTTATAGAGAATGGAGTAGCAAACAAGTATCATGCCATAAATATACACTTGTCACCGATCAATTGGACCGTCTAGTTACATTTCAAAATATGATTACAAACGCCAAATCTTGGAGCATCTTCTTGTTGATCCCACTCATTAGGGAATAGCTACTGCATTTGCCAAACCTTGAAGCCTGCGCCAAAAGTCACCACGGGAACAAAACCAAAATCATTTATAACCATAACTGTTGAGTTGTTAGTTTCTGGTAGTATACACCGCTTCACTCCTCTTCGGTTAAGTACTTATCTACCCATTTCTGATACTCTTCATCGGTTGGCTAGTTAAAATTCACCACCTTATTTACCTAATTATTGTAAGGTGTATACTTTCTTGCAACCTGGTTGGCCTCTTTTTCAAATGACTCTAAGAATGTGATGGTATTAATTATTTTATCCATGCTATTTACCAACAAGTCATAATCAGAATCATCACAAATCAATTTGATTTGTGCATTAATGACTTCTTCTACCCTTTCTTGCCACTTCTGCAATGTTTTAACATTTCCTTGATCATCAATGATATCTGGCAAAAATGTGTTACTCCAATCATTAAATCTCTTTGCCAGCTCCCTAATTCTTTTACTTAGATCATCAAGTAGGGCTTGGAATCCCCTCATTGATTTCACAAAATTCTGAGTAGGCCTCAATGACTGGGGCCTATTGTCCACATCAATCTTAGAGGCCTTAAACATAATATCTAAGTCATTGGCCCTAGCAATCAATTTCTCAACTAGAGGCAAAACTATTTCCCAGTCCCTATTTATATCTTTTATTCCATCCAAAAATAAAGAATACAAAGAATGCACATATGGCAATCTACCATCCACCCTCTCATTTAAGTGCCTCAAAACTATGTCAACCACCTCATCTCATTTGGCAGTGGCATCATCCTCACTTGCCTTTAAGGCAGCCTATAATTCTGTGACTCTACTCAATATCTTCTTTTTAGTGGGACTCATAGAGTATTCAACCTCTCTTTCAATTGGCCCTGGTGCAGGACTGAGGGTAGGTGTTTGGATAGGGGATCCCAGAATAGAAACAATTGGAGAAGTAGGGGGGACTGATCCTGAAGTAGGAGGTAATGCCCTGATAGCAAGAGCATTTGAGGATTCTCCTACTTGTCCATATTTTAATCTATCCACTTTAGATTGAAGCTCAACATTCCTTTGCTGCATCCTACTATACTCCCCAATTATTATGTTGTACATCTCCATCAGGCTCTTCTTTTCAGCCTCTTCTCTTTCTGCTGTCTTCTGGGCCAATTTGGCCACATTCACTGTCAGGCTTGTGGTAGTTGAAGTCTCAGAAGCTCTTTTGATAATTATCCCTCCCCTTAAGCTTGGATTAATATCAACTACATTAGGCTTCCTTCCTTGTGGTTTCAATGCCCATATGGCAAGAGTTTCATATTCCTCACTGAAGGCAGAATCATACAAAGTTGCCTTAACCTCTTCTTCACTATTTTGTATAGGATGCTTGGACTGTAGGATAGCATTAAATGCTACAACATCAACAATATCCCATTCAGGCAAAATCAGGACACCAGCCTGATTCACAAGTCTCCTACCTTCCTCAGGAGTGATGTTCTTGAATTCTTCCATGAGCTTGGCCTTGACTTCATCATCATTCTCCTGCTCAGACCTGTCAAGTCTTGATTCTCTCCTAATCTTGCATTTATCCTAGTATTCCTCCAGTTTCATCCTCCAAATCATCTACAAGAAGACAAGAGTCTTCACAAAGGCATCATCATCTAAGAATGCCTTGCAGGCCTCCATCCTGGCATCCTATACATACTACCCCTTGATATCCATATTAGATAACACCGGTTGTGTTGATCTAGGAGGGGAAGGGATACCAGCCTGCATGTCTTGATTGGTCACAATTATTTCATCCATCGGAGCCTCCTGTGATTCCTCAATTCTTTGCCTCTTAGGGCTTGGCTCTGATAGTTATACTGCAGGGTCACCCCTTGGTGGTGAGTCTAGATCCACAATTCTTACCCCTCCAGGTGCTCTAATCCTTGGGGCTGGCTATGATGATGCCTTCATTACTCATTTTCCTTTCTTATCCCCCTCATCTTCCTCACTGCTATCATTCCTCTTTCTCTTGTATAGAGTTTTGTTAGTTGGGGGCTGATAAGTTGGCCTTGTTTCCTCAAGCCTCATCTTTGGTCCCTGAATTTCAAAATCTAGTTCCAAGTTAACCTTCTTGGTTCTCAAGGTTCCCATAATCTCTTTAAAATTGTCCAACAAGAAAACAATTCTCCTATGGAATGGAGTAAACTCCATTAATGGATCATATTTTGGATCCATTTTATGCACCATGGACAACAACTTCTCATAGGCAATCCATTTTTCTTTATTTAATTCCTGCTATTTAGGTCAAATTCATTCCTGATTAGGTCCTCAGGAAAGTTGAATTCATGCACAAATTTTCCACCTTTAATTCATTGCCTAAATAAGGCAAAGAATCCTTTTGGGCCATGCTGCCTTCTAAATCCACTCTTCAAATGATAGTCATCAAAGAACCTTCCAAAATGGACCCATCCTCCCTTGAAGAAAACAAAATATGAAACAATTGTAAAGTCGGGGAAGAAAGTCCCCTTTCCTTTTCCTTTCAGGTTGTCTTCATGGATAAAACCTACCTGCCACATGACCTCGGAAAATCCCATCCTTGATGACACATTATATGGGAGAATGTGAGGAGCTCCCTAGAAACCGAATACCCTTAGGACAGTGCTCACAGGGTACAAGATGATATCACCCCAATTGTGGAAAACTTTTAAAATAGGCTTCCTTTCCTTCGGTTGGAGGAAGTCATGTAAATCTTTAGGAATCCTTGGTACATTTACCACCAACTGAGCCCTAAGTCTAGAGGCAAAGTAGTTGTCAAACTACACGAAGCTGGCAGCTGCCCTGTTATAAGACAAATCTGCACTCCATATTTGTACCAATAACCTTTCTCCATTTATCGCCTGTCTTAATTCTATCCCTTCTGCAAAGAAGTCAACATTCCTATACAAGAACATATTCTTTAATAGGGAGTACGAAAAGAAAGGAGTATTGACATCCCCCACAAGCAATTTCATCAAACCATCATGTATCTTTTCTTCTAGAAAAGATGCATAGATATACACCATGGAAAAGTTGGGATGCTGAATTTGAGCCCCCATAAACATATATGCAATGGGCATTATTGTATTTGGACTGAATCCCAAAATTTTCACAGTGAATAAAATGTCGTCAAAAAGTGACTAGCGAAACAAATCACTCTGAAAGGCTCTTGGTCATTTGGGTTGATAATGACTGTTGAATTGCCTGCCCTGGCTAGGTGAGGAGGAAGTAATTTTGCTCTGAAAAGAGGTTTTAATCTTGCGTACTCCTGCTTCATCTCCTCAAAGTCAATTTGAACCAAGAATGGGCTAGTCTCGCTTAAATAAAAAACTTGCTGGATCTCAATTGCACTTATGCTCAACAAAATCCCACCATCATTATCTTTAATTACACTTGTAACTGGGTCATAACGTGCTGCCACTGCTCTGAGTAGGTCCATGTCAGGAAACACATTCGGAACTGCTAATTTCCCCATGTCATACCTCCAACCATTTGAAAAAGGGTGGGGTAAATTTCTCTATCCATACCAGAGTCTAAACATCTCCAGACCTATCATTGGAACCCTAGCATCTGCAATATTATAGTCTTTGCATACTAGTCCCTCACCTAGGGTCTTTCCATTCATTAAAATCTGACCTCTCCTTTTATCATTTGTCGATAATGGGAGTTGATCTAGAAAATCATCATATAAATTTCTACACATGTAATCAACATGGCCGAAGTGCTGCTTCGGTGGTGCCATCTCAAACAACTAGGGCCTTGTTATAATTCAGATTCTTAAACAAACACGAGCTACCCAGAAAGCGAAATTACAACACACTTATGCAATTTCTAACCAAATCAAATGCCCCAGTAACCCCTATATCAACAATCAACAACCTCCTGACTAGTAAACCACAACCCTGCACAAGAATTACAGTCATGTTTTAGAACACATTGATACATAAAATAACTCATGAGATTTTGTGCCCTGTAGAGAAACAAACCCTCATTGTAATTGCTTAAAAAAAATCTTTATCCCTAGCTATGGACTACTTCAGAAATACTTGAATGCTTTTGTGGTGAAGATAACATGAAATCAAATACTTTATGTCAATTGAATTTAGCCAGCAGATGTCTCATCCGACATTAAAGCCCATTTGCATGCCGCGCAAATGAATCCAATCATATTTGATGTAAATTTAAACTTTAGTCATCGATCTTTTATTTTTGTCAGATCATCGAATGACCATCTTCAAAAGGGCTGACGAAATCTCCATGTCAGCATCGAGGGCCCACCACAAAAGGCAGCGCCAAAGGAATACACGTGGCACCCACCCGTGATATCGTGATCACTAAACATACTACATCTTTGGTTCACGAGATGGCAGGCAACCGTTGATTCCTACCATCGGCGATCGTGTTCACTCATAGTAGTCAGCAGCACCAAACATAACCGTTGAGAAAAATTTTACCAAGTTTATAACATCACCGTCGATCTTGAGCACGTGCATCTTGCAGCTATTTTAGTAACCCACTTTATAATGTATTTAAGTCCGACACAAATATTAAACACTTTATTAATCCCTTTTCGGCATTGACAACTTGGGACACGTGTCGTCAATCTTTTATTTTTGTCAGATCATCGAACAACCATCTTCAAAAGGGCTGATGAAATCTCTATGTCAGCAATAAGGGTCTACCATAGAAGGCAATGCCAAAGGAATACACATGGCGCCTACTCGTGATATCACGATCACTAAACATCTTGCATCTTTGGATCATGAGATGGAGGGCAACCGTTGATTCCTACCATCAGTGATCGTGTTCACTCACAGCAGTCAGCAGGACCAAACATAACTGTCGAGCAACTTTTTACCAAGATTATAACATCACCGTCGATGTCGAGCACATGCTTCTCACATCTATTTTAGTAACCCACTTTATAATGTATTTAAGTCCGACACAAATATTAAATGCTTTATTAATCCCTTTTCGGCATCAAAATCGGCATCGACAGCTTGGGACATGTGTCATCAATCTTTTATTTTTGTCAGATCATTGAACGACCATCTTCAAAAGGGTTGACGAAATCTCCATATCAGCAATGAGGGCCCACCACAGAAGTTGGTGCCAAAGGAATACACGTGGCACCCACCCGTGATATCACGATCACTAAACATCCTACATCTTTGGTTCACGAGATGGCGGGCAACAATTGATTCCTACCATCGACGATCATGTTCACTCACAATAGTCAACAACACCAAACATAACCATCGAGCAAATTTTTACCAAGTTTATAACATCACCATCGATCTCAAGCACGTGCATCTCACAGCTGTTTTAGTAACCCACTTTATAACGTATTTAAATCTGACACAAATATTAAACACTTTATTAATCCCTTTTCGACATGGGCATCGACAGCTTGGGACATGTGTCATCGATCTTTTATTTTTGTCAGATCATCGAACAACCATCTTCAAAAGGGCTAACGAAATCTTCATGTCACTAATGATGGGACACGTGTTGTCGATCTTTTATTTTTGTCAGATCATCGAATGACCATCTTCAAAAGGGCTAATGAAATCTCCATGTTAGCAACAAGGGCCCACCATAGAAGGCAGCACCAAAGGAATACACGTGGCGCCCACCTGTGATATCGTGATTATTAAACATCCTGCATCTTTGCATCACGAGATGGTGGGCAACTGTTGATTCCTACCATCGGCGACCGTGTTCACTCACAACAGTCAGCAACACCAAACATAACCGTCGAGCAACTTTTTACCAAGATTATAACATCACCGTCGATCCCAAGCACATGCATCTTGCATCTGTTTTAGTAACCCACTTTATAATGTATTTAAGTACAACACAAATATTAAACGCTTTATTAATCCCTTTTCAGCATCAGCAACTTAGGACATGTGGCACTCGCCCGTGATATCGCAATCACCAAACAACCAATAGTGATGTCATCACAAGATCACGAACAACAGTCAGGATCAATCGTAGGAAGATTGGTTTTCTTTTCTAGCATTGACTTGTTATTGATGGTGGTTGGTCACTTAAGTGGTCTTTTATCCCTTTTTGGTCATGACTTTACCGGCCCCGTTTACCTGTCCTTTCGATCTTTTGGCTTCATGATTACATTATATTTTAATAGTGTCGGGCTATTGAATTATTTTAGATTAAACCTCTAAATAATATTTTTCACCTTGAGGGTCATTTCCCCGTCCACCTAGTCGGTCCCTTTCTTTATGAATAACCTTTTTGCATGTGCAGATTGCATGAACGTCAAATGAAGTGATTTCAATCTTGACCATTGCTCGCAGACCTCGCAAGGTTTCTGCTAACATCACATATATGGTGTGAGGCATGCGAGATGTTGCCATCTATCACATTTATGGTGGGGACTAGTTTTGCTCGCTGATCGATGATGAAGGTTGATGCCGACAGCGGTTTCTGTACCGACGCATCGTGGCCGTTCCTCGCTGACCTCGCGCAATTAAAAGTACAGTTTCAATAATGTTGTGAGGTGTTCAATTTGGTGACACATGGACTCCAATGTTGTTTGATGATAAAAAGGTGGGGCCCATTTCCATGCTGATGTGGTGCTTGGTACATGAATATCCTATCTGTTTGGTGATTGGAGGGAGAACGTGGCATTTTCAAACTATTTTGACTAAATCTAAGCCATTCTCTTGGCCAACGTTGCAATTGATCAATGACTTGTATTTAAAAATAAACTGGTATTGTACTATAGCCATTTTATCTCACACGAGTGAATAGTATTGGCCGAGTTCGACTCTACCTACATAATTAAATGCTAAAATTTGCGAATTACTATTTCCATGTTGTATCTCTACATTGAGGAAGAATTGTTTGGTATCGAGTGAAGCAAGCTGTGGTTATGATTTGTCAATTTCGCTGCCTTGGATGTTCTACAATTGAAACCGTAAGTAGCATGTACGTCATTTCTTGTAAATTCAAAAGATTTTATGGTTGCTTGTTGGGAAATTCGTGATTGTTTCCTATTTTTGTTCTTGAAGAATTGATTGAATAGATTCACTTTTAGAACTTGTGTAGATAATTGCTCGGGATTTTTGAGTATTGAATAATTTTTTGTTAAGGCTAAAGGAGAAAATTGTAATTATTTGCTGTCTAAAAATAAGCAAACCCTAGTTCGAATTATCATTAGTCTAGTATAAATGGCACCCAAGGCCCGAAGTTCTGGTTCTCAAACCACTACCAGGTCTTTATCCCAAGATATTATTGATTTGTTACAATCCTTTACTAGCAAGAAGCAGGAGGGAAAGGTTTTGTTCTATGGGCCTCAAATCTTGGAACGATTGATAGACAAGCAATGTGGAATTCAAGATGTCGAGTTACCATACACTGGGTGGCAGTTGTTCTCCAATTGGTTTGGGAACAGGAATTTGTTGGTTCCTTTGTGTAACCCCTGGAGGTTAGACCTGGGTAAATTGGTGGTTCCTAATGTTTATATGGATGTAGATCTTTTAAAGGACATTGCTACTAGATATGACCCTGTGGGCCAAATTGTCAGAACACACACTGGTGTGCAAATGATTAAGATAACCAAAGAAGAAATTGCAGAGATTTTCAAATTGCACAAATGGAGTCAGGATATGGTTCCTATCGACTTGGAGGTTTTCAAACAAGAATATAGAAATACTAGAGGTTTGTTCAGAACATCCTTTTTAAACCTCATTTGGCAGTCTCAGGAAGAGGAAAAAATCATTAAAAAGTAGTAATTGGTAGGAATGAGCTTGAACCTTTTCCTGTGAACTATTTCTGCAGTTATTTCAAGAAGACTGTTAGTGCTTTATGTCAAGTTCTGGGAGTCAGCTTAAAGAAAACCTTGCCTATCAATACTATGTATATGGTAGTAAATCTCCAGCACCCAGGTTTTAATGTAATATATGATTTTGCCACTTATTTGGAAGAGAAGATGCACACGGGTCTGGTAGCCCTAAAGGAGGGGAAGAATTGGGTTGGATTCAGATGGTATTCCTTGTTAATCCACATGTTTCTGTATAGGGGTTAGGCTATCTTCGAAAAAGATATGGAATTAAAGAAGAAGGAAGGAAACATTGAAATGTCTGTCCAATATTGGACTAGTATTCTGGACATGCATGATCATAAGTTTGATTATGTAACTTTCCATAATGTCTTTGGATCTAAATTAGGGGAGGCTCTGGTTCGTGACCCCCCAAGGATCCAAAAGTAAATTCATGACTTCTTGAGGCTGATGGAAAGAAGGCCTGAATTGAACATAATGCACAATTGGGGAGACATTATCCCCTATCATAATACCACAATTTTCAGGGTTTTTGGCACTAATGTCAATCCAAAGGTTCTTCCAAGGGAGGTGCCCCTTAGAATTGGATTTTTGGAAATCATGAGGTAATTGGGGGGCACTTAGGAACAATTGCCAGCTAAACAAAAGAAAGGTTCTTTCTTCCCTAAATATACAATATTTTCCAATTTTGTTATGGAAAAGGGAGGATGGAAGGAGTTGCATAAATTACTTGGGCCTTATAGGCTAAGGACTGTGCGCCCCAGGAATCATGATCTTGAGGGTTTTATCTCTCAAATGAAGGAAAAACATCAGACATGAGCTTTTGTCCACAACTTCTAATTTCCTGAGGACATCATCAGGAATATTTTTGATTTGGAATTATAAGATGACAGAAAGGCACTATACATTGCCTACTCTAAAATGGTAAAAAGTAAGCAGGAGAAAATACTTGGTTTCAATCCCATACGTAATGCTAAAGATGATTTTAGCAGGGAAATGTATGCTATTGATAATTTTGAGAGCTTGGTTGGGGTTTTGAAAGATGAAAGGGTTGTGGAAGAAAGGGGAAAATCGCAAACCATTGAGGAATACCCTGAGGTAAAGGAAAAGGAGAGGCCTACTTATCAGCCCCAAAAGAAGATAAGGGTTTTTTCTAGAAGAAAGGGAAGTAGGGATGAAGATGTTGCTAAAAATATTGCACCATCTTCTTCAAGGAAATCAGTACCAAATGTTGTTGATTTGGATTCTCCTCCAAGTTTTTCAGTACAAACTTTCCCACCATCACCAGAGGCAGAGGGTTGAAAGAGTAAAGATTGTTGATTGTGATGGTGATGAGGATGATGAAATTATTGTCACTCTAGATGAAATGCATCCTGAGATGTCATTGGACCCAGTTGACATTGCAACAGGTTCATGTATAGTTTCTTTGAGGTTAGGAAAAGATGAAATCAAAGGAATAACAAGCAATGATGACTTGAGAATAGAAGCCTGTAGAGAGTTCATGATGGATTACTCTTTTATTCAAACCGGTGCTTTTAAAGATTTTGTGTAGAGAGAACATACTGCATTATATGCTGAGAAGGTGGCACATGAGAGAATTCTGCTTCCAGAGCTCCTAAAGAAGGTAATTCAAGCTAAGGTCAAGGAACAGATGACAAAAAAATTCAAAGCAATAACACCAGAGTAGGGTTGGGAATTGGTACAAAAATGTGGAGTATTGCTACTCCCTCAATGGGATATCACTAATGTTGTGGTGTTTGACACAATAAGAAGGGCTAATAAGCCACTTCTTGCTACTGAAGAGGAGGCTACATTCGCACTCAAGGGATCGGCCTTTAGTGAGGAATACGATACATTGGCAATCTAGTCCCTATCCACTGGCTCTAAAAAGCCAATTGTTGCAGAACCTTCTAACTTTAGTGGTCACTTGGTTGTGAGGAGAGTTGTTGACACCACAACATTGGAAGCTGCTGATATGGTCGTGAATGTTGCCAAATTCACGAGAGCAACTTTTGAAGATTTGACCAAGGACCAGGACACTCTGAGAGGCCAATATAATGACATTATTATTGAATATAATAAGAGTCAACAAAAGGTAGCAAAGTTATAAACTGAATTAGCTTTATTGAGGCAACAAATGGATACTATGAGATCTCAAAAGCAAGCCAGTTCTAGCCACACTGTTCGCGACCCACTAGTAGAGCAGTCTCAACCTTCTGCACAAGCACAGTCTTTGGCTATTGTTCCATATAATATGGGACAAGTGCCTATCACTATTGAGAGGGATACTAGCCCTAGAGGGGGAATTTCTAGGGAGAAACTGATTCATCAGGTTGAATAATATAAGGAGATGGTACAGCAAATCCGGGATGCAGAAGGGAGAAGCAATGCAGTGATAGTGGACACTATTTTGAAACATTTAAACGGAAGGGTCCAAAGTAAGCTAAACAGTGTTCATGCAAATTATGTCCTAATGTTGCAAGCACTAAAAATATTTCCAAGGGATAAAGAATCCCATTGCTAAAAAAATGGAGCCCTACAATGGAGAAGATGAAATTCATGGCAGTAGGGGCAAAACAACATGGTGATAAATATCCTACTGTTATTGCAATATATCAATTGGTCAAGGGAATTGTTGAGCAGAAGTTTTAGGGATTTGCCGTTCCAATGGAATCCAAGATTAAATTGTTGAAAGATGTGTATGATGGAAAGGACCTGACCCCATTGCCTTAGATATTTGGAGTTTATTTTCTCGTGAATATTTGGAGTCATAATTCTAACTTGGTCATGTATAATACAGGTCTGGCCTTAGATATTATATTCTAAAATTGCATTCTCCTTTTGACTCCAAGTATAGGGTCCTGAGTTCGATTTAATACTATAATGGATAAGCATGCCTTTGATGTATGGGGAGCGGCCTTTGGAGCAATGTTTTCTTTCCTCCTTATCAACTAATGATGATTTTATCTTATGCTCTCCACTAGCATAACAGAATTTTAACTGAATCAGGAGTTAGTGGTCCAATTACAAATGGACATGTGCACTCTCTGACCTGAAGCTTGTTGGCTCCCTTTTTTTATAAAAGGGAATTTTGGGCTGAGAGAGTGGTCAGTTGAAATATCCAAAATATGAGAAAAAATAGTTTAGCTAGTAATATAGAGAGTATGAATTGTAAGTCTAGGTTTCAAAAAATTTTGAGTCAGATTCAAGAACTTTATTAATCATGGGATTTTTGAGCATGTTTGTATCAAACTCGTGAATATTTGGAGTTTATTTTCTCTCCTATTGTGTTATGTTACATGGATTATTAATGAAATATCGATCAAAGATGATTTTCATTGATTTTCATTTGTTCTTTACTGTGAATTATGTTTAACTACAACTCTGGTTCAAAGGATCGGTAAATGCTTCAGTTAACCAGTAAATTCATGCAATATAAAACATAAGATTCATAAAGGATTAATAAACTCAGGTATAGATATATGGGTTGTAATGCAATTCATAATAGATCATAAGTGTTCAAAATTAAATTTACCCTATAGATCAGTTTTCTCTTTTGACTTCATGTGCTGGGATATGGCACTGGAATTCTGATTACATTTTATTCTCGTATGTTTTGTGTTATGGCATCAGGATATTTTACTCAAAAATTTCCTATAAATTTACTTTATGTGAATTTTGCGATTCTCTGTCAAATGGACATGAGTCTTTTTTAAGGAATAACCAATTTCTTGAAAATGAAGAACAACGAAGAGAATATGCTCAAAATTACATGAGACAAAGACATGAACAAATGAATAATTTACAAAAATAAGAATACATCATGTACGAGAATCTAAAGATGAGCAATATATATTAAGAAGATTACAAACAAATGAGCATTTATACAAACTTGACACACAAATGACAATTTGACAATGAACTTAATGTATCACAATTAAGTTTCAAATTGAGTAACACAATAGAAACTAAAACAAATTAAGAGATTGTTATGAGGGTAGTGATGCAACTTTTCTAATTAGAGTGTATTCCATAAGATTACAATTCTTTGAGATATTTTGTCTAATAGTTCACAAGATTTGTCTATCCTTCCACATTTTACATAGATTTGAAAATGGAGTCTACAACCACAACATTAGAGAAAATTCATCTTCATATTATGCTTTGATGGATGTCCATACCTTGTTCCAAATCTCCCATATTAAGGAAATCAACAAGGATTTTGGTGAAGGTTTTGAAATTTGTCTATGCATCTACCAATTGCAATTGATTGAAAGTTTCTAAAACCTTTAAAAAAAATTCATTATGTATATTCTACAATCATTATAGTCCACAATTTCACATTTATTTGGTTTTGCATCTACCAATTGTATTTGCTTGAATTTTCAATGTAGATCCATTTTGTGTATATCTTACAATATGTTGTTTTTTTCCACATAGGATTTGAAATTCTCTAAGAGGTATCCAACCTCCATTATAAAGAACTGCAAAGGCTAGTGGCCAACTAACAAGAGTCAGTCAAAGACTGACATCTCCTACACTTTTGGCTCTGTGAAACCAAGGTGGGTAAATCCAAGTGTGTTCATAAGAATGTTTCATGATTGGTAAGAACACTTCTTCTTACAGATCCAATCCCCACTAACACTAACATACAATCATTACCTTGGTTGTGGAGAAACCAAAGAATAATAACAGATATCCCAAAGCAAGGAGACTAAAAATTATCATTAGATCTATATCCCAAAAAGAGATAGTAGTTGATATTTGTTAAAATGTTCGGGTATTGAATCACCGTGGTTAGAGTCACAGTCCTATACCTGAAAGGAATTTACCAATACTATCTGATCTAGTGCCTCATCCATTGGGTGGGAGTCATATAAAATGTAATTCAGATGAAAATGAACTTATCACCATAGTGCTTTGCTACCATGAGATTTGTTAGTATATTAAAATAATACTCCTTAGTGAATCCTGAGCATATAACCATAAACATGCAATTTGTGTCCAAGCTGCATTTGATTAACTCATTAAGTTAAAGCAAGAGAACAAATTACATTTTCAACTACACCATTAAAACTGAAAGAACAAACCCTTGATAAATCAATTCATAATCCATGGCCCATACACAAGAGAGCAAAATGTCTTAATTTTTTTATATTTCTTTCGATATCAGTAATTACAAAAGCATAGTATACTTATTTCATACTATTCCCAATGCAACACGATTTCCTACATAATACCTTCAAAATCTTGCATTACCACTAACTGTACCTATTCTAAACCTTCGGACAACAACCCTTAACAATGAGCCGTCAAATCTCCTTTATAGGACATGAGAGCAACAAAGCAATAGGCTACATTGTTAATTCCAAAATTAAATTTCATTTAGAATTAATTTGAATTTCACATTCCTCGTCATTAGAAAAAACCATAAGAGTTCGAGGAATCAAACAGTTATACAAAAGAGCGTGGCAGGCACGTGTACGTCCACATCAACACACCACCCAAAAGTAACACCCAAAAAATGCAACTACTTGCAAGACACACAACCCTAGTAGAGGCAATCGCTCCTGGTCCTCGCTTTAGTAAGAAGCAAGACCAACTTCCTTTTATCCACTTTAACACATGATCTGGTAGCATGGCACGACAACATCGTAGTTATTGGGGCAGCTGTGAGGGCCTCTTCCTTAACCCCAAACAGCTCGGTCATGGATGCCAAATACTATTGGTAGTTCGAGTCAGTTTCAGACCCATCACCATTAGAACCAGAAGACAACACCAGTGGGGACTTGGAGCTCCCCACCCCTTTATAAGCATCATGGACAACCTCGGGCTTGGTAGGGACAGGTTGTACCCCATCAGGCTGCAAATTTTTCACCCCAACTTTGGTACTTCTGCGCATAGGCGAATGGTCCATTGCAAATAATAGAATAGAAGAATTTTAATGTCCATGAGACCAAAAGAAGGCCTATTGCAAAGAACACCTCACAAAATATAGGAGAGAATCGACCACCTACAAAGAAGACAACTCAAAATGTGATGATAATACCAGATAACACAATGAGCATTTATAGATTTAATTGGTGCAAGAGTATTAATTGCTTGAATACGATGATAATACCAGATAACACAATGAGCATTTGAGCATTTTAGTGGCTAACGTAGCCACCACAAATTAGTCCTGGCTTGCGAAGGCATGGCGTACAACCCATCATTGTATTTATGAGGATAACGATGTTTGTACGTAGGTAAATCAGGTGAGGATCCACTAAAAAAACCCTTGCCATTAATGAGAACAACTTGCAAAGAGCAAGAACTCCCAACGCGGATGAACAAGAACCCAACAAAAATCAAACCGTTAATCCGGATCGAACATGGCAAGTCGGACAACTCAGATTGAGTCAACAATTGTTTGAAAATCCACATCAGCGCCCTAGGAGAACCGTGCCCTATCGCTTCAAGAACTAGGCCATGTGTCGCCTCTTCACAGACCTCGCAGTACCCTCAGGGGCCTTTAATCTGATCATGCGAGATCTATGAGGAAGGATTATCATTGATCTCCCTCGTTAATACCCCACGAGCAGGCCTGGAATTTGACGGCCACCCCTACCTGTCATATAAATTTTTGTGACGGTTTGATCATTTAAGTGCCTTTCATTTGACATTTTATGAAAAATATAAATTGTCAAAACAAAATTAATTATGTTTTTTTTAATAAAAAATCTTCTATATTAAAACACTTCTAGTGATTTTATTAATAGTACATATTAAATATGAAAAAATATAAAAATTTATATTTTTAAAGTAATGCAAGTAATTTAGTTATTTTTAAAAATATATTACTATGTATTATATAACTTAACTAAGTATTTTTTATAGGAATCATAATTCTTAAAAATACAAATAAGAAATAAAAAATATAATAATCTAATATAAACCTTGAATATATAATTTTCTTATTTTAAACACAAAAAATAACTTCTCGAAATAGATGAACTATTTTTATTTTTATTTTTAAATTGAAATACAAAAATTAATGATGTATTACATAAAAAATAAACAAACACAAATGTTATCAAAGGTCGAGCTCTTCTTGACTTTGTATTCTTCCATATTTGATATACTTTGCAAGCATGCAACATTTAAAACAAGTTATGGTGAATCATGAACAGAAAATAATAAATGGATAAATGAAAATTTATGTTATTCTAATGCTAACGCTTACTATCTTACTCATGCATGCACAAGTGGATGGTCAAAAAATGACTTGCAAACCATTTGATACATTGACTCAAAGAATAAGTGAATAAACAAGAAAATATAAGAAATGCACAAACTTGTTCAACACAATAAATTAAAGATTATTATATTAACCCAACATGTTTAAATACATCTATAGACAGAGAATATAGTCCAAAGATACATTCCAAGGAGAGGGACAACAAAGAAAATGGAAATAGTGTACAAAGTTCATAGTGTATTAAAGGGTTTGTTGCTGAGCCTATCTAGTATATCCTCTGGAAGTTTTAGAGGTGTCCATCAAGATTGGAGTGAGTTATGAGTTTTTGTGTTCCTACAGTTATTTTGTTGCTATAGTTGGTGTTTCTGAAAGAAGAGAATGTAATTCTGGTGAATTGAATTGTTGTGTATGCTCTTGAGATGTTCATTGATGTTTCTTGATCTCATACTCTATCATTGTGGTACACCCACATTGTTCAGTGTGCTCGTGAGCGAAGAATTTTCCTTTGCATGTTCGAGTTTTCATGTTCTTTGTTGAAATGATGGTGTTATGTGTGTTTTTGATGTGTTGTTGATTCATGCTTAACCTGTTAATTATTAGATCTGAGATTAAAGGTTAATAAGGTTAAATAAGTTTCAATTTTGTAACAACCGATTCACCATCCCTCTCAGTTGTCTATCCTTGTTTTCCAACATAGATATCTTCCATTTCAAAAAACACAAAACAATATTCAGTAGATAATCAACCATGTTTCATTTGTATAGTGATTAATTTATCCCTATAGGAAACAAGTAGAGTATATAAAGAAAACTAACAAAGCCACTACTACCCCTATTTTGTAGTTTGGTGCGCATTCCTTCCTCTCCCTAATCTTCTCAAATTATTTTGAAGAGACCAAGTGTTGTAAATAAACTATGGTTCATTCTATGTGCATGTAATTTTGATCTTGATAGAGAAAATTAAAAAAATATTAATATACTCTTGTCAAAACACAAACAACACTCAGATTTAGTATAAGAGTCAACCAGTCATAAGGAAAATATAATATGAAGATGAATCTTCTCAAATCTTGTGGTTGTAGATGCCCTTTTGAAATCTATGCAAAATGTGGGAGGATAGACAAAGCTCATGAACTATTTGACACAATGCCTCAAATATCTTATAGTCCTTGTAGTCCACATCACTTTGTTTTTTGAAGAAACTATTACCATAGATTTCTTATTTTGCATACATAATGTTTATGAATTTGTTATTATAATTAATAATATTAATTTTGGCAAGACATTAAAAGATTTTGTTGATTTTAAAAATATATTCATCCCAATGTAAAAATGCCAACAATGGAAGCAATGATTGTAACACAAATTTTTATGTAGTATCCAATTCAAAGGATCATGTTACAATTTAGGGTTATGATTAGGTATTTAATTAGGGTTAGGATTTAGTGTTAGGGTTAGTGTTAGGTTTAGAGTTAGGGTTAGGGTTAGGAAAAATAATGTTAGGATTAGGGTTAGATTAGGTTTATGTTATAATCTTGATGAAAAGTTGCTCGACAGTTATGTTTGGTGTTGTTGACTACTATGAGTGAACACAATCGCCGATGGTAGGAATCAACGGTTTCCTGCCATCACGTGATCCAAAGATGCAGGATGTTTAGTAATTGCAATATCAAGGGTGAGCACCATGTGTCTTTCCTTGGTGATGCATAATGTGGTGGGCCCTTGGTGCTGAGATGGAGATTACATCAGCCTTTTGAAGGCAGTCGTTTGATAACGTCTCAAACACAAGAAGATGTGATTTTGGCCCTATTAGGAGAAGAAAAAAGAACAATGGAAAATATTCAAAAGTTGATTCTCAACATGAAAATGTATTATACTGATGAGGTAATAATAATTAAAAAATAAAAATGAATGTTATTATTGTAAGAAAAAGGATCAGTACATAGTGTGGACTTGTATAACTCGAACCAATGATGTTCTTGAGGGAGAACTTAAAGAAAAATCAAATGATGTTAGCTTAGACTATATATATTTGTTTGTTTCAATCAACATGTTTTGTTGTGAGGAATGTAAAACTTAATGGAGGGTGTTGGAATATTAAGATTAACATTAATAAATTCACCTTACTAACTTGTTTATTTTTGTTATTAAATAATTATTTATATTCTTATAAGATAGTAGTTCAAATGGGAAGGTATATTTGAAAGGCTTTGTAAAATCCATATTGTAATATATTCCCAAATGAGTTGTATGATATAATTATTATTTTGAGTGTGTTTGTGTGCAGATATAAGCTCTCTTGACTTTTCCAATATATTTTGTATGCTGTATTAGCCATGACTTCATGATTAATTTTCCACTTTCGACACTACTTCTTACTAACTTTGCAAATGGCAGTTTACTTCTACTTAAAACTTGTGGCAATTTCATTAATCTCTTGCTAGCTCTGGTGTTGAATTGGACTAGTTATGTCATCTAGGATTTGTTCCTCAATTTTTTTTACCTTTTTCAAAAAAAATTTATGATGGTTATACTTGTATTACCATGAATGGACATAAATTTGAGGATTTTGGGTGTTTTCATTCAATTTTTCATGTTTTCCCCTTAGCTCCTACTTTATGTGTGTTTTTTATGGAAGCCTTTGGATATCTTTTGGCTAATAGTATTCCATGGAACCTTATTAGATGTGCTACTTTCTGTAACTCTATAGCCCAACTATTCAATGGTCATTTTTCTAATGACTCCTTTCTCACTCTCTTGGAGGACAAACGTGACATTATTTAGGATATTCAATGCCTAGATATTTTTTGGAAAGCTTTAAGGTCAAATATATAGTGGCATAAAACTCAATGTCATAGGAAATAATTCTTAACCAAGGCCAATAGGTTCAATTACTATGGATAGAAGAGGGTTGATCATAAGAAGTGTTGAGATTCCTAAGCATCTCTTTTACCTTTTAGGTTTCTCCTTCCTCTTTAAGGAAACATATCATTTCTAGAGCTGAGAAAAATTATCATATTAAATTATGAAGCCCCTTTCTTTGGCAAGGAGATTCCATGTGTGTTCAAAAATTCTTGTTGCACATATTTCCATTACTCATGTTGCTAAGAACCTTGCAAATCCTCATATTTGAAGATTGAAAAAATCCAAAGGTATATTTTATGGCCTCCCATTAACCAAGGAAAATGGTTTCACAAAGTATCCTAGGAGTTCTATTATTTCCCTCATGACAAAAATAGGCTTGGCTTACTTTATATTCACTACTCTAAATCGCGCCATAATAGGCTTTGCTTGCTTTATATTCACTACTCTAAATGGTGCCATAATTTTAAATTTAATTAACATACTCTAAAACCTAACTAAACCAGGTTGTAGCTTATCAAATTGGACAAGTGAAAGGTCAATACTAGTGCTGAGGAAGAGTTTGGAGGACTGAAAACAAGGTCAATACTAGCGCTGACGAAGAGTTTGGAGCTAAAACAAGGTCAATACCAGTGTCGAGGACGAGGTTGAGGGCACTCAGGGAAAATTGACGACCAAGGGACAATGAGTACTGTAAGTTTGACACCCCCATTCTCTTTAACCTACAATTTTCATGCCTAGTTTCCAAAGATCTTCTCATACATTGGCCCCCCCCATTCTCATAAAATGGTATAAGATAAGACAAAAAAAATAAAATAGCTTAGTCTTTCACATTTTTATAGTGATTACTAGAGGCACATAGACAAATTCTTCATAATAGAAGAATTTGATCATACTTTTCCAATGATGGCATTATGAGAAAACCTTAGGTTAAATGAATAATTCTCAGCTAAGTTCTTGAAATCGTATCCAATCGTATAAGAGAAGACCGCTACTATGTGTACTTGGATAAGATGGAGAAAGGCTCTTTAGGCTCTTTCATCAATCTACGTATTGTTAAATTTTAACACCTAAAAGTGAGAATGAAGACTCTTTCCTAGGATGGTGGCCAATTATGCTTCTCAACACCTAGATTACAAAATCCTTGTCAATATCATTTCCATCACAATTAAACCTATTTCTTGAGATATAGTCATAGAGGTAAACAAATTGGCTTTCTTGATAGTAGATACATTCTACACAATTCAATCCTTGCATTGGAGATTGTTGAATGGGCCCAACAAACTACTCTTGAAGCCCTTACTATTAAGTTAAAAGTTTGACAAGGCATATGATTGCATCAAATGTCCTTTCATTTATAAAAGGCTGAAATGGATTTATTTTCAACCCTAAATTATTATCACACATTCAAAATTACAAAATACTAGTTAGTGAAGAACCTTCATTTGAAGGTGATGTCGTCATGACCTTTGAATGAAGAACCTTTATTCAAAAATGATGCCATGTCAAGACTTTCAAATGAAGGTATTTTTTATTTTAAATATTTCATGTCCAAAATGCTTTATAAAAAGAACCTTGGCATGAAGGACCTTCAAATGAAGACCTTAATTCAAAGGTCTTTCATTAGAATATCTTTCATATGAAGGTTCTTTTAATGCCATCCCATTATAGCTCTTAGAGTTGTTAGAGATATTTTTGTTTCCAAGTAGAGATTGGACCATCAAATAGTGTCACCATGACTCTACCAAGATATCCATCAAATGATAAACCCTGACTTAACAACCACAAATTCACAAGAAAATTTTCCCTGTCAGCCCTAGGGCATCAATTCAATGCCAAGTTTCTTGCTTTAAAAGACCCTTAAATGCAATGAACCTCTATCATACCATGATGCACACCAATCCACTGAGTTATAGTTCCAAGAAAGTGGGTGGATTGGTGGATGTCATTTCTATTTAGCCCTCAAATCCTTACATAGGCAAAACAAGGCAGTCCTTGTAAATCTAATAAAGACGTGCCACTCCAGTCATCAAAATTCTTTACCAGTTCCTTAATCTTCCTACTCAAATCATCAGGTAAGGCTTGAAAACCTTGCAGTGATTTTACAAAAACTTGAGTAGGCCTTAATGATTGGGGCTTGTTGTCTACATCAAATCTAGAGGCCTTATACATAACATCTAGGTCATTGGCCCTAGGGATCCACTTCTCAACTAAAGGCAAAACTAATTCATGATCCCTAGTAATTTTCCTTATTGAATCTAAGAATAAAGAATATAAAGAATAAAATAATGGTAATCTACCATCAACTCCCTAATTCAAATGCCTAAAAACTGTTTCTACAACTTCATTTTGCTTGGCAACTACTCCCTTCTCACTTGCTTTTAGAGATTCTTGTAGCTCTCTAATCTTATTAAGCATCTTCTTTTTGGTGGGATTTACAGAGTACTCAACCTCCTCTTCAACTGGCTCTAATGAAGGACTAGGAGCAGGAGTCTAGATGGGAGACCCAGGAGTAGAAACAATTGGAGAAGTTGGAGGTACTGATCTTGATGTATAGGGTATGGCCAGGGTACCAGGAGCACTAGAAGACTCCCCCACATGTCTGTACTTCAACCTATCTACCTCAGTTTGCAGCTCAACATTCCTTTGCTGCATTCTACTATTCTCTCCAATAATGGTGTTATACTTCTCCACAAAAAAATTCTTCTCAGCTTCTTCTCTTTCACTTGTCTTTTGGGCCAATTTGGCCACATTTACAATCAAGTTTGTAGCTTCTGTAGTTGAAGTTTCAGAAGCTCTTTTGATTATTAACCCTCCCCTTAGGTTTGGGCTAATATTAGTAACATAGGGCACGAGCCAACCTAAACTTAGGAAGTAATAAAGTTAGGCAAAATATTTAACTCAATTTATAAAAAGGGGCCCGACCTAGATGAAATAATGAGACATAAGTCATTTTTATACCCACTCCAAAAAGGTAACAGTCGAATATATCTCACCCAAGGTTTTACATGGAACATTAGGATTTTTATGAAAGCCAAGGTTAAACCCAACCTTAGGTTCCTCCCAAACAATGTAACAAGCCAAGACAAGGGCAAAACATAAATGGAATTCAAAGAACAAGATTTGAAAATCCATCAAATCCACAATGATGCACACCAATCCACCGAGTTACAGTTCCAAGATAGTGGGTGGATTGGTGGATGTCATTTCTATTTAGCCCTCAAACCCTTACACAGGCACAACAGGGCAGTCCATGTATTTGATTGTTTAATCCCACAAAATAGTGATTAAGAACTTCAAAACAAATGAAAATGAAAGGGAGCACATATATTTATCTACACCAATGATCTCAGAGCATTTCAAGCTTGTATGGATCCATACAAAAAAGAACTTCAGAAAAATTGTAAAAAAACACAAAAAACTGCTTGAAGAACGTGGAATCTGATATGAAATTTTGGTATCAACTCCTCCAACAATTGCAATGGGATGGGAATACAATATGATACAAGTGGGATAAAAAATGCATCGTTTGAAGCATCAAACCAATATGCAAAGATGAAAGAAAGTGCTAACCCCTTAAACTGAAAAAGTTTGTTTTAACTTTAAGTTGTTGGGTAGCCAATTCTTTTAAGTTATCAAATCCTACCATCATACATAATCAAAATGTTGTTGTTTCAAATGACTATAAGCACTAACTTTCACTATTTGAAGATGTTGAAACCTTGTCATAGAGAATTAGAACATTGATGTGACCACTCATCCTACCTTAAAACATACAAAAAGTCTCTTAGCAATTAGACATAGGAAGATTTAAGATGACTTAAACATTTTTTATTGCCAAAACATAAACTTATGATGACGTTACCAGGCCTAGTACACACTCCCTCCCCATTAACCACTTAGACATATGGAAATTAAATGTAAATTTTCTGCTATTTTTAGTCATGTAGGCATCCAGTAAACCACTTGGTGGTGTTTCCCTTCAAGTTTATTTACTTGGATGAAGAGAAAAAGTCCTTTGATTACAATTAGAGAATACTTTTGACACCTTGGTTGTGTAACTGGTGGACCATAGTCACATTTAACACTTGTTACAAATTTTGGGAGTTAAAACATTAAGTAGATTTGATTTGTGATGGACACATTTGGACAGTAGTAACAATGACTTGCAATCTATCAAATTCTAACGATGAAATGATAGATTAATTATAATGTCAACTTTGGATCACATCACCATGAAAGAACTTCATCCAACATCCTTATGAGTGCAGGTACCACCAAATAGGTATTTTTTAGATTTGTCTTCCTCGAGCGAGGGAAATTTAGGAAGAGAATAGGAAAGCGAAACATGTAGTAGGTCTAAAAGAGGGAGATCAACTAGAGGTCAAAAATTAGAAGAAAATTCCGTAAATGCATGGAATTTTTTCTTGCTGAAGGGGGGTCATGTTCTTATGATGATGAGAGCATAGGCGACATCGAGGTGCCCTTGAGGTACAAACATCTACGGAAATAATTGGTAGCCAAGGAACTTCCTCCAATAAACATTGATCTTTGTGTCAATGAGAGGATATATCGCATAGCACCATCGTCATTACATGGTTTGGGCCTATTTTGGATGGATGGGATAAAGGTCTGTTATGACAAAGTTACCAAGTTGATGGAGTATGTTGGACCCTATTACAATTACAAAGATTGGATGCAGCTGGTTCAATATACACGAAGTGTGCGTAGGTATGCACTATCAACAAATTATATACAACTAAAAGATAAGGATCAAAATAAAGGAGTGGCTAGGTACATTGACGGGAGGCCAAAAGCATCAGGGAATATTGCAGGGTTTATAAATAGTACACGACTTGGGTCAACAAATAAGCAACCCAATTGTATATTCAAGGCGCGAGAGGGAAACCATGTATTTGTATATGCGATAACATCAATAACTGCAGGGGAAGAGTTGCTAATCGATTACGATTTGAATCTCTTAGATATAAACACAATTACTATGGGGGTGGTATGTACTATATACCATTTTACCCAACCTCCAATTAATGACTCCAATATACCATTTTATTATTATGGTTTTTTTCGTAACTCTATTGGTTTCATTTCAGTAATATTTTTTATATTTAATTTTTGTCACAGCAGGACATTGATCATACGAGGAAGGCTCTGGCCCAAAGCATAGATCACGATCCATCTTCAGGCGCTTCTATCTCACAGGTTTACCTCATTGTTATTGTACAAATTAGATACGAGAAATTTTTTTTATTATTATGTTTTTTTCATGAGTTTATTGGGTTAATTTCGATAATTTTTTTAATATTCTTGTTGCAGTCAGCTGATCGGGGAAAGGCATCAGCAGTACAAGAGAGCATCCATATGGAGGTGCAGTCACTATTATGTGATGATGACATCACATTTTCCACAAACCCTGTGGACATGATGAGGAAGGCCCAAAAAAAATGCAATCAAGAAATCCTTCAATTGGTATTCGTAGTGCCTCAAACAGATGAGATAAGAGAAAGGGTTAGAATATTGTCTGAGCGAGCACAAAACTTGGAAGTAAGCTATCATGAGATCTTTAATTATAACATAAGTTCATTCATGGTTTTATATTTTGTACTCTTTTATGTCATGAACTAAAATATGTGTTGTTTTTACAAGATTATTTGCATCCTCATCATACTGTTGGCCATTATCAAGGTATTGCAAGTGTTTCCCGGGAAGTAGGGGACGATACAAGTGTCAATCCTGATCTTCCTGCGCATACAACACATCATCTGACCCCATCATTCGTGCCTATATTGTTGACTGAAATGTACGCAACACATACCATGCAGGCATTCGGTAGTCCACCCTCTGGTAGTGAACACATGCCACTACATGTGTCAGTACCTGTGGATGCAGAGGCCACTAGTACTGGTGATGTTTTAGCAACATTTCCTAGATCTTCCCGTATTACTAGTACGAGAACATTGTCAGTCACATTTCTAGTGACCGAGGATTTCCTTCCCATAAATATAGAGAAGGTCCCAGGTACTTTCAAATGTTTTAATTATTATTATATATAATCCAATTGAAATTTACTTATTGATCACTCTTTATAGACTAATGATCCCATGATCATTTTGCAAGAAATGATGTTTTTTATAAACATCTAAGTGATATTACATTGGAGCTCTTCAGGCCCACCATACGTACACGTTGGAATGCCCAAAATCAAGATTTAAAAGATGAGCTCATTAACCGTTTAGTTGTGTTCTTCGGTGATAAAACATTCAACCGAACCAATGTTCTTAAGAAAGCTGGTACCTATCTAAAGTATGTGAGGGACCAATATAGGTCACATTTAGAGAAGAACAAAAAGTATGAGCATACCCCATGATTCCAGAAAGGGAGTGGAAGGACTTGGTGTCGCATGGAAAGGAAAAGGCTGAAAAGAAGAAAGGAAAGATACCATCAGGCCAAGGAAGGTATGTGATACTATCACTAATTTAATTATATACTAATTACTCTTTCTTCTTACATAATCTAACATATTTAAATTTTTTCATAGGTTGCCTGACACATTGAAGGAAACAAAGGCAAGACTAGAAAAACACGGGCAGCACAAACTTGGCTTTGGTGGTTATATGAAAATAGCCGCACGATTTGTAAGTATCAATAAATGAAATATTGCATCCAAATAATAAACTGCAAACAATTTTGGTTTTATCACACCATAGAAGAAAAATTCATGATCGCATGCAAAAATGCAAGGCTTTGATTTCAACAAAGTGCCCACAAAAGAGGACCTGAAGATTGCCTTCCACGAAGGCTATGGAGCCCTGTCTGAATAGCTAAGAGTCTCGATCGGGCAAACACAATCTTCCACTGCATCCAACACGTAGGTAAATAAACTCAATAAATTTTATTTCAAATTGAATACTTGTGCAATCTGTTCAATATTAATTTCCACTATAATAATGTGCCTATTTGTTTTACACAGATAAGCAATGATAATACTGCACATGACATTGGAATGCAGCCTGGTGAGGGTGGAGCATAACTTGCTGATGAAGGCCACAGTGTGCATCTCGGTATAGGATGTATTCATGTGCTATACAAAATGCAGTATGGATTAATACAATTAAACATCTTTAATTGCATTTGGTGTATTAATCAATGTAACCTTTTGTGTTTCAACTTTAGAGCATGTAGAGCGTGATCAACATGTTGAGCATGATCAGGCTAGACAAGATCAAGAACATGATGTGGCTCCATCAGGTAAAGAGGACCACTGTAATGTTCTTTTAAACATATTTAATTGCAATTGGTGTATTGATTAATGTAATCTTTCCTGTTTCAACTCCAGATCAGGATTTAGAGGGTGTTCAACATGTTGAGCATGAGGCTATAAGACAATATCAGGAACATGATGTGGCCCAATTAGGTAAAGAGCACCACTCTGATGTTATTTTAATTAATGAAATATGTGTAACAATAATAATAAAACATATCAATTTAACATTTCTTTGGTATTGCAACAGACCCCCCCTTGCAACCACATCCACATTGTGAGTACATGACTAGGCATACATTAAGATCACGAGCAGAGCTTAGAACAACTCAAGGGGGGACAGATGATTTTGAAAATGATACTCCACTTCAACTTTTTTTAGCTGCAAAAAAGAAACGAAAAAAAAAGTGATTGTAATCATATTATGACAGCCATATTTTTAATAATATGTAAAAACTAAAAAATGAAATATGTTAATGAATGAATGTGAATATGTTAATAAATAAATGCTATATGTTAATGAATGAATGTTATATGTTATTAATGGATGAATGAATGAATGTGAATATGTTAATGAATGAATGTTATATGTTATTAATGAATGAATGAATGATTAATATTGTTATATGATTGGGTATGGGGAATTGAGAGTGATGTAAGGGGTGGCAAGGGGCCAAATGAGCTTCCACCTTCATGTGGTTGGCCCTGTTAAGTAGAGAATATTAAACTATTCTCAAAACAAAGAGAAGCTCAATAAGGTAAGTAATGCACTTTTCAATATAAGAAATGCATCGTTTGAAGCATCAAACCAATATGCAAAGATGAAAGAAAGTGCTAACTTTTCACTATGAACATTGTGTTGTGTGTGGATTTGGTTTCAAAGCTCTGTTTATTTTATTTTATTTTAGTGGTCTCTGAAATTTGACTTTTGTGCATAACAGGTTAGTGGAAAATTTGACAACTCTGAAGGGTTTAGAGGCTTGATTGAGATAGATACACGAATATTTCGATCTTGTTGTTGATGGGAGGCTTCAATAAGGTAAGTAATGCACTTTTGAATATAAGAAATGCATTGTTTGAAGCATCAAACCAATATGCAAATATGAAAGAAAGTGCTAACTTTTCACTATGAACATTGTGTTGTGTGTGGATTTGGTTTCAAAGCTCTATTTATTTTATTTTATTTTAGTGGTCTCTGAAATTTGACTTTTGTGCATAACAGGTTAGTGGAAAAATTGACAGCTCTGAAGGGTTTAGAGGCTCGATTGAGATAGATACACAGATATTTGGATCTTGTTGTTGATGGGAGGCTTCAATAAGGTAAGTAATGCACTTTTCAATATAAGAAATGCATCGTTTGAAGCATCAAACCAATATGCAAAGATGAAAGAAAGTGCTAACTTTTCACTATGAACATTGTCTTGTGTGTGGATTTGGTTTCAAAGCTCTGTTTTTTTAATTTTATTTTAGTGGTCTCTAAAATTTGACTTTTGTGCATAATAGGTTAGTGGAAAATTTGACAGCTCTGAAGGGTTTAGAGGCTCGATTGAGATAGATACACAGATATTTGGATCTTGTTGTTGATGGGAGCCTTCAATAAGGTAAGTAATGCACTTTTCAATATAAGAAATGCATCATTTGAAGCATCAAACCAATATGCAAATATGAAAGAAAGTGCTAACTTTTCACTATGAACATTGTCTTGTGTGTGGATTTGGTTTCAAAGCTTTGTTTTTTTAATTTTATTTTAGTGGTCTCTAAAATTTGACTTTTGTGCATAATAGGTTAGTGGAAAATTTGACAACTCTGAAGGGTTTAGAGGCTCGATTGAGATAGATACATAGATATTTGGATCTTTTTGTTGATGGGAGCCTTCAATAAGGTAAGTAATGCACTTTTCAATATAAGAAATGCATCGTTTGAAGCATCAAACAAATATGCAAAGATGAAAGAAAGTGCTAACTTTTCACTATGAACATTGTGTTGTGTGTGGATTTGGTTTCAAAGCTCTGTTTTTTTTATTTTATTTTAGTGGTCTCTAAAATTTGACTTTTGTGCATAACAGGTTAGTGGAAAATTTGGCAGCTCTGAAGGGTTTAGAGGCTCAATTGAGATAGATACATAGATATTTGGATCTTGTTGTTGATGGGAGGCTTCAACAAGGTAAGTAATGCACTTTTCAATATAAGAAATGCATTGTTTGAAGCATCAAACCAATATGCAAATATGAAAGAAAGTGCCAACTTTTCACTATGAACATTGTGTTGTGTGTGGATTTGGTTTCAAAGCTCTGTTTATTTTATTTTATTTTAGTGGTCTCTAAAATTTGACTTTTGTGCATAACAGGTTAGTGGAAAATTTGATAATTCTGAAGGGTTTAGAGGCTCGATTGAGATAGATACACGGATATTTGGATCTTTTTGTTGATGGGAGGCTTCAATAAGGTAAGTAATGGACTTTTGAATATAAGAAATGCATTGTTTGAAGCATCAAACCAATATGAAAATATGAAAGAAAGTGCTAACTTTTCACTATGAACATTGTGTTGTGTGTGGATTTGGTTTCAAAGCTCTGTTTATTTTATTTTAGTGGTCTCTAAAATTTGACTTTTGTGCATAACAAGTTAGTTGAAAAATTGACAGCTCTGAAGGGTTTGGAGGCTCGATTGAGATAGATACATGGATATTTGGATCTTGTTGTTGATGGGAGGCTTCCACTTAACCATGAAATTTTTTACCACCTGCAGGTATGCTAAAATATCTCTACTTACATTCATTCAACTTATTGTAGTATAATATCTGACAAAAATATCTTTTTCATTATACTTAGATGGATTTTCATGCCCTGTTCCAAAGCACATGTTTTAAAACAGGCAAGAAGGATGTTGGCAAGGGTTAAGGAATTTGGCTTTACACCTGCCAATTGCATAGTTTACTTCATTCATCTAGCATATTGCCAATGCATTTCACAATTGTTGGAATCATATCCTATAATTACATAACTAGTAAAATTAAAATATGTAAGTTTCAAATATGGCATTACATATCTTTCTATGAATTTTTGAAAGAAAATATCAAAATGGAGAAGAATTAAAAAATTAATCTACATAATTTGTAAGAGATCAGGGAATTTTTTTGCAAAGTTATCTTGAATATATTTAAGACAAAATTAACTTATACAAATTGAAGTAGAATATCGGTAGTCTAAAATCACTAGTCAACAAATCTTAGTAGTATCTCAATTCAAGAGAACTAGGTCCACTATCCATTAGCTAGTAAAACAAATAAAATAAATTCATAAGATTATTCTGTTCTAATAGGGTTGACTAGTTGCTTGTTTCTTTTTTATTGTCAAGAAGTCGTCAATATACACTTGGTTTTCCCACCTTCTCTTGCCTTGTGGCCAGAGAGTTTCTGCAGAAGGCAGCAAAGTAACCTTCAAGATTGACAATGACAATGAGTACAAGGTCAGTATAACTTAATGCTAATTGGGTATGATTTTATTTGTTCAAGACCAATTTAGATTCATTTTCTGCTCACACTACTTTTATTTACATTTATGTTTTGGTAATATCCATTTTCCTTTACATTCATATTCTTCTATACATATTTTGTTTACAATAATGTTTTCCTTAATTTAATCTAGGGGAGAGGACCCAATACCTGAGCAACTTTCAATGTCATGTTGTTAGGATTTATTTTGAAGATAATCCAAAGTTTTTCATTGTTTCTCAAGGCCATATTGCAGTGCTTTCTCTAGGAAGCCCACATGATCCCCATCAGGTATCTTATTTTTGTAGTCTCTAAATTTCTTAGAAGAAATCAACAACTAGTTTGTCTAAATGTGGCTCCTTGTTTACACATTAATATCTATTTTGGTAGCAATGGATAATAGTGGATTCATGGGGTCTTAAAGAGAAGGCTCTCAAACATGTAGATCAAGAGTGAGACCAGGTAAAACCATTCATAATCATGCTCATATTGTTTTATTGGCTGTCTAAGAGCTAAGTATCCAGGATAACATTATGTATTTTTCTATTGAATTTCCAGAGTGAGAATAATTTTGGGTTTGCAATCCTATTTTTTAGTACACTAGCTAAGTATCCAAGATGCACTGTAGGTACTTTTTCTCACCAAATTTTTCATTTTCCACAAATTTAGATTCTAGTGTGTAGTTTAATATTCACTAGTTTGATTTTTTCTTTTTTAGCAAAATTAGAATCCAGTTCATAGGTTGTGCTTGCTATCCATGACAGTCCCCTTGATCTCATGACTCATCATAGGTTTTATATTTTGCTCCAATTGTTGATCAACATTAAATGTGGCCATCATAATATCATCCATAGCCTCTATATTCTACAATTACATTGCTCATTTCTCATACATAGTAACCAAATAATGTAGGCCTAGAGCTTGGAATGCAGATGTATGCAAAAAATGATAAATCCCTGCCTCTGTAAGCCTAATTAAACACAACAATTGACATGTTGTTTGATATTTTAAATAGTCATATGACTGTCCTTTTTCGACCTTGTAAAAACTTACTCAATGCATACAATAATTTATTGAAATGCAAAGTTGAATGGCCTCTTAACTCTTCACACTAATGTCATTGCATTTGTCATAACAGGGTTGCTCATATTTTCTAAATCTATTTTCATAATGAAGTCTTCCAATTTTTCCTTTAAATATGAGCATTGATGACAATCCATCTTGTGTTTTACTACCCCTATTAAATTCTCATGGTCTTGGCACATCAACTTTCTCTCTTTGATTGACCTATCCTTATGTCCTATCTCCCTATGGATGCACTTTGGAGCCTCCTACTACTTTTATATATCGCCCAAAGTCACCCCGATAAATATTTTGATCCATTTGTATCTTCATCGATAAGGGATCATGTATCGCTAGGATATTCTATAGTTTCCCCAACATGGTGAGTCTCCCCAATGATTATTCTTTTGATCTCAACTATGTCACTAAGATTCCTGTCGATGTAATCTTATCGGCATCACATAGCGGGTCGGGTAGACATTCAGAACTTACTCTGATGGTATATGTCTTGTTGATATGCTTCCCTCGTGCTTCATCAATGAGACAAGGTGTGTATCTCACCGATGAAACGTCGTCGCTGAGACCAAAATCCACTCCTCCCGATATATCTTCTCAGGCAATTTTGATCGCTGTAATAGTCTTGATCTTTCACCGATATGCCTACACTTGCATGATTAGTTTTTTTTTTTTTAAATTGCATTGTTCCGTCGAAATTGTGATGAACTACAAAAAGCGTCTGATGATTCTGCAATGCATCCGATGAACTTTCACCGTAATGAGCTTCCTATTTCATCACACATTCAATGAACTTATGTTGTTAATCCGACGATTTCGCAAAGGTATGTCACCCATGCTCTCGGTACTATTCATCGTTAGAGCGATGAAACTATCATCTTGGTTCTGACGAATGTATGTCGTTGCTTTGATGCTTCAGGGAAGGTATGTTGTCGGTGCTCCAGGTTTTGTTCATCACTCGACTGACGAAATTGTTGTCTCGGTTCTGATGAATGTATGTCGCTGCTTCGACGCTTCAAGGAAGGTATGTCGCCCATGCTCTAGGTACTGTTCATCGATAGACTGACGATATTGTCATCTCGGTTCTAATGAATGTATGTTGTTGATCTGACGCTTCGGCGATGGTATGTCACTCGCACTCCAGGTACTGTTCGTCGTTAGACCGATGAAGTTTGTATCATGGTTCCGATGAATGTATGTCGCTACTCTGACGCTTCGGCGAAGGTATGCTGCCTGTGGTTTGGCCACTGTTCGTCACGTGATCGACCAAGAGGGCATCGCAGTTTCGATGAGTGTGCATCGCGAGGTCAACATTTTACAGTCTGTCAGGATGTGGATGAAAATTGAGAGATGACGCTGATTTATGCGATTCATCGGGCGGCTGATAATAGATCGTTGAGATTTCGTCAAACAACCATTGAAAATTGGGGTCAAATCTTATACTGGGCGCACTTCCCCTGGGCCCCAAGTTGGGGGATGATCCCCCTAAAATCCACGTGGGGGTGGGGGGGAACCCTCCATGCCCACCCATTGTCAACATATCATTAGTACCTTATATATCAACAATACCCTATGTAATTGCAAGATTGAGACACATTTTCCCAATGTAGGGTAGAGATCAAAGATAGGGTGCAAAAGATACTAGGATAGTGAAAATAAGGCTAAGATGATAAGGATAAAGGCACATGAAAGATGGATGAAAAAATAAAAAAATAAGCAAGGATTTAAACAAAAAAGAAGATTAAAAGAGAAAAATCAAGAAAAATAAATACTATACAAAAAAGGAACATAAAAAAATAAGCCACACTAATACACAAAAGAGATAAGTTCTCAAAAGGATAATATACAATGAAATAAAAAAATAATGAACTAATCTATCCCTTCAACTTATAAATTTATATTTACACGGTATGTTAGGTTCACCAAATCAAAGAACAAAAAATAAGCATAATTGAGTAAGTTAATTAAGAAACCCTGATTATAACTAAGCTTTTTTCTAGTGTATTTGTTGAAATACAATAAACTAAAGCCTTTTAGACTCAATCTAATTATCCTAATCAAAGACTAAGTTATCATACAAGAGAGATGAGTCTAAAAATATACCAAGAGACATAACCTTGAAATATAAAATTTGAAAATAGAAGAAACCAAGTTCATAAACATGGACTAGGGGAGATAAAATTATAAAGAAAAGCAATCAGATGCAATTGGGATGCCAATGTTACTAACTGTAGTCTAGGAAAATGTATCCCTTTAAATTTTCTCACTTTTTTGGGCCCTCCTATTTAAAATTGGACTTAATAATGCCTTAATTTATTGTTGTTAAATTTACCTCTTTACAATTACACACTTATTTGGGGCCCTCTTAATTAATTGACCTTAATTATGCCTTAATAAGCCCTATTTTGCATCTTCAAACCTAATAAATTACATTTTTCGAAGGGGAAATCTGACAATAATTAATGCCAATACATAAAACTTCACATTAAGCAATGTGTGTTCTAGGAATTAGGGTTAGGGACCCATTCGCCCATGGGCGAATGGGTCCTCCCTAAGATATTGAACCCATTTTTAAATCATGGCGGTATTTTTATCATCCCAACTTTAAATTTCAAAGGTCGGCTTGTAATATTTAATTTTCAGGAATTTAAGGATAAATGACTACAAATACAAGGTTATTTCATTGATTCAAAACATCTAGCAAGAGGTGAACTTAACAAGAGCTAAGATTATTTTCAAGAGCATTCAATAGTATATTTTTTCACTATTTTTTGCAGCATTCAAGATCTGAAGCATCATGTCAAAGTCTTTTGTAATCATGCATATTTTTGGAGCTAACATTGTGATGTAGGTTTCAAGATCTAATCCAAGCATTCAAGTCAAAAATTCAAAACTAGATTCAAGCATCAAGAGCCACATACATTGATGCCATTTCATGCAAGATCAACATCAATATTATATATTTCCAAAGGTTTATTCAAAGGTTTGGTGAGTTGCAATGTTGAGTTGTTTATTCATTATTCCTTTCATGCTATTTCATTTCATTTCAAGGTTTAATTACCAAAATAGGGTTTGACCAAGGCAAACCCCCATTCACCCCCCAAAAGAAAAATGTCCATCTCTCTTTGTGTGTTGCAAATTTGCAGGTTCATACTTGTTGAAGAAAAGTTGAAGATCTCAAAAGTGCAAAATTGCAAAATTGCATTTGTTGTCACCTTTGTTGTCATCTCACAAAAAATCAAATCTTGAATTTATTTTCGACTTTCTGACTGTGAAACTTGGAGAATCTAGAAGTGCAAACACATGAGTAGAGGACCAAAATATCAATTTTGGAAAGGTGAACAAAGACTCATTCGCCTATGGGCAAATGAGTCCTAGGACAACTTTCAAAAATAGTTTTTTGTGACAGGTACACAACATTTTACATTCCCAAATCTACCAAAATTTTTAATGTTTCTGATAGCCTTATGTTTCATCTATTGAATCCAACTTTTACATGTCATAAATGAGTATATTTGGTATTTTTAATCTTTCTCCTAAACCCCTTGTTTAGTCAGTTTTGTCATTGTTTCTATCAAAAGACACTTTGTAATTAATTGTGAGGTAGGTTTCAAGTGTCTTCCACTCATTCAATTTGCATAAATTTGACTAGTTTTGTTAGAGTTATGATGCATCTACATGAATTGGATCTTAGGTTATAGATTTGAGGTTATTTTTTATCCTATTTTCATCTCCCAAAAGTGTTGTTCAGTCATATTTACCCCATCAACACAAAGGAAATTTGTAGATCTTCCATAGAATTGACTCACCTAAGAGTTGAAGGTGAATTCTACCTTGGAGGATCTCATTTCATGAATGAATTGGAAAATATTAAGGTTCATTACACATCATTTTTACCTTTATATTTATAGTTAGTTTTGTGAAACATTCCAAATTTAGTATAAAACCATATGTGTTTTGAACCCCTGCCCTATTTTTCTTCATTTCACTAACTATATGGGTTCACAAAGAATATGGTAATTTATTGTCCAAATTTAGAAGCTACAAGAGGCACCCTCTACCAAATAGGTGATGTGTATCATTCAAGTGTCTAGATAGGAGAACCTAAGTAGATACAACTGACATAGGTGTCCAATATGGATGGAAAAGGCCCACCTTCAATTCATGAATCAAGTATAGTACAAACTTCAAATTTTCACTAAAGTTCGCTTGTCTATTGTATTAGCTATATATAATTAGACTTAGGAACTTTAGATTCATAGAAAAGAGAAATAAATATAAAATATAGTATTTTAAGCTTGTAAAATAATTTATAAAATAGATAAAATGTGCAAAATGCACTAATACAAACTAGAAGTGATGTATTGTATAAATGTTAGAAGATTGGAGAAAGTTGGCCAAATCTAGGCTTTGTAATTGCTAAGCTTTAAGAAAGGGGCACTATAACTAGCATAGATATCTTAACAAGGGTTATAGAAAGGTGTGAATAGAACATATATGTCTAGATAGGGGCATTGGACAAGTGCAAATGACACATGCAAAAATAGGGGTCTTAGATAGGGGTACTAGATAGATAGAAAGAGCTAGAGGGAGATGGAGAGGGAGAGAAAGAGAGAGGAAGAATGGAGAATGGTTAAGAGAGGGAGAGGAAGAGTGGGAGAGAGAAAAACATAAATAAACATAAAAAACTGATGAGAGAGATAGGGAGATAAAGGGCGAGAGGGAGAGAAACATACATAAATGATGAGGGAGATAGAAGAGAGGGATAGGGCAGAGGAAGGGAGAGAGATGATAGAGATACAAATAGGGTTGAATGGGAAGAGACGTGATGGAGAGAAAGAGGGAGAGAGAGATAAAGAGAGAGGAAGGATAGAGAGATAAAGAAAGAGAGGGAAAGAGTAGAGAAGGATATGGAGTGAGACACAAATAGATTGTGAGAGATATAAAGAGATAGAGGGAGATTGAAAGATACAGATATAGAGAGAGAGGCAATAAATATGGAGATAGTGAGAAAGACATATATATATATATATATATATAAGGATAGAGGGATAGGGATAGATAGAGAAATATAGTTAGAGTGAAATAGAGAGAGCAAGAGAGAGATAAAGGGAGAGATAGAGATAAATATAGTGAAAGAGAGAGGGGAGAGATATAGAGAGGGAGAGAGGGAAAGAGGGATATATATTAATTCACATATATTTATACACATATACACATATACATACATATATACATACATATATATACATATAGAGAGAGATATAAAAAGAAAGGGGGACAAAGAGATAAACAAATATAGGGAGAGAAACGTAAAGAAATTATGAGAGAGAGAAAGAGATGAATGGAGAGAGAGGGGAAAGGAGTGAAAGGGGGGTGGAGAGAGATAAAGAGAGGGAGGATAGAGATATCAAGAAAGAGAGGGATATTGAAGGAGAGGGAAAGAGACATAAATATATAGTGAGAGATATAAAAGATAGAGGGACAGGGAGAGACATATAGAGATAGTTCTAGATATATATATATATAAAGAGATAGAGGGAGGGAGAGATAGATAAATAGATAGAGTGAGAGTGGTAGATAGAGAGAGAGAGATAGAGAGAAAAAGGGGAAGATATAGAGAGGGAGAGGGAGAAATATATAGAAAGAGAAAGAGGAGAGATATATAGAGGGGGAGAGAGAGGGAGAGGGGGAGAGAGAGATATACATAGAGAGGGAGAGGGAGAGGGAGAGAGGGACATTGAGAGAGGTAAAATGATAGAGATAGGGAGAATGAGAGATATACATAGAGATGATAGAGAGATAAAAAAGATAGAGGAAGAGATAGAGATGTAGAGAAGGAGAGATAAAAGGAGAAAAGAGAGGAAGAGATATAGAAAGAGAGATAGAGGGAGGGATAGAGATAAAGAAAGGGAGAGATAGAAAAAGAGATAGAGAGAAAGGAACAGATAGAGAAGGAGAAATATAGATACAAAGGAAGAGAGAGGGAGCATTTAGTTTTAAGAAATGATCTATAACATTTTTTCTTTTGTAAAACATCACGTGTGTTCTAAAAAATGTGGTTGCATTTTGTGAAACATGAACATGATCATGTTTCATATTTTACAAAATATAAGTGCATTTTTTGGAACATGAAACATGATTTTTTTCTATATTTTGAAAATATGATCATGTTTTTTAGTCAAAAAATTCCAATCCTTTTTTCTTTGGAATAGGTTTGGATAACAAGCCTAAAGGCTTGGACTATTAATTTTCCTCCATTTCATGTGTTTTTGAGCTTCAATGGATTTTCTCAACTTGCATGTCATCAGGTTTACACATTGTATAATGATTTTAATAAAATTTCCATCAAAATTTCACACATCTTCTTAGATTTATAACCATATATTTTTTAATATTTCAAATGCATTAACATATTTTTTAATTTCGTTTACAAATGTTTATATATTTCTTAGATACATGTGTATTGATTTTATAAATTTTGATCCTAAAAAGTTTAGAAAAATAACTTGATCGATTCTCAAATCAATGACCATGTATAGCACTTAAAGTATGGAACTTCTCTCACCACAGTCTATTGGAGTTTCTTCAAAACCCTCCAAAAATAGATGATGAAAAGAGCAGAACTATTTAAAACAAAATCGACAAATACTTTAAATAAAATCAATTCTATTCAAAATATAGTCGTCATCTCATTCATTTAGACATCAAAGAAACTAGTCAATTACAAACAATGACATAAAGTCGATAAGATAAATTCATATTCAATTTCAGTCTAAATACATACATGTGTCATATTACACAATTTAGAATTCTAAATACAGTGGATGATAATAATATCAGTTAAAAATTGAGACTTAGTTATTCAGTTGCCTTAAGCTCTTCATTACATAATAAAGAATATATAAAGCATAAAAGAAGATGTCATCCGTTGATCTTCCATCCAAAATAAAATCTTCATAGAGAAGACGAGAACAAGGATCAGGCGCTTTTTTCGCCCAACCTCGAAGCTTACGCTTCCCCAAAATTCCTTAGTCAATCAAGAAATACCCGACCCTGCACGAATCGCTTAGCAAGAAGCAGTCTACGAGCAAGATGGAATCTAGTGCGTGCCTAGTAGAACTAGTAAAACCACAAGCATTTTCATTTTTCTAAATCATTTAAGAAACAAGAAAGTTCGATACTAGGATATGGTAGAGAGTTCAATAAATCCATCTATTTCAATGGTCCTTAAGTTACTTGGCCAAGTAAAATGTCATGCATGACAAATAAAATAGTTTTGGAAAAGCAAAACTACACTCTTTATTTACCCATATTCAGCACCTGTCCCGAAAGGTAACTTTCCCAAATCATAACATGCAGAATCATCTATCAATCATGCATGGTCTAAACAATCAAATTCAATCTTTTAAAAACAACAAACTGAAAACTTTGTTTGAAGTGAAAACAGTTTTAAAAGTCATTTCTTTTCATTGTTTAAATTCATAAAAGACATAAAATTAATATTTAAATTGAGTAATTTTAATAATAAAAATTAATGAAGGTGTAACTCCAGTATGCAAGTTAAATACATATAAAAACAGTCATAAAAGAGTACACGTTCATTCATTTCTACTCCTCTATTTAATACTATTTCAAGTTTTTTCTTGTTGTTTTTAAATAAATCTTATTTTCAGTTTAACATTCTATTTTCCATTTAACATATCTTCAAAAAAAAAAAAATCGTTCAACAGATTAAAATAACTCATTTTTATTTCTGTTTTGACAGTTTTGTTTCAATGGCGAAGATTCAATATTAAAATACCTCTGTTTCAAAATCGTGCTGAATTTTTAAAGTTATTCTACCAGTTATTTTCAGTCAACACAAGTATTTATTTTCTATTTAAGATCATTCTAGAATCTAAAATTTACAAGATTGTTTTATGGTTAATAATTTTTTCCTAAATTTATTCCACTAGTTATCTCATGATTTCAATAAAAATCTTCCTAAAAAGCTTATGTTTCAGAATTCAACAATACTTTGGAAAATTTACAGTTTTATTCGTTTAAAAATTTCAACAAAATTTAAAGAAATGGTGATATTTTTAATAGATTTGCAAACAGATTAATCTTTTCTAAATCTATTAAACAAAGATTTTCTTTCAATATCTAAATATAAAAAAATTATAGAAGAAAAGTTAAACACTTATATAAATTGAGAATTGATTTTCATTCTACCTGATTTAATTCTAGAAAAATGGATTGTTGTCAGCTTCCTCTGTATTTTCCTATCTATGCTTTATGGTTGCAAACATCATTCTTCCTCCCTATTTTCCATGTGAAATAAGGAAAGGCAGATTTGAATTCTGTGATAATTAATTTCCCTAAGTTGGCTACGCCTTTTCCTTGACTTCTTTCTATATTTGCGTGTAGGGAGAGGATTAGGGAGTCAGTTCCTGGGCGCGTGGTTCCTTATGGCAGATCCTTGCCTGGCACGTGAGGAGACTACCCATGGAGCTGAGTGGGTGAGTGGTGTGAAGGTTCTGCACACCCCTTAGCAACCTCTGCGCACCTCCCTACAGGTGTGTGGGGTGTAGGAAAATGTGAAGGCTATGCATGCCTTCCAAACATGCCACACCTCTCCAAAATCTCCCTGAAGACTTCTCCCTTGAGTTGCATAGCGGGGGTGATGATTGAGTATCACTGAACAGAGAATCACTCTTTCTTCCTCGATATGTGGGGTAAGATCTAACAAATTTGCCACACAAAACAAGTATTTCTTCCTTTCAGATCTTACTCTCCTAATTTTGGTTTTTGCTCAAGAACATTAAAATGAATTTTCTTATGTCTCCAATTTCGATTTTTTTTCCCGTATCTGATTCTTCTTTCATGCATTGATTAAATCAAGAAAAATGAGATCCACAATCTATTCATTGATCTCCAGTTCAAAATTCAAACTCAGAGTTTAGATTTTTTATTACTTCTTCTTTAATTGAAGATATTTTTCTTCAACTTGTTAAACTGAAGTTTTGAATGCCAATTTTCAATTTGAACGGATGTTTGTTTCCTATTTCTTTTCAATTTTGTTTTCAAATTGTTTTCTATTTGATTCCAATAACTCCATTTTGCTAATTTTGTTCAATTCCTAAATTTAAATATTTTCCCTTTCTTAATTTTCAATTTAAAACAATTAAATTTATAAAACACAACTTTATTCATTTAAAGTTTATTAAATTTCGAAATAAAAGCTAATTATATTTTAATTTTTGACATACAAACATATTATTTTCAATCAATAATAAAATATTTAAACAAGCAATCCAATCATTTAATTTAAATCAATTTCATCAAATTTAACCAAATCATCTTTTAAATCACATGCATTTTTCATAATTTTGAGAAATTAAATTAAAACTAGATTTAAAATTTGCAAACATGATAAACGCAAAATACATCAAAATATTATCTATGTGAGTGTGTGAGATTCCATCGACTCATAAACGTCAATAAGCTAAACGACTCTACCTGATCGTTGTTCTCCCCTTCAATCACATTCACCTGTTCCTGCGTTCACTTGCACTCAATTTTACATTAGCAATGACAAACCCCGAAATTAATATAAATGCATTTCAAATCATGATAATTGCATTTCAATTTGAATTTCATTCCAATTTGAATTTGAATTTAACTTTCACTAAAATAATCATTTAACTTTAATTTAAATAGTGACATAATGATTAATAACTGCATTTAATTAATCAAATGAAATCTATACATGACAGATGCAAAACAAGGAGTGAAATATCATATTATTTGGACCGTAAATATATAAAATACATCATCTTCCTAATAGACAAAGATTATATAATGATGTGAGGAAATCGAACCTAGGGTTTCGTGGATACCACAACTTCTATACAAACTTAGTGATGAATAAATTAACTCCTATCTAGTAACATTACTAAAGTATCCAAAGAACCCATTGATGTGGAAAATGTTACCACATGCAAGGATTTTATGGAAAATTTAAGAAAAAATAAATTGGAGGAAAATTTAGAGAAATAAAAAAAGAAACTACATGTTAAGTGGGGAGTTCTAAAACCCCATCCATTAGAATAAGGAACTTCCACACCTAGGAGATCATAGAGGTTAAATATGAACTGTTCCACGGTGTTTTAAATAAGGGACTCTAAAGAGGAGGAAAAATGAGAAATGGGTAAAACAAAAATAATATTATACAAAACCTCGCCACAAGATTAACCACTCATAGAGGAGGCAATAGAAGAAATACTATAAATGAGTTTGAAGAAAAATAATTTAAGAAAATATATTTAGGCTTCTCATATGGAATCAGAAGAGGAAGAAATTATAGAAGAAGAAATGGAAAAAAGAGAAAAACCAATATTGGAGAAAGAAAAAGAAGTAGTGATGCATGTCTATCTATTAACCAGTGGTCTAAATAGGAAAAGCATACTCCAAAAAATAGAAAAAATCTATATACACAAGTAGGCCATGAAAATAAAGTTTTCATTGAAGAAGAAATCAATTGATACATGATGACCTCCTATAAACCCTTGGATAATGTAATAGAAATTTTTCTAGAGGACCTAGTAGCATCCCTTAAATAGAAAGGAGAAAAAAAATACATGATCAAGAAGAGATAAAGAGGAAAGTAATAGAAGATATTAGCACAACCCTACCTATGACACAAATACAAAGAGTAGCACAAACTAATGTTATAAAGCCAATGAGCCAAAGAAAAAATTTAGTAGGAAACTATTGAGGTCTCTAAATAGGCATATACATCAATACTAGATAAGGAAAAATAATCTTAGCAAGTAAAATCAAGCACCTCTTCAAAACAATGTGGTTTATAAAAAGAAGTTCCACTATAAACACTATCACCAAATAGGGCCTCCACATCCTCTATATCCACTTTGTAATGCCCCGCCTTGCAACCCTAAAGGAAGTTGCAATTAACATCATAAGTGAACCAATTTTTTTTTTTAAAGTGCATTTAACATACACATTCACTTACTAATTAACAACAACCTCTAAGGCTACAAGGTTAGGATTACTTTAACCCACACATACATAATACATATAACCATAGCAATATGAACTGTATGAAATAAACATCATACATCATAAGAATACCACATAACATAATAAGATAATCAACCAAGATACAATCTCATAAACATTATCTTAAACCAATAGTTACATCACTCATTCCCAGAATGAAGCAATAGTACAAATGTATTACAATTACATAACTCCACCTCTTACAAAAGAGGGATAAAGTATCATATACAACCTGAAATATTACAATGCAAGAAATTACAACAAGAACCGCGAGCTGTCCATCTGGATGTCTCGCCACCAAGTACTGAAGATAGATGGGGACCCAACGGTTTTGGTGCATGTTCCACTCTACCAATGTGGTACCCGAAGGCCCAACCCCCATGCTAGGAGATAGTAACAAAGTAACATGGATAAAGATTCTACTACCTCTAACCAAAGGTAGACTCATACTGACTCATACTGTTATAATCAACCAAATGAATTAACAAGTACAACTCATTCACCATACAAGTACGAATCAAGTACAACTCAAGTACAATACAAGTACAAATCAAATACAATACAAGTACAATACAAGTACAACTCCAACATCATTGACATAGGTCACATTACTTCCAGACATAAAGTAGATCAAGTATGTTCACAGAACCATACATATAAAACAATTAACAATAGTTGTCCTAGATAGAGTGTCATCGCAAGGTTTGTTATGAGATTTCCTCTGGGCATTCTTTATAGGCTCCGGCATAAGTAATCCTGGTGGCCTCAACCGAATCCCGGCACTTATATTCACTCAAGCGGAATCAACTACCACTCGCAAGAACAAGATAGTTGATCTTGCCATTCCAGGCCTTCTCACTCATCCCAAGTCTAAATGAGCCCTTGTGTCTATGAGTGAGGATTAAATTATTTTGATTAGTGTGAACTGCATCCTAATCATCTAAGTACATTAATTTAATTATCACTTGATTAACTCACTTTTGAAGGTTACCCGGTTTACCACTTTGGGCTCCGGCCCCTAACAAAAGCCACTCTTCTAATGGACAACACACACCCAAACAATCCACCAAGGGAAACACAAGTGCATACCAACTAGGCATCATAATCCACTCCAACACAAGGAGGATACAAATAATAGAAACTCACTCCAAACATCTTGGAGGCAATAATCACATAGTCCACTCCTTTCACAGGAGGTACAAAAGATCTCACTCCAAACATCTTGGAGGCAACAACACATAGTCCACTCCTTTCACAGGAGGCAACAAGATGAAACCACATCACAAAGTCACTCCATACAAGGAGACACGGATCCCATAATCCACTCCTAAACCAAGGAGGTGCAAACATCCCCGTTTGTGAAAACTGAGTAAAACTGAAAAGACACCATGCACTACCCAAGGGAAAACAACTGGATGACATAAGATTCAACAACCCTTATCCTCTAAGTTCTTCTAGAAGACTTATTATTTAGGACTAACACTAAATCCCAAAACCAACAATGCAACTTGACGACATAGCAACCAAAGCATTCAAGTCATTAATCAAATCTATATTTGGATTTCTTAAATCCATACTCATTCAATAGGTAGTGTTGACAAAGTCAAAAACACGATAACTAGATCATCTAAAATAATCATAACCCCTATTTCCCTTTTTATTATTGGAAATCTAAAACAATTAAACTTACTTCCCTTTACTGAATACAGAGAATTAAATCCTTTAAGATAATCATGAGGAAGATACTACTTTTGGATATACTAAATTCATATCTCTTTCATAATTCAATCACAATGATTCAATTAATCTAAATAGAAATTAATTAAATAACATAATTGATTGCCTTATCAATAAAACAACTTTTTGATTTACTTTTAAATCGACACAAATCCATGCAAGTAAACTCTTTCCATTTCCTAACCAAATCTTACATCCCATTCACTTTTCTATTTAAAACATTCAATCAGTTTAATATAATAACCTATTGTTTCTCTATCCATTTAAAAACATGCAATTTCATCAATGTATAAAAAATATCTTTTGGCTTATCTATTTGACAACGCATTCATATTGTTTCTAATTAAATCTCATTAATTAAAACAAACATTTAAATATAAATATTTCTATAATTCTTCAATATATTTAAATATCTTTTTCCTTATCAATTCTGACCATACATTCAAAACTTATCTTTTAAATTCTTCATGCAAAGCTAAATTACACGAACTTAAATAAAACAAGGTAAATACTGATTGAAAATACTCATAGATATATATATACATTTCAATATATTTTCTTCAATCATATTAACAAAATAAATATTTTCTTTTAGATCAAGTAATTACTTCTATTAAAAAATTATCTTTCTCTATATATTTTCTACACATACTAATAATTTCTTTTAGAACACTAATAATACCCAATTTGCAAACAACAAAATAAAATAAGATAAAATATTATTTATTCTCTCAAATGGATATATACCTTCAATATATACTAAATATAAATTAATATATTTAAATATATTTAATCATTAACATATCTTCTATTCTTTAGAGAATATCAAATTGTTTAATTCAAAAAGAAAAAAATCCCTTATCATTAATTTTTCAAAATATAAATATATTTTTCCAATTAAATCAAATTAATAATTGGACCTTTTACACATGAATTTAAATTCCACAATTATGCATTCTTTAAATCAAATCTATAACTCCTTCAATTAAACTTTAACATGCCATTTTAAAATAGACAATAATCTCTCATACGTTTATAATTTTAATTCCACTAATTTAATATACAAATTTTATTTAAAATAATATAAATAAATATAATACTTTAGTATTATAAATTATAATATAAAATATTATTAAATAATATTTTAATATTATACTAACAATACATAAAATATTAATATTTATAAATATCAATTTATTATTATTTTATTTTCAGAGCAGCCATGGGAAAATAACTTAGCAGCAGTTTCATGTTTCAAGCATAACTCAAAAACTATGATCTGAGTATTTTCAATTTTTTGACAAAGATAAGATAATTTCAAAATGCAAAAACCCTTTAAATTTCCTGACAACCCAGTTTGTGAAAATGAAGTTATGGGCGACACAACCAGACCATTCTACCATGAAAAATATAACTATACTGCAGATTTTAAAATCCGTTTTTTAATAATAAAAAGAAGGTTTCATTTTTTAAAAACATTCTAAATGCATTGTTCAATCTCTATGTTTGATTTAAATAACAACAAAATTGATTTCCCCAAATAATTTAAATTCAACTAAAGTTTTCACAATTTTCACAATCAAAGGCTGTAAATTTGTTTAATTCTTTTCTTCTAATATCAAATTTATTTTCTAAAACATATTTAACAAACAAATTTTTAATCACTACTATTTTAAAGAAAAACAATCAAGAACAATAAAACACAAAGATGAAAACCTGGTACAAGAAGCTACAGGAAGAGATGAATTTCTGATGCAAGCCTCCTCCAAAGATTTCCTGAATTTTCTTCAATCCTCCAATGAATCCAATCCAAAATCCAACAAATGGAAACAATCTTTCCTTCAATCAATTCTACAATCAAACTTTCTTCAAACCCTTGTACAAATTTTCCAAAATTTCTTTCCTGCTGTAAAAATGTATTTTCCTAAAGATTTTTTTCTTCCCTAAAATTAAAACATGTATTCTTTATAAATCAACAATACCTAATACAACCCTAATTCACATTACATGTAAGTTAGATATTTCAATTTCAATTTCAATTTCAATTTTTACAACCCTAATTCACATTACATGCAAATTAGATATTTCAATTTCAATTTCAATTTCATTTTTCGAAAACCGACTTTCAATTTAAAATGTAATTTCAAATAATAAATTAATTTCCAAAGTTGCAACCAATTTCCCAAATAAACATTTAATTACAATTTCTAATTTAATTCCCACACGTTGAAATTAAATTCCAAAATTAATTCTAATTTTTTTGTTTCCTTTCATTCTCTTGCATCACGTTTAATTAATTAATTTAATTATTTAATAACTAAACTCAACCCCCTTGGATTAAATTTAATTAATTAAATAATTTAAATATAATTAATTAATTTAAATATAAACTTGTATCCACATTGCATTATTTAAATTAAATAACCATCAACATGATTTAAATGCAATTATTCTAAATATCTATTTCCAAAACAAGAATTCTTCAGAATTAAATAACATTAAAGCAAAACAGACAATGACTCGACACACACAACTGACGACACACTAAGGCTAGGGTGTAAACTTGACACATGTTACCTAGCTACTATCTCCCGTTCAACTTAACCGTTGGATTGACACGCTCAGACTTGTGAAACCAGGTGGAGTCGATGTCATGTACCTGCAATCCTGCAACCAAGTAAACAACATCATACAATATATCCAGCATATAATACACACCGTGAAGAAAGAATTACGGATTCGCAGGGCGCTCGCAAGCGAGTGATGCAAAACCGTCCTCTTCACCAATACACTCATTGAAACTGACACTTCCATCATAATCCAATAATCTCATAATAATATCTCATGTTAACTCTACAACATCATTAATCCATAATGCATGTGAAACAATAATCAGATAACTACATTCCACAATAATAGTTGTCGCTCAATAGTAATGATCAAAACATTATAACAAAATATATCCAGTATCAAAGTAACTGCAACCAAACATCACATAACGCAAGCCAAACAAGAAGCAAAACGGAGGGGTATTACACACCTCCCCTTGCACCACATCAAATATTTATTGGCACAACAAAAACAAATGCAACCAACGGTAACACCTCTAGTACTCCAATTACCACTAGTTGAAACATAAGTAGATTTATCAAGGATATCAACCCTCCAAAATTTTCAACTTTAGGGCATCTCCCATCACACTACAAGAGAAGATATTCAAAGGAAACATGTGGAAAACATAAAAAAAATAGAAAATGCAATAAGTAGTATTCAATGTAAAATTCCTCAAGTGAAAATAGATACAAAACAATCAATAGAAATAGTTGAATAAACTAGTAGATGGAGTAATAAAAGAAATGGACAATCAATCTTCAACACTCTACACCACAATCCTAGTAGAATTTGAAAAGAGAGGGATGGTTAAGGATAGAAATAAATGTGTGATAGCTCATACACAGATGGACTCCCACATCAACACACTACAAAACACGACCAACAACATTAATATATCTTGTATCAATTCTATCTATAATGGCCCACACTAAAGCCCTGAAAGACCAAATGGATCAAATAGAGACATAAATATTACAAGCACCCAACACTTAGGATATGAAAACAAGAGCACTATTATAAATATTGCACAATTAACTACAACAAATGTAGGATAAGAGAGATGCAATAAAAGAAAAAATCAAACAATTGTGGGAAGTGGTCAACCTTAGACTTGCTCCATGATGTGAAGAATGTTGACCAATAAATCAAAATCTTAACTAATGTGTCAAAGATAGAAAAGATCCTAACATAGGTTAATACCCAAATACAGGTGTTGCAACAAGCTAAGAACCAATGGGACAACATATTCCTACAACTTAAAGAAATCTAAAAAAATATCCTTCTTGTAAATTGGCTATTTCTCAAGGAAAGACATAGTTGTAAGGGGGGCTGATGTTAGTAAAGGACATAGTAGATGTATAGTGGCAATCATAATCTATCACAATTGGTTACAAAAGAAACGTAGAGGATAGGGGCAACTTGGTCAAGTAGGAAAACATATATAATTAGAGAGTTAGTAAAGAATGAAGAAATATACTTAGAAGTTTTAAATATGAAGGTTAGTTGGAAGATATATTCACAAAAGCATTATCAAAGGATAATTTTGAGCACCTAAGATATAATTTAGGTGTTGTAGATGTTAAATTTATTAGTAGTATAAATTAAGGGAGACTGTCATAATAAATAAATAATTTCTACCACCACCATCATTAAATAATAGAGAGAAAGTATTGCATTTTTGTTCGTGAGTTTTTATATTTTATCTTTGTCAACAAAATTTTTACAAATTCTATTATCATAAATATAAAGCAATACATATCTCTCAAGTCCTTTGCATATTGAAGCAATATTTAAATTTATTTATCAATTGATTTGAAACAAATGTTATAGCATTGTGTGTTTTTCTTCTATGCACCAAAAATTTGTATAATGAAAATAGAATGGAAACTGTTAAATGAAAAGATAAAGAGATGGACTTACACAACTACAATTGAAATTAGGATTTTGTTTGCTAGAGAGAGTCCATTATATGATGAGCGATGAAAAAAGATAAATAAGATGATTCAAAAACTCACCAAGTATCCCACAACTAGATATCTTTCTTTTGTAGAAATTATAATCACCACTAGCACATCAATCAAAAGAGGTTAATTTTTATTCAATAGACCATCGCACTATTTATTTTCATCAATCCAAAAATCTCAACATCATGAACTGTGAAAACTACATGCTATTAACAAACACAGCTCTCAAACTAAATCTGTTAGCCGCACTGTTTATTTATGTAGTTTTAAACTTTTATCTGCATATTATGGTCTGCATTAGAAAGAGGCCGCAGTATTCTATGTTTTTTGTGAAATCGTCCAAAGCCAAGGAAAGAGCGAAATAGCAGAAAAATATATACAGCTAAAGGAAGAGTGAAGGCATTCGAAGCTCCACCCAGTGCATGGGGAAGACTAGATATTTGTTAGTGACTTTTTATCTCTGTTATATTGCCACTTTCAGACAAAGAAAGAAATAAATTTCGACAGTCTGAAGAGGGCGTAGAATAATCTGTAGCCGACAAAGAGAAAACAATCCACAGCCCAATAAATAAGTTAAAAGGCTGCAAAACAAAGATTCGCAAGAGTAATTCTGTCGGTGAAGAATGTGGAATGGTGGAAGGAAGGAGATCGAAGGACTTTATTCAAGGTGCAGGATGATCTTTTGAAACAAAAAGTGTTAAATGGTGAGAGATATATAAAGGTTGTCGTTTGTATTGATTTCTTTTGTAAAGTGTATATTGCAAGCATGTGGTTCTATATTTGGATACATGGAGGATGTATTTGAGGAATTTGATATTTTAGAAGTTTTCATGAATATTTTATGTGTATTGTAATATTTTTATTGTTAAATAATATATTGTAAAAAGTATTAAATATATTATTTATATTCTAATATAAAAATATTATACTTTTATGTCTCCGATAATGAAAGTACATGTGCTTTTTATACTTTGAGTATCCCTCATGATGAAAGTACATGTGCTTTTTTATAAATCTTTGTTGAACATTATATTAAGATGAATAGAAAAACAATTCTTTTATGAACTTTGTAAAGAATATCTCATACATTGAAATGAAATTAATGATAAAGCAACTATAATTTAATTTTTTTAACTAAAGTTAAGGGGAATGAAGTATGTTCCAATAGTTGTGATAACATTTGATGATTTAATACCCAATATTTTTAATAATATAATACTAATAGGTGTGACCTTAAAGTTATTAGTGTTGATCATGAGTACTCATAATTGAACGAAATGTATTACTTAGATCTAAAACTAACAAATCATGTAATGTCACATCAACACATTGTTAAAACATGATTTAATGCACAACTACTCGTATAACTTTTTTGGGGTCTTTTTGAACACTTCAACAAAAAGCATGTTGATGTGGCATCATATTTGATGATGTGACCCTAAAACCTTAGTTATAAGAAAGGGACTTGTCTAATAAGTTATTGTAACAAATTAAGATTGATATGAAATTACTACCTAAGATTTTGAAAGACATGAAATTAGAATGCTCAACTATTAGATCCTCTCCCTTATATAACCACTGATTAATAAAAATATATCATAACTAAACATTTTTCCTTTCTCTTATTTTTTAATACTTCTCTCTAAATTTTACTTCCCAGAATTCACACATAAATGAAAAAACAAAAAATTAATACATATTTACATAAAAAACAAAATCAACTTAATATGGACCACGCTTATGTCGTGAGAAGTCCACGTTCTCTCACGTTGGTGACCTTAGGTTTAGACCTAATTTGAACGCCCTCTTTATTAGCTTGAAATTCTCCGCAGCTCGCGCATTGCCGAAAGTAAAATGGATGACAGCCGAGTACAGAAGTCCAAGAGTAAAATCTACGCGATTCTTTCGAATAAAGCAACCTCTGAAATTATAGTAGCCGCATTATTTTTCGGCTGTATGTGACAGGTCTTTCTTTAATCTCTTAGATATTTTAAATAGAGTCAATTTCAAGACAATGTATACATCTCCACAAGAGCTTGTATATCATGAATTTTGTGCATGAATTTCACGTTATGCAATGGGATTGCTTCTCTGCGTGGTGGGTTTGAGGTGAGATTAAGATCTGGATCTAAGTTTCCTCTGCCGTTCTATTAAGTCTTCTGTTAGTCTTTTTTTTGTTTTGGGTTATAGAGGAGGTCGGTAACTACCATACATAGTTATTATCATGGAATGCAAGGGACCAGAGCGCACGTTACCGATCTGTGCAGAGAATGAAAGAAAACAGTGTGAGGGAGAAAAGTGCAGAAAACGTCCAGCACAAGATGACAATGAAGATGAATTTCAAGAGTTTTTCGCTCTAGTAGACAGAATTGATGCAATGCAGAAGCTCTTTAAACAGAAGCCATTAAATCGTCCTTCAGGAGGAATACTCACATCTCAGAATAATAAGGTTATCATAAGTAAATCTCCATGGAAGCCCACTTTAGAGTGGGAGGATTTTCCTGGCTTGGGTAGGAAAGGTAGTACTTTTACTTACTGTTCAAACAACAGTGCAATAACTTCGGTGGTGTCTGAAAGAGCTTGTATAGGAAGTGATCAAAATAAGGGTGTTGGGAGTTTTGATCTCAATGTTGAGGCCACGCCAGAAGAATAGATTTCTGCAGCAGCATTACGATTTTCTGCATTCTTTCTAAATATGGTGTATTATTTACTGTTCTTAATGGCAATGACCATGATTCATGGTGGCTGCTTTATTGTATAAAAAGAAACGTTCGATCTGCCTTGTGGTCTAAAAATGGTAAGTGGTCTGCCCAATAAAACTCTGACTACTTTTTGTAACTCCAGATATTCATAGATCTATTTGACGTAAATTTTAGACTGCTTCTTTTTTTTTTGGTGGTGTGCGAATTATATTTAAGTTAGATATGAAGATGTTTTAATAGTTTAATTATCTTAAAATTCGTTTAAAATAATAGAATAATTTATCATAAAAATAAATTTCAGAATATCATATTTAAGATTCAATTTCATAGTTTTTGAGTCAAATTTATTGATCTATAAATTATGAATGGTGGTTCACACAAACCCATCTTTCATGAGAATGAATGCTTCACTTAGCACTCATTGTACTTAGGTAATGCTGAAAGAAGTGTGGCATCAAGACTTCTCGGGAGGTCACCCATCTTAGCACTACTCTAACTTAAGCATGCTTAACCATGGATTTATCACCAAGATCAAGCACACTTAGCTTGTTGGGTGTGTGCATGGAAATAGTGTACAAAAAAGTGGTCAAACGAAAAATTTTACACATAGAGTGAGCACATAACATGATCGCATTATGGCTTGGCAAATACCAAGTCATAATGCACACATGTTTCATGCCTTATAAAATGCAAGCACATTTTATGAGTTACAAAATGTGAAGTCATGCTCATTTTTGTAGCTTATAAAATGTTTGAGATAAAGAGGGTGGGAAGGGGGGAAGAGAGGGAGAGTGATATAGGGAGAGACAAAGAGATAGATAGATAGAGATAGAGAGAGAGAGAGAGAGAGAGAGAGAGAGAGAGAGAGAGAGAGAGAGAGAGAGAGAGAAAGAGAGAGAGAGAGAGAGAGGGAGGGAGAGATATAGCATAGATAGAGAGAGAGAGAGAGAGAGAGAGAGAGAGAGAGAGAGAGAGAGAGAAATACTACATGGAGAGGGAGACATAGAGGGGTAGATAGAGAGATAGAGGGGGAGAGAGAGAAATAGAGATGAGAAAGAGATATATAGAAATATTGAGTCAAAGAGAGATAGAGTGAGGGAGATAAAGAAAGATAGAGTCAAAGAGGGAGAGGGAGAGAGTGAGATATAAAAATATAGGAGAAATGGGATATGAGATATATATAGAGAGGTAGGGAGAGTGATAGAGATAGGGAGTGGGAGAGAGATAAAGAGAGAGGGAGAGAGATAAAGAGGGAGGACAAAGAGATAAAGAGATATAGAGGGAGAGGGGGAAAAAAAGATAAAGAGAGGGAGAGGTAGAAAAATAAAGAGGGAGAGGGAGAGAGATGGAGATATAAAGAGCGAGAGGCAGAGAAACATAAAGAAATGGTGAGAGAGAGATAGAAAGAGATAGAAGAATAAGGGGAGAGGGATGGGGAAAGAGATATAAAGATAGAGAAGAATGAAGGGAGCAAGAGGGGAAGGGAGAGACAGGGAGATGAAGAGATAAATTTTTTTTTTCAAACTTGATGTTATCCATTACTCCTTTCATTTCATATTCGATACTTGCCAATTTTCCTTTCATTTTAGACTACATATTTTGTATACAATCTTCTAAATGGTTCACTTCTTATGCAACACCAAATTTGAAGTTCACTCTAATCTAAACTCTTGATCTATATCCATTTTGTTAGGAGTTTTTGTGGTCTGTAGGAATTATTGAATTGATTTGTAGCTTGTAACACAATCATAATGCCACCAAAATATTTTTGACAATAGCTTATTCTAGGATCTTAGGAATGGAGTGTATGAATGGATTGATGTAATATAAATTAGAAATTTTAGTGAGAGTAAATGGCTAGAAATCAAGTAAACAAGAAAGTACATTAGGATTAATAATATGATGAGAGTAAGTAATTCCAAGAAAGAGAAGCATTTGGATCTAGTGGAGGGGGTAAGGAAGGAAATGTAGAAGAAACCCTATCATGTAGTCATGGAGAGGGACACATTTATCGATTATTGAAAATTTAGGAGATAATGCAAGGTGAAGGGGGAAAAATGGAATTGGGATAATTGTTAAGAAATGAAAGAAAAAATGATTGGTGAGACAAGATAACATTTTGTTAGAAGAATTGAGAGGTAAGGCAAATTTTAGGAAAGTGAGAATATGAGAATGAGTGCAACATAATTTATGAAAAAATTAGGGTCATATAAATTATCATAAATAAAGAGTGAAGAAGAGGAGGTCATGGAATTTATGGTAGAGATCAAAGATAGGATACAAAAGGTAGGCTAGGATACTAGAAATAAGGCCAAGATGATAAGGATAAAGGCAAATGAAAGAAGGATGGAAAATAGAAAATAACCTAGGATTTAAACTAAAGATGAGATTAAAAGAGAAAAATTGAAAGAAAAATAAATACTATACAAAAAGGGAACATAAGAAAATAAGCTACACTGATACACATAAGAGATAAGTTCTCAAAATGATACTAATAAATGAAACTAAAAAATTATGAACTAATCTAACACTTCAAAGTAGAAATTTATATTTACATGGTATGTTAGGTTCACCAAATCAAAGATCAAAAAGTAAGCATAATTGAGTAAGTTAATTATGAAACACTAATTATAACTAGGTTTTTTTTTCTAGTGTATTTTTTGAAATACAAAAAACTAAATTCTTTTAGACTCAATCGAATTATCCTAATCTAAGACTAAGTTAACATACACTAGATACATGAGTCTAAATATATGCCAAGAGACATAACCTAGAAACATAATTTATTGGAAAATGGAAGAAAACAAACATGGACTAGGACTAGGAGAGATAAAATAATAAAGAATGTAAATCAAATGCAATTGGGATGCAAATCTTACCAACTATATGGGTTCATAAAGAATATGGGAATTGATTGTCCAAATTTAGAAGCTACAAGAGTTGTGCTCTACCAAATGGTTGATGTGTATTTCAAGTGTCTAGATATGGGCACTAAGTAGATACAAATGAAATAGGTGTCCAATATGGATGGAAAAGGCCCACCCTCAATTCATGAATCAAGTCTAGTAAAATTCAAATTTTCACTAAAGTCTCTTATCTATTGTATTTGCATTATAATTAGAGTTAGGAACTTGAGATGCATAGAAAAGAGAAATGAATAAAAAAGTTCATAATATTATAAGCTTGTAAAAGAATAAATATAATAGATCTAGAATGGACAAAATGAACTAATGTGAAAACTAGAAGTGATCTGTATGTTATAAATGTTAAAATATTGAAGAAAGTTGGCCAAATCTGTTGAAGTTGAGAAATCCAACTTCACAGACCCTGAAGATCACCTGCATGCAAATAACTTGTCACAGAAAGAAGAGATGGAGACAAAAAAGAAAGGGTGCTTTGAAAGTTTAAAATGTATTAATCAGAGAAAAAATAAAATACAATGATCAATCCTTATAAAAGGAGATTGTGCAACCCTAAAAGTAACCCTAATAGGTAGACAATATTAATTATTAAATGTCACAATATGCAAACTAAAGTGAAATCTTAAGACAGGAATAAAGGTAACTTTATTAACATAATTAAGTTAAAACCTTTACTCTAACAAAATCTAGGCTTTGTAATTGTATTTTATAAAGGTGCATTGTAACTAGCATAGATATCTTAACAAGGGTTCTAGAAAATGTGCAAATAAAACATATGTCTACATAGGGGAATTGGACAAGTGAAAAATACATATATGTATAAATAGGGGTCTTAGATAGGTGCAAATGGATTTTTTGTATAGGATATATAGGGGCACTAGATAGATAGAAAGAACTAGAGGGATATGGAGAGAGAGAGGGGGAGAGAATGAAGAGAGAGGATGGAGAAGGATAAAGAGTGGGAGAGAGAAAGAGGGAGAGGGAGTGAGATAGGGATACAAAGGGTGAGAGGGAGAGAAACATAAAGAAATGATGAGAGAGGTAGAAGAGAAGGAGAGGGGAAGATGAAGGGAGAGAGAGAGAGGATAAAGATACAAAGAGGGAAAAATGGAAAGAGATGGGATGGATAGAAAGAGGGATAGAGATAGATAAAGAGAGAGGTACGATAGAGAAAGAGAGGGAGAGAGTAGAGAAGGAGATGGAGAGAAGCATAAATAGATAGTGATATATATAAAGAGATAGAGGGAGACAGAGAGAGAGAGATATAATGAGGGAGAAAAAATGGAGATAGTGAGAGAGATGCATATATTAAAAGATAGAGGGAGAGGGAAAGATAAAAAATAGAGATATAGGGTGAGATAGAGAGAGGGAAAGAGAGATAAAGGGAGAGAGAGAGAGGGAGAGAAAAATATAGAGAAAGAGAGAGGGAAGAGAGAGATATAGAGGGAGAGATGGAATACATATATATTATATGCATATGTGTATTTATACACACACACACATATATATACATACATATATACATAGAGAGAGAAGAATAGAGAGAGAGGGGCAAGTAGAGAAAGGGGGATGGAGAGAGATAAAGATAGGGAGATTAGAGGGAGAGGGAAAGCCATATAGAGATAGTTATATTTATATATATTTGTGTGTGTCTAAAGATATAGAGGGAGGGAGAGATAGATAAATAGATAGAGAGTGATAGATAGAGAGGGAGAGATAGAGAGGGAGAGATGGAGAGAGGGAGAAGAAGAGGGAGAAATATAGAGAAAAATAAAGAGGCAAGGGTATGTGTAGGATCATCATGAAAAAAATAGGCCCTTAAGTGGCAATAAAAATTCAGAAAATCAAAGTTAGGAAATTGGACATAAAAATTTGAATAATTTATCTATATTATTTTAAAAATATGTAAGAATAGAATCTGTAGAAAATTGAATGAGTTTCTAAACTACTATGTTTTTTTTTTTTAAATCTATTTGGTGAAAATTTGAAATTTCAATGTAGTAGTACTTAAATTTCAGGGAAAAAATAAGTAGGTATTTGTCTGACCACCCTAACCACAATATAATGATAATATTTTTTTATAATATTTTAGATATAAGTAGAGGACTCATTTCCCGATGTGATGCATATTTTTTTATAAGTTTCATCCAAGTAAATAATTAATTCTGATTTTTTTATTGCAACTTTTAAAAAATATTAAAAACTCGTATGTTTGACCACCTTAACTAGGTCAAAACTTCATGAAATTCATTTTTTTTAAAATCCTATAGTATGTGAAGCATAGAATGTGACACATGTTTCAGATTCAAAAAATGTGACACTATTTGAAAGCTATAGATGTTTTTTAATCAACCTATCAATCAAGACATTAGTCATAATTCAAATAGAAAATAAATAATAATAATTTATTAAATTCAAAGTAAAGCATAATTTCTATTGGTGGAAAGCTAAGAATCTCCTTTAAAAACCCTTTTCGTTTCATCAATTTTGGGTAAAAAAAACATCACCCACATGGACCATCATATCACTTACATATCCCCACTTTTTAGCCCATCATGATCTTGCACATACCCGCAAGAGATATAGATAGGGGGAGAGAGTGGGAGAGAGATATATACATATAGAAGAAAAGGGAGAGAGATAGAGGGACAATGATAGAGCTAGGGAGAAGGATAAATATACATAGAGGGGATAGAGAGAGTATAGAGAGATAAAAAATATAGTTGAAGAGATAGAGATATAAGGAGGGAAAGAGAGGGAGAGATATAAGGAGAAAAGAGGGAGAGATAGAGAAAGAGAGATAGAGGGAGAGATAGAGAGGGAGAGGGAGAGATAAAAAGAGATGGGGAGAAAGGAATAGATAGAGAAGGAGAAATATAGATACAAAGGAAGAGAGAAGGAGCATTTATTTTTAAGAAATAGGATCAAATTTTTTATTTTATAAAATATCACGTGTTCTAAAAAATGTGGTCACATTTTGTGAAACATGAAAGATGAATCTTGTATTTTATGTTTTATAAAATATGATAGCATTTTGTGGAACATGAAACACGATCATGGGGCGGGTGCAAAAATATGGGGGGCCAAAAAGTGGTCACCCCACTTTCAAAATTCAAAAAATCCATAACATGAGTGTGTTATAACACGTTTGCTTTATTGCTTCAATTATCAATAATGCAAGTGTGTTATAATGCACTCACATTATTACTTGTTTAAGAAAAATAAAAATAAAACTTCATTTCATCTTTTATTTTCTGATATTGCAAACCTTCTTTGCATCCTACAAACCCTCCACAATGTTCTCACATTCCAAGAAGCTAAAAACTATGTTGGATTTGTTTACCAATTCTTCATCAAAATTCTACCACAATGTTGGGGAGGTCAAAGGAGTAAGTTATTATTGTTTTTTGTGTGAATTTTGTATTAAATAAGTAGATCTAATATATTTTTATGTAAATTTATTTAACTTTTAGGAATTATTAATGCACCCACAAATCCTCCTCAAAATCCTAATTCACCTCATGCTCAAATCCCTGCTAAAGAACAACCTCAACAAATACCTCCTATAATTCCTCATCATGCTCTAGGAACACATGAAAATTTAATGGGGAAAATTGAAAATAACAAAAAATAAATTGAGTTAATTAAAAGGTCGAGAGATCCTTTAGGCACAACCTCACATAGAACTGCCCTTGCTCAATCACTTCAATCCATAATATCTCATGTAGATTCAATTAGAAAGCAAATAAATAGTTGGCCCGAGAAGAGACAAGAGCTTAGATAATTTTATGTAGACAAATTATCATATAAACAAGTTAAAAATGATTTTTTTCAAAATCTGACTTGTGTTCACTATTCATGAACCCTACAACAAACCAATCCTTATATCCTGAATGGAAGAGGTTCCCTATCCATTGGTGCAACCACTAAGGGATAAAGAACCATTTTTGGGAAAGGTGGTGGATGGTTTCTGATCATTCTAGATGCAACAACAATGAGGTACCACAACATTTTTTGAGGAAACTCTATTTTGAGTTTGTCCTCAATAAAATCCAAAACTATTTCGACATGTGGGAGTTCTAGGGTAGAGGTAGGGGCTCCAAATAGGACAGAGTGGGGGCACATATTGATGCATAGTGGCCAGCGAGACCACTCACTAGACCAATGTATGAGCATGTGACTATCCCTTTCATTGTGAAGGAGAGTGTTGAGGTGGATACATTGCAGTCAATTAGTTCCTTCAATCAAAGCCTCATATAACACAATAGGCCTCTAGCATAGGGTGAGGTGTGTGAGTCTTTGAGGATTCAAGTTCCACCTCATTTATGTTAGGCTTGTGGGTTACTCTATGTTTATGATCCTGAGGATAGTCAGTATGCATGTGCCCAGGGTACTTCTGTAGTTGATGAGATGGTGATGACAAATGCCCTCCTAAGTGATACATTTAGCTTTGATAGTGAGGTAAATGCCAACAAGTTCATTTAATTTAATTTATCAAATTTTATTTTTGAAATGAAAGATTAACTAAATTATTTGAATGATTATAATGAAATTTTAGGGTCATAGTGTTCACCCTCTTTATAGTCCTCCACCTCCCTATTACATGACGACATCTACTATAGAGGTATGTAACTAGTAAAAAAATTATAAACATTACATGTGAATAGTTGAATGTTATATGAATGGTATTCTTATATCTCATTTTGGATGTTGGATAGGTTAATCTTGAACCTTCGATGACAACACCTAGGAGTGGAGGTGGTCATCAAAGTTTCACTCAAGTAATAAATAGTATTTTTAATTTTAAAATAAAAATTTGTATTTTGTAATTGAATAATGTTTAATGACTTGAAGGTTCTAGATAGTTTGTGTGGATGCTAAATCTGAAAAGGCTTAAACTATCCCACACATTAGCATAGTTAGTCATTCAAAGCAAAGCCAACCTAACATTCCTATGAAATACTACAACATGCTTCATAATGCAATCAAAGTAACAAAATATCAAATGAATTAAATGAAAGAATAAAAAAAAAATGGTGCATACCTATCTCATAGTGGGTGTGGTGCACCTTTGATGTGAAAAGGATGCCCTTTCCCACCTCCTTGACAAGCTTAGATGATGAACTCAAAATGCCTATAGTGCAAATGCTCAAACTATGGATGATTTTGAAGTAGAAGTGCCATGAATTTATAGGTTGAAGGTTGGAAGATTGAAGGATATGGATGAATGTGGGACAAAATACCAACCAATGAGAGAAGGCCACTTGTCCACATGTGATTGGAGGAGGAATGAGCATATTTTGGAGATTGTGCAAGTAAATGAAGTTAGGTGGGTTTGAAATTTGAAAATTAGCTTTAAATGAATATGGTTGAGAGAGTTTGGTGGGGAAATTTGTTTGGACAAGAAAGTCAAACAAATGGACTTAATGAGGGAATATTCCTTGGGAATATGCCTTGTGAGGGAAAATAGAGATAATTAGATAATTAATTAAAATGCATTTCATGTGCAAGTTGCAAAAGCTAGAGAAAAGAGGATTAGTGTTAGGATTTAATCAAGATTTGATTAACTTAGATGGAGGTTAGTTGATATGACACTTTATTTAGATTTTTTGGACTTATTTAAATCAAAATGAGAGGAATGTGAAGATTAGTAATTTAATTAAATAAAGTTTTATTTATTCAATTAAATGAAGAAAATTAGGAATTTAATTAAATAACTTTGATTTATTTAATTAAATGAAGAACATTAGATGCATGTCTACATTTTGCCCCTCTTTGAAGCAATGAACTTGTTACATTGATTCAAAGAATTATGCCACCAAGATCGAAATTAAAAAACAAATTGATTTTTTTGGATGCCTTAGTGGAAAGAAGTATGTTGGTACATTGGCCCCTCGAGAGATTGAGTGGAAATTTCAGTTTGAGGGTCAATCTCGTGACAAAGAGGTTCTAGATGGATGTATGGATGGTTAGACTAAAAAATCTATATGATAATGATGATGCAAATGAGATGTTTGTAAGATTCTTAGAATAACAAATCTATACTATTTTAAACAAGTTAAATGATGATGCAATGCATGTGATATGGATGAGATAGATGATGTTGTCCTATGATGATATGACATGACTATGCAGGATGAGAGTACAGATTTTTTATGAATGCAAGATGAATGCATTGATGAAATGATACTATGTTAGTGTGAAATAGGATAGAAGAATGAGAGGGATCAACCCTTGAATCTGAGATGTTGCAGAAATCCAACAAGTCTATGAGTCATCGAGACTTTATTAAATATGATGATGAATGATGATTATGTATTTCTTATCGAGGGGTGGGCGAAGTAAAGAGCATAACTTTCCTTATGTTTGATAACACACATAGGTATGATGCATCAAGGTATGAAGAAATAGGATGGTGTTGCACCTAGTGTGATGGACTTTGACTCGACAATCAGATAGGAGTACCCTTATTCACACTTGATATATGGGACCTTATTCAGAATATAGTTCAAATATTCTAAACATCTCAGACCAAAAAATAGAAAAGCAAGCCTTCATATGTGGTTAACAAGACATCTAAAACACCTTCCCTACAAACCAAATAAAGCACACATGACCAAGTTATATTACAAGAACATCCAACAAGCACAATAGATAAAAAGATAATGATTGTTGCCCCATTCCTTTCCCTCTAAACCATTTTTATTAGGCATCACTAAGAGGTCATTGGAATGAGTGCAAAATTAGATAAGTCAAAAAGACAAAGATAAAGTAAACCAACAAGCTAATGTTCTTCATATCGCTAGCCAAAACTAAACTACTATGATGTCTGATGTTGATGTTCATTGTAGGAAGGATGCATCCTAGGAAATTTTGTGATTAGGTGATATGGGATTGACTGGATGATAAGCTATTGATACTAAGACTTGACCAACTTTTTTACTTGTTGACCTAGACTTGAGACTTTGATGATTGGGCTTTTACTTCTAAACCTACTAGACTTGCTTCTGATTGTTTTACCAAAGGGTGAAGTTGACGATCGATTTATTATGAGCGAATGATTATTGTGAGTGAAAGTGAGATGAGATGGATGCACCATTTTGGGTTTTTCAAATATTTGGATGTTTTTGATGTTTTGAAATTTTTTGAGGTTGTGTTTGGGATTTTGAGATTTTTTACGAATGTTTTGATTTTCAAAATTTTTGATTTTTTGGGTTTTCTGAGTTTTTGACCAAGAACCTAACCTAAAGACCTATCTTAGGGGTCTTGGGAGCTGATCAACAGATTAGCCTTTACTACGTTATATGCACAGAGACCACGTAGTTTGACTGACGACTTGACCAATTTACAAGATAAAGATATAAACAAATAAATTACCAGATTATTGCAACGAACACCTAAAGGATTGACCTACGGTGTCTCGGGGGATGATCAAAGATCAACCTTGCCTACATTCAAGCTCAGAGATGATGTAGTTCGACATGATGACTCTATTTTTGGATTTTTTAGATTTTCAACATGTTTTTGGATTTTTGAAGGATTTTACGACTATTTTTGGATTTTTTGAAGGATTTTACGACTGTTTTGGATTTTTTGATTTTAAGGAAGATCATAAGAATATACACGAATCCGATCTGATGCAGGTACATGAACATGCCCCTAGTGTGATGCAATACACTACTTTGATATAGGCAAGACAATCTGACCTTAGGAATGTGCAAAGTAGTACTAGGGTGGAACACGATACAAACACAAGATCACGCTATGATATAGGTGTGGATGGATGATGGAAGGATTAACGGAATGCGATGGGTGAATGGTAAGTGTGCAGAACAAGCTGTGAAGATCCTAGTGGATGGAGAGTGCTTTATTTACACAAGGTGCCTGTTTTCCAGGTTTTCACCAAGGTATTTGCCCAAAGTGCCACTGAAGTGGTTTGCACTAGAGGCTTATTTTTTTATCTTTATTGTTTTTAATCCCTCTTTTTTTTATTTTCGGTTTTACCCTTAAAAGATCAAGCATAATTTTTTTTGAGATGGGATTTGTTCATGGGTTCCTGCAGAGGTTCGCCTTCGGATGTTGATAGTTGATATGCCCCTGAATTGTAGTTTGTTTTGATGATGAAGGGTCCCAACCAATTGGGTTCAAATTTTCCCTTGCTATTCAGATTTGGCACATTCTTCTGATTCTCCTTCAATACTAGCTCACCGACTTGGAAGGTTCACCTCCTAATTTTCTTGTTGTAGCTTCACTTGAGGTGATTTTGATATAATTGCAAGTGGTTTAAGGCATCCATGTGCCCTCATCTAGTAGTTCCAACTCATTTAATCATGAAACTCAGTATTCTTCATCTATTATGAGATTCTACAATGATATTCTTAGGGACGGGAGCTCGATCTCAATGGGGAGGATGGCCTCTGATCCATAGACCAAAGAAAAGGGGGTGGCACCTTTTGGTGTGTGGATGCTTGTGCGCTAGGCCCATAAGGCGGGATTCAATTACAGATTCCAATCACAACCAGCGTCATTGACTATTTTCTTAAGGATCTTCAAGATGGTTTTATTGGTAGCTTATGCTTGACCATTGCCTTGGGGACAATAGGGAGTGGAAAGGTAATGTTGGATGTTGATTTTTTGGCAAAGGTCACGAACATCCTAATTTTTGAAAGGTGTCCCATTATCTAAGATAATGACTTGAGGGACACCGTATCAGAAAATAAGATAATTCAAGATGAACTTGGATATCTACTTTCCTATAATGTAGATCATTAGAATGGCTTCCACCCACTTTGTGAAATACTCTGTGGCGGTGATAATAAACTTATGGTCATTGGATGAGGTGGTGGTGATTTTACCAATGAGATCAAGCCCCAACTACAAGAAGGGCCAAGGTGTTATAATTGGATGGAGCTCTTGAGCTGGTGCATGGATGAGGTCCCCATGTTGTTGACACAGATAATACCTTTTGACATAGTCATGTGCTTCTCTTTCCATTGTAGGCCAATAGTATCCGGTCCTCAACAATTTCTTGGCCAAAGTCATACCGCTCGAGTGTGAACCATAAATGTCTTTATGTACCTCGGTTAAATTAGTCAAGGCTTCCTCAGTGTTTAGGTAATGCAAAAGGGTCCCTTCAATGCTCCTACGATATAGTGTATCTCCTAGGATAATGAAACGAGATGAATTTTTGACAAAATCTCTTTTGAGATTTGGAGTTATGTCGATGGAAAGGACTCCTATTCTCAGGTAAGTGTAAATATCATGGTACTAAGGATCACCTGGACCAACTATTTTGCACATGAATCTGGACTATGGTACCTTGAATTCTAGTATGAGAAGCTTCTCTACAAGGAATTTCTATTTTGGGACGTTGTGTGGGATCTCTAGGAGCGATCCGATCATGGCCATTGCATATATTGCTATGTTGTTTTCTCTGGGTAGTTGTTCAAATGTGATATCAATGAAGGACTCCTTGAGACTTTCCACCAACTTCTTGTATGGAGTGAACTTGTCATCCTTTGTTTGATATTCATTGTTTACCTGGTTGATTATGAGTTGCGAGTCTCTATAGACTTAAGTGCCATGATTTGCCACTGCATTGCAATTCTTAGCCCTATGACAAGAGCCTCGTATTTCATGATGTTGTTTGTGCACGGGAATGATAACTTGTATGATTTAGGTATGCAATCCCCTTGTGGAGTGATGAAGAAGATTCCCACTCCTGACCTGTGTTGTGTGTAGAATCCATCAAAATACATCTTCCAATGATTTTCTACGCCAAGGTTGAAGATTGATTTGTCGAGGAACTTTGAGACAAGTGGATTTTCTGCATATATAGGTGCCTCTTCCAATTGGTTTGTGATTTCTTGTCCTTTGATGGCCTTGCATTCAACATACTCGATGTCATGCTCGGTTAGGATCATAACCCACTTAGTTGTTTGTCCTATGAGAGTTGCTTTGGAAAGTAGGTATTTTAGTGGGTGTTGGCCCATAATAATGATTTCAATAACTAGGCCCTTACAACCATGATTCAAAGATTGGATATCTGACCTGAATAGCTATCTTAACCACCATGAAGGTACATTTAAATTGTCAACCTAGGGATGTGAACTTGAAATGGGTCAGTACAGTATGTGCACTAAGAATTCTAGAGTAGTCATCTTGTTGTATAACTAAGAAAGGCTTAATGTTGAAAGTAAATAGCATGAAAGGAAACAAAGAAAATTTTGAACATAACTCAATAAAATCTAAACTAATTTTGCATAAAAGGAAGGAAAATCTAATCATCCAATAGAAATTACTCTACTCACCTTGGTTGTAGGAACAATCACAAAATAGAGTTATAGTGGTTGCAAGAACAATCAATTCTAGAATATTAACTAAGTACTGAACATAAACTAACACTAATATAACTAAACTAAAGGATTAGATTACTCACCAAGTGGGCACCCTTGGATGAGTATCCTCTAAACTACTAGAAAGCTTGGATACTCAACTCAAAATCTTATTTCATTTATCAGAAAATGCAATTACAATTTTATGGTTGATAATCAGCTTGTACAAGAACTTGGTGATCAACTCACTAACTCACTATCACTAGCCCGAGGAAGGAGGATTTGAGCCTTATTTATCAACTAAATAGGGCCATCAACTCCCACTAATTGAGAGGATGCCATTTAGGGAAAGTGAGAAAAATAGAAGGGGCGGTTATGCATGCAGGGGAATCCGTTCAGACATGCATGCCCAAATGTGGACTTGACCACTACAGTAATGCCCACAATGCTCAATTCTATTAAAGATTGGTGCAAGGCGGTTACATGTAGCTAACACGGGAATCTTTTGTCATCGTCTTTAGTTGACCTTTGCGTAACTCCTCAACCTGACCGGTTGGCAGCTGCATTTCTCAACTTAGCATTTCAATCATGTTTGTAGGGTAATGTCAGTACACATAATAATTGCATAATCATAACCACCTTAAAGAAAATTCATCAATCACATGCAAAATAAACATAGATGGTCCACATAATGGGTAAATGTCATTAGAACCAGGAAAAATGAACTTAGTCCATATTTCATATAATTGAGAGAAACTATATGAAAGTGTTAGCATATAAAATCAAAGTCTGTGGCAATCTTAGCAAATAACAAGAGATTCTACCCCCTAACTAGGCCAAAATCAAGACTGATCACTCCCCCCAACTTAACGTTTTGTTGGTCCTCTACCAGGGGAAGCGTTATGCTTTTTCTTTGTTAAGGCCCTGAACTCTGCTACTGATAGTTGTCCAATGTCGGTGTCTGCAGTGGGTGAATCAGGATTCCAATAAAATCCTCCCAACCTATTGAGCCTCCTCCATCGTTGATGTTCCTCTGCAATGTCATACCTATAGAATCTGATATTAGGTACAGGCCATAGGAGGGTAGGTGATTGAAAGGTCAAGGGAAGCCATTCACGCCCTTTGGTTCTCCCAAGCTAGATATATCTGTCAATTATCCTTATTACAGTAGTGTAATTATGAAAAAAATGTGGCTTAGCCTACTTTAGCTCATTAGTCAATAGGTTCCCTCACTGGGATAGATATCCCCTCATAGCATCTTCTTTTGTTGTAGTTTTTACTTCATACTCAATATAAACAACTTCAATCTAGGGCATAATTTAATTACCATAGCTCGACCTAAAGATAAATCTATTCCAATCTATATAAATTCCTTTGGGGTTCTTCGATTCAACCTTGATGGCTAGGGGAATACTATATTCCTTCTTTTTGTAGGAATTATATTGCTCACCCCAACTAATCTCATTCTATACCTAGGACATAAATTATCTCAATTCTATGTCTCCAACATAAGGCAATGGGTTCAAGTCATTATCCTCTAGGACAACAAGGTTGTTTAGTTAGAATTCACATAAAAAAAAATTAATTTCAGAGGAAGCAATTTTGTAGGCACTAAAAAATTCAGCAGGAGTTTCAATGGAGGGATTTAATCCTGAGACAATTCTTGACATTCTAAAGGAATGGTATTTCTCCTTTAAGTGCAAAGCATAAACCCTTGGAGGGGTCCTACATTCCAAAAAAATTGGCACCAGAGTTGAAATGCCACTTACCCTTACCTTCAGAAAAATAATTTCCTCATTCTTTTCTTCGATCATCTCATCTCTCTCTTGGATTTCCTTTTTCAACCATTTCTTCTCCTTCTTCCATTCCTCCTCTCTTCTTAGAGTTTTCATAGATGGTTGCATCCCATAGAAAACTATCTGCATAGATTCAAGAGGTCTCACCGATTCAGGTTTTTGAGGTATGATTCCTCTTTCCTCATTTTTTTGCAGGACCTCTTGTTCTTCTTTCAGTGGTGGCTACAGGAACTCCTGATCTATTTCCTAACTTTGTTGCAGGAAGTCCCACTATTGGTAATGTTGCAAGAAGTCCTGACTTTCTTCATGTTCTTGAGTTTCAACTTCCTTTGCAATGGAAGCAAGATCCACTAAGGTCATTTTTTTCTGCCTCCTCAAACACATCTTCTTCCTGTACATTCTCCTACTCTATTGGAGCGTTTGTATTTTCACCTGATGTCCCGCAAAGTTCAGGATCGGTCGGCTTCAATTTCTTGAGAGGGATTTTTCATTTTCCTTTGTTTGCAAGATGAACAATGGTAGTCTTCTTTTTCTTAAGGCTTGGTGCTTCTTTTTGCGTAGGTTGTGTTTTTCTTTTCCTTGCTTTTTCCTCTCTCTTTTGTGCTCTTTGTTTTATCACAATTTTCAATGGGACATCATCATCATTAGAACCTGATGATGAATTTTATTTTTCACTCTCATTATTAGAGGAACTGAAATTTATAGTCCTTTCTACAATGGGGGAATCCACACCAGCACCAAGGGTCGAAGCATCAGGGGTGCCTTCGACCTGCTCAATTTTCTGCTAGACCTACGTGACTGAGATGAAATCCTAGGCTGAGAAGCCTCAGGTCTATACTATTCAATGTTCACAAAATCATCCTAGGCCATTTTAGGGTTTTTATCATGCAAAGATCTTATAACTAGAAATTTAATTAAACAATGGTGGGATATAGAGTTTCCTCTACCTTTTTGTGTTTTTGCTGCCATAATAGAGAGATTGTTGTATAGTACATTAGGCACGTTCATCTTCCTCATGTGTCACATATGAATCAGTAATTTGAAATGTACTGAATGGAGGTTTGACAACTGACCTCGACAAGTGATGTATTTGATGATATGCATGGCAACCTACTTCCATGGCTCTAGTAGAGAGAGCCTCTTGGCACCTTGTTTGTAGATTGTGAGTGGAGGGTCACCATTCATTGTGAATATGGCTTTGGTTGTCTTGGCATCCTTAGAAATAGGGTAAGGTTCACCGTCTGCTGGCAACCCTAAAAAATTTAGCAATTCATTCTTCAGTCGCTATGACCTCCAGTCCTTTTACCATGGCCTTTCTGTCTGAAAATGTCTGAGCAAACTCCAATGCAATACCCTCGTTGAAACCATCCAACTTCAAAAAATAATCTAGCCATCCACAATTCTGAAATTTGGCTAAGCGCACTACGTCTTGTAACAAGGCATCATGAGTTGAGGGCTCATTCTAAATGATTCAAACTCCCATTGTCTATGCTCAGCTCATCACCTTGCAAAGTTACCTCTGTATTTTTCAAAAAAAAATCTCTATTTGCTTGCTAGGTGAATCCGTCGAGTGAATTTACTTTTACCCATTTTTTAGCAACTTACCACTTGCATTTCAAAATTATGATAGAGTTAAGAATAGAAAAAATGGCAATAAAAGGAATCATAATGAGAGGAAATAGTGGTGGCAGTTTAGTGTCGCATCACACATGTGAATTGTCATTCATTTTAAATTTTGAATCAGCTCAGCGAGATTTTCAGACACAGACAATCATATATCGACATGTGGATTTTTTTTTGCATCTTGCTTACCCCTCCCCCCAACCTAAATTTGGACATGTTTCCACACATGCGGAATGGAAAGATTGATTTGATGGGGGGTTTAAAAAAAATTATGTGAACGTCCATCTTATCATACAGTGATTAAATGAAACACTCTAAAGGATAATTAAGAATGCAATTAATGTGCACATACCTAAGTGTATACAAACATGATTGTGGAGAATTCATTGCATTGATCAGGGAGAAATTATCACTTACATTACTGAGCAATAATTGAGAAATCAATGACGATGGAATGGGTGAGGTGAAAATAAATGATGGAAGAGAGAGAAAGGTGGTACGAATGGGCGGATGGGTGGATGGGTGAAGAAATGTATTTCTACAAAAGTAGAAATCTTTATTATGACAAGTACATGTTATGCCTTGCATAACCACCCCACCTTTTACCTTAGTCAAAATGGGTGCCCCTCTTTTGTTTTTTGTCCTTGGTTGATTTTCAACAAAGTTTGGAGTCGTTCTTTCTTCCAACACTTTGTTTTCTTTTGTTCTGTTGGAACCTGAACTAGATCAGATTTTGGATTTGAAGCTTGTTTTGAGTTTCATTCCCTAACTCCTTCCCAATACCGATCCCACTCGTCTCTTTGATTGGTCTCTTTGGTCTGTCTTATTTTTCTTTCTCAAAGACAGAGCTGGAATGGATATTAAGTTTGGGATCTATACAAAGTTCCAAACCTTTTTCCATCCCGCCTCTGCCTCCGCCTTTTTGGTTTGTTTGTTTGGACATGGGATCGATGCTGATTACCTTGTTTTGATCTCGATGTCTTCTTTTTGGTGCTTTCTTTTCTTTTCTTCATTGTTGGCGGAACCAGAACCGGAACTAGAACCAAACTTGAAACTTGGAGGAAGTTTCCAAACCTGGTTCTCATTCTGTTTCTTCTCCTGCCTTTCTTGTTGCTATTTGACTTTACTTCGATCGCACAATAGTTTTGTGCCTATTTCCATCGTGATTCTGTGTCTAACCTACCACATTAATGGCATTAATTATAGGCACCTCCCATGTATGAAATTGGATTTTAAACCTTAATTTAGGTTAACATGTTGGTTATTATTATTGTTTAACAAGTAATATTGAACCACAATTGAGGTAGAGCATTTGGGAGCACGATTACATTGGAGGTCAAGCATTTTTTGTCCTCGAATGTGCATCAAAGGCCAGCCTATTGGATTTATTTTCGAGGTAGGGTTTATGTTCTTTGTCTTCTTTGTTGTCATTCATTGTGCTTGTTTGGTCTGGCATTCTTCATGGGGTTTGTGACTCTTTTCATTTGAACCCTTTCTTTTTTTATTTTATTTTATTTTCTTTTCTTTTGTTTTATTTCCTTTGTCTTTGGTTCTTTCTTTGTTTTTGTTTATTTTAGTTGTCAGTCATTTTCTCATTTGTTTTTACTTGGCAATGGTTGTTTTTGCATTTTTTCTCCATTCCCATACCATTGTGCCCTGGGTTTTTGGGGTGTCGATCATCTGCTACATGGTTATATGGTGTTATTCGATCTGTTACTTTACCTATTGGACCTTTTTCATTTTGGTTTGTTGATTTTGAGTAGGGATAAGTTGTGCCCTAATTGTTTAAGTTGAAGGTTTTTAGTAAACTAGGGTTTTGCGCATCTCTGATTAGTTTTTAAATTATTCCCTAGTTACTGTGTTTCCCTTCGATCATATTGGGGATGGTTTGGTACTGTTAGTTTAAGCCTCCTTAGTTGGTCAGGTGACCATATTTTTGGCCATGATGTCACTCATTCTACTGTCAAAATTTCTAATGACGTCACATTTTTTTTAATCGGAGTCAGATCCAGGATTAATTCTATTCTCGAGCCTTTGTTTGCAATAGATGTCAGATCCATCTCTGAGCCTGCTTCCGATGAATTATAAATTATTAAAATAGCTTTAGCTATGTTGGAAGTGGAAATAGAATGGGATATAATTTTCAAACTTCTTCATTATACCAAGTTTGACTTCCATTCCGATCTCGGTCTCGATTACCATTTTGACTCCATCTTTAATCCTGCTATTTGGTTTGTTGTGAGTTCAATGTCAATTCTGGTCCCGACCTTGATGGTGTTTTAAAAGATTTTTAAGGATGTCCTTTGTCTAGTCTTGTCTCCGGTGTATATGAAAGGTGAGATCTCTAACTTGGTTTTTCATACTTCTTGTGGATCTAATATTGGGTTTTGTTGCAAAAATTAAGATGTTAGGAGCATCGGGTGAGGCTTCTCAAAGGATTCAACCTGTAAAGACTTCAAAACCAAGAGCAAAGCCTAAAAAGTTTAAGCTAGTACAACTCCCTTATACCTTGGGGTATAATCATCGGAGTCTCGCCATCATTGCTAGTAAAGTGGATTATGTTTGTGGAGACATAACTGATACCAACTTGGGTCTTTTCCATTGCTAAGAATTGTACTCTAAAACGTTTATTGAAGAGTTAACAGGGAGGACCCAAAGAATAAGTGAATCTAGCTTGGCTCATATCACTATATTTCCTTTGTCAATCCAATGTCCTGAATTAATAATGACAGTAGCTGGAGCCTATAATCCTTCTACTAGACAGTGTGTGGATTCATTGGGCAATGTCATCATTGATTTAACTCCTCAAATGTTTTAGTTTATGTTCAATGTGCCCAATCCAAGGAATCCTAGGTAACTCAATGAGGCAGAGGCTTTGAAAATATATAGTAATCATAAGAAGGCCAACAAAACTTACTTGAATAAGGAATGGATGAGAATTGAGAAAAAGTCTCTAGTTAAGCTTCTAGATCAGCCTAAAAGGGAAAAGTTCTACAAGGAGGTTGGGGACATTATAATGATGCTTTCCAGAGTGTTTGGGAAAAGGGATGCTCTTCACTTTAAAGAATGGATGTTCCCATTCATTTAGACAATCCTAGATGGTAGGCAACAATTTGATTGGACCATCATTGTGTCTAAAAGCATACACAACCAAATGATTAGAGTGAGAGAAACCAAGAGTTTCTTCATGACCTCTTATGTCATTTATGCAGCAGCAAGGAGAGGCATTTTTCTAGGTTTAAACAGAGTGCGGATTTTGGGAGAACCAGATGGAAAAAACAAGGTATGGAATCATTATGATGAGCTCACCTTATAGACTTCTGAACTACATTACAAAAGGGTTAATGACTCATTTTTATATGTCATTATTAACCAGCTTACGGAAGATGTAGGATATAGATTGAGCTAGGAGGCCATGCCATTCATCATAGAGTGGGGATATTGGTTTGTCCAATACCCCAAGTTTACTTATTTCAGGTTGGCTGGATTTGATGGTCACCCTCACCTACTCCCTAGATGTTGCAGCAATAGGATTGGTTTAATGGAATTCATTTATCAAGCTTTGGGGGTTAATTCTAAATTTGGTATAAAGCATAAGCCTGGTTTTCATAAGTTCCCCATGAAGTTGGGTGAATATAGCTATCCACACCTTGTGGGATCTAAGGTTGTTTGCAATGAATTGATGCATTTGAAGTTGGGCTTGTACACTACTAGGAATCACTTTGATCCAAAGAAGAAGATGAATGCTTTGAATGCTTCTATTTTTTATAAGAACTTCAATCTATTATAAGACTTTTGGAGTGATCTTTAAGATGAGTATGACTTAAGGAAAATAAGTTATGAAAGGTTGCCTATCCCACTCATGGTGGAGTATGGGGTCAAGGTGGACATTCCCGAAGCATTATCAAATGATGGGGTGGTTTTGGATCTCCTATGTGAGGGAAAAAATATAGGTACCAAGAACTTGGATCCTATAGATTGGGGTGGAGAGGAGACTATAGATATTAAACAGATAGTAAGGATAGTGTTGGATAAAAGAATCCAATGGGTTGTGTTAAGAACCAAGGAGCGTGGGGGTCAAACTTAAAATAAAAGGAAAGGTGTAGGTACCACTCAAGGGTACAAGAGGATGAAAAGAAGAATGCCTCCTAAGGAACCCTTGGAATTCTTCCCTCCTGATATAGAGGACTTTGAACTTGAAGTGCCAGCTCAAGATCTACCTGAAGCACATGAAGAAGAAGTCCCAATAGGACCTGAGGCCTCAACATCAGTTGTAGGTGAGTTTTCTACTCAACCCCCTCCTACAGAGCAGCCAAGTGGAGAAATGCCTAGGGGAACCCTTCATAAGGAAGCTGAAACTTTAAAGGGAAAGGGTCTTGAGGTTGAAATCCATGAACTAGGGACCGACTCAGATTATACTCTATCAAATAAGGAGACACTGGAGGAGATGCCTCTTCATGAAATTGAGGATGTAGGAATTGAGCATGTTTTGATAGAGGAGGACCAATGGACGTTGTTTGAAGAAGCTAAGAGAGCATCAGATGCGAAGGCACAAGCTGAAGCATTGCAAAAACAACAAGAGTCAGATACCAAAGCACAAGCTGAAGCATTGGCAAAACAATAGGAAATGGATGCAAAGGCACAAGCTGATGCATTACTCTAGAAACATGAATTAGAGGCCAAACAGAAAGTTGATGAGTTGGCCAAGCAGCAGCAACAAATAGAGCAGGAGGTCAGAGTAAAGGAGAAGAATGATAAGTTAGAAATGCTACAAAAGATCCATAATCTTGAAGAAGAGAAGGCCAAACAAAGAAGAGAAAGGGAAGCCCTTGAGGCTAAATTTAAAATTGTTGAAGAGGCCTAGAAGAAAAGATAGGAAGAAGAATTCTTGCAAAAGGAAAAGGATGTTGAGGAGCTTGCTAAGAAACAACAAAAGGAAAAGGAAGCATGGTACAAGCTCGAATACTTGGAGAGAGAAAGAGATAAATTTCTAGAAGAAAAGAGCTTAGAGGAAGAGTGTTTGAAATGGGAACGAGAAGATAAAATGTTGTAGGAGAGGAAGGATAAAGAAGAGGCCGAGAGGGTTGCACAAGAGAATGTAGAAAAGGAACAAAAAAATGTGTAGGAGGTTGATTCTCAACCTAAAGCTACTTTATTGCAGCCACTATCTTCTACTACTATTGCCTCTTCCTCTACAATAATGGCTACCACTCCTAGTGCTCCTACATGGTTAAAGTTGGATCTTGAGGAGAAGCATATAGCTCCACCATAGCCTCTTAATTGGGAAGAAATGATGAAGGAGATAGAAAAGGAAAGACCTAAGAAAAAGGCCAGGGTTCTTCATTCCACAAGGCTCACAGAGGTAGGAGAGATCATTGTTGAATGTGAAATTCTGGTTGTGGACAAGGCTAAGCAAGATATGCAATTGACTGATTATCAATTGGGCACAGTCAACTTAGGAAGGCCTAAAGGGAATCAAAAAATGAATCTTATTGATGTTGTAGCTTCCTCCACAAAGTCTAGGATAATCAAAGATAAACAAAGAAAGGATGAGCTTAAAACTCAATTGGATCAATTGCATAGTTTCTTAAGAGATGTTTCCACTCCTATGTCCCAACAAGCTATTGCCTTAGAAACTCCAGTCTTACTCAACGAAAAAGAAGTTGATGATTTATTACAAATGAGGAGTAAGTCAAGAATGCTCGATAGATGGATTGACAAGATTAGTCAGGAAGTGGGCGAGGTGCTGGTAAACAATTTTGAAATCCATAAAACAACACTTGAGTTGATAGAGGAAATGGGTCATCATACTGAAACCCTAGAAGAATAGGAGGAAGAATATAGGGGGTATATTCTGTTAGAAACCAAGATCATACATGCAAACCAAAAGGCCTTCCACATAAGAGAAAAACAATAAAAAAGCAGAGCTTTGCATGAAGATGTGCGAATTGATATATTCAGAATTAAGAAATTACATGAGATGATTTGCTTTATAAAAGAAATATATGCAACCCTAATGTTGACCTAAAAGGGAAACCCTAGTGTGCACACTTAATAATTAATCAATTATTAATGTGTCTAAGTTTAGCTTAGGTAACTAAAGGAATAAGTGACTTAATTAATTAACCAGTATGATATAATTAATTAAGTGTAATAACTTATTACTCTAACACCCCCCCTTAAGATGAACTTAGGAAGTAGCTAAAACACTAGAAAAAATATGCATGAAAGCAAAGATGGGTCCCGAAAACTAGGCCTGATCAGGTATCCATTTACAAATGCAAGAATGAGGTAGAGAAGAAAAACCTAGTGGGACAAAAACCCCCTACAATGAGATGACATGCTACAAAGAACCACTAGAAGAATAATATGGAGTAACACTAGAACTGAAATCTGGCAAGCAAGGAAATATACTTCTATTTACAATAAACCATATCAGAATCATAATAATGCAACAGTAGACCTGATACCATGAAACACTCAAAAACTCCAAACTGGAACAACCCTGTAATCCATAAAGCAATAGTAGATCAAATGATGACAGAATATGGAAGCCGTGTATCTCAATGTTGATGTCAAACTATGACTAAAATTGATCCATAGGAGCAAGTACCATGAAGACTCTAGAATATTAATCACAAATTTAGTGGCCCTCAAAATGAGATGGATCTGATGCGGATCATTAACCATAGGCTCTCAATCTAAAGTGTGAACCAAGATGAATCTGATATGTGTCAAGCTAAGAAAAAATGTGGCCAAAATAAACTAAGAAACCAGATACAACTCATGCGATTTGTCATCAAAAATTAAGATGAAGATCAAAGTGCAAGCACACTCTAATCAGATTATTATGCAAGAAACCCGCCTGATGGAACTTTATATTAGTTCATTTATTACAATACCTAATGATTGCAAAAGGAGATAATTCTTAAACATGCATAAATCTAAAATAAAAATATATCTCAGATCTGTGTAGACGATTGAACTAGCTTTCCAATTTCGCAAGAATGGTGAAAAAAAGATCACCGAGTCAAAAGATATGTCCTCCAGAGTGAAACAACAACATCTGAGTTCAATGACTTGGAAAATAAAGTTGGAGCATAGCCAGGAAAAAATACCTATATCAACATACCAAGCTTGGAACCAACTTTCCAATGATATCTCATTTGTGAAAAACCGACTCCGTACGCAAACTTAATGCCTGATTTGGTGAAAGTGCTACGATTTAGCCAATAAGGCATGCAGGTAGCCCAAGGGGCTAAAAAAAATATGGCCCCTAGTCTTGTGCATGACCAAGGGCTGACGGTTAGGGAGCTAGGGTGGAGCCCTTAGTCTAGGTTAGGGCTAGAGCATAGCCCCTGGTCCTCAATAAGACTGTGTGTAGAGAGTAAAGGCCTGTGGGGGCTGAACTTGGGCCGACAGCCGGATGGGGGAGCCACCGACAGTGGTGATGAACTAGTGGCCACCTGGCGGCGGGTTTCTTTAGAACTGGGAATGTCACACGAAAACCAAAAAAAAATGTTTTTTCAAAAAAAGAAAAATTTGTGCCTCGGGGAGGCCGTACGACCTCCATGGCAAAAAACAATTTGCCTCTGAAATCAACCAAATGAAAGGAGTTCTTAGGGTTTTTGGTCGCTGCAAACGTGATGGTGACCTTCGTTTGTGCTCAAAATGCTCCAAAAAATTGGCTACCTTCAAAGCTTCCAAAAAATCATCGAACTTGAAACCCTCATTGATCTGGAAAATAATGACCAAAATCTACAAAATAAAAGTCAATCTTGATTTTTTCCAGCACTCTGAATCCAATGGTCAAGCCCGAACTCATCCAAAATGTTGCATAAATGAACTCAAGGCATTATACCCTCGAGGAACCCCGAATGAACTCTACAATGATTTTCTCCAAAGTCTGAGAAGGGGTTGCATGTCAAGGCTTTGATACCATGTTAGAAACCAAGATCAAACATGCAAAACAAGAGGCCTTCCACATAAGAGAAAAACAATAAAAAAATAGAGCTTTGCATGAAGATGTGCAAATTGATATATTCAGAAATAAGAAATTACATGAGATGATTTTCTTAATAAAAGCAATGTATGGAACCCTAATGTTGACCTAAAAGGAAAACCCTAGTGTGCACACTTAATAATTAATCAATTATTAATGTGCCTAAGTTTAGCTTAAGTAACTAAAGGAATATGTGACTTCATTAATTAACTAATATGATATAATTAATTAAGTGTAATAACTTATTACTCTAACATATTCAAAAGTTGAAAGATATCAATAAGTTGCCAAAATCAACTCTTCTAGAGCAATAGATCCTCGAAGAAGATAATGCAGATTTCTTGGAAAAAGCCTCAAGCATAATCCGGTTTAGGTCTGATTTCATATATAAACATAGGAATGAAATTCAAGATGCTAGTAAAGACTTGAATGAGCAACTTGATGAACTAGAAGCTATAGTGGCTATTTTAGTCAATGTAGACATATCGGTTAAAGAAGGCATGCCTTTGGATCAATTGAAGGAGAAATGGAACAAAAGATTCTAGGAGGTTATGCAAAAAGAGGATGATGGAGAGGATTTATTGTTGGATAGATTGATGGGTATTGAAGAAGAGATGAAGGCTATTAGGAGGGAGTTGACCAAATTGAAACATATATAGGAATTTGCCTCAGCATAGTTGAAAAGAATCAAATTTCAAGAAATTTGGGTCGATGGGCCTGATGTGGACATTCTTCAACAAGTGTTCTCCAGTTATGATGAATATCTTCTTGAGAAAACAAGGCAAGATTGAGTTGGTAGAAAAATATTCTATTTTGGGCACATGACTTCCTCTTTCCTCTCCTACTTCATAGGGAAATCAACCTTTGAACTGAAGGTTTGGATCAGCCAGTCCTGTCTCTTTTTGGGCGTCAAATTCTGCACAACAAGGCAATCAACTTTTGAACTGAAGATTAGCCAATCTAGTTTCTTGATGCAGTTCTGGTTCCTTGATTAGTGGATCTCAATTTTTGATTGAGAGGGATTTATGCGTAGCATGTCTATAAGTACTTTTGAGCTCCATATTGTAAAGGTCGAATGATGAAAGTAGAATTAGCCACCTAATGATAGTAGATAGGATTTTTATAGCTTTCAACAAAAGATACTTTTTAAGTTCATGTTGAATTTAGATACACTTTTTATACAGTTTTATGTTGGAATTGAACTTTTTGGATGAGGTTAATGAACTATAATCGGTTTGTATGCCAGTGAGTTTGTTGTGCATAAATGTTTCTTATTTGATGTGAATTAATAGGGGAAACCAGATTTTAAAGATTATTTCATTAAATTGTCTATGAATGGAATTGTTATATGTCTGTTGATCTATATTATTGTGGAATTTTGATGAATGGTTGTGATGATTAAACTAAGCACTATGAATGTATGCAATGGTATGGATTATTCTGTGAATTGCATCATGTTATGGTTTTGATCTGTTAAGAAACACTTGTTGTTAAAAATATATGTCTGTATGTTAAAGAATTTTGTTCATGTTTTACTGATCTGTGCCTTGATCTATCCTTTTTCTATTTATTTAAACCCCCCCATTAAACATATATTGATGAATCCGATATAGTTTGTATTCCTTATCACCAACAAAGCCCCCCCTTGAATATTATAGTTTCATTGGCCAATTGAGTGACATCAGACAGTTGAGAACCAACTACTAGGACCTTGGAAGTTAGGCTACTATATGTTGTCTTACTTTTTCAGGAGAAATAGAGTAGAAATATTTGTTTTTAAGTTGTTTGTGTCATTTTGACAATCAACAGATCTGACACTAGAAGGAGGGCCTAAAGGAACAAGCTGGCTCGGATTGGGTCATTCTCACTAAAAAAGTATGGGACAATTCTCAGATCCTCTACCAACCCTGAACCATTAGTAGAACTTCAAACCCCGGTTAGATATAGACCCCAAGCTCGTTGAGTTTTGATCCCACCATTGTCACCACCACTTACTGCACTTGGATTTCTGCCAAATCCATCTTTACCACCCCAACAACCTAATCCACACACACCACCACCAGTTCTACTAGTGTGACCACTGGTTCAACTAGTGTCACCACCGCCAGCTCAACCAATCCCACCACCAGCCATGGCTTACTTCGTAAATAACCCCTCTCCACTAGGGACTATCCCTGGTGGAATACATGATCTACCAAAAAATCCAAAAAAAAAAATTCCCTGAGTATATTCATGGAGAATCAAGAAGTGTCAAGGAACATATATAAGCATTCAAGGATGCATGTACTCATGCTCAGTTGGCTCACCAAGACATTGTATGTAGGTTTTTTCCTTATTGTTTGGGAGACATGGCATACAACTGGTATCTAAATCTGCTCTAGGGATTTATTCTAAGCTGGGTAGATTTAGAAAATTCCTTTAGGGTATGTGCAGGATCATGATGGGCCAAAAAGTGGCGATATGTAAGTGATATGATGGCCCATGTGGCTGACAAATTTTTTTTTACCCAGTTTTGATGAAATAAAAAGGGTTTTTAAAGAAGATTCTCAACTTTCCACCAATATAAATTATGATTTACTTTCAATTTAATAAATAATTATTATTCATTTTCTATTTAAATTACGACTAAAGTCCTAATTGATAGGCTAATTGAAAAACATCTATAGCTTTCAAACGGTATCACATTTTTTGAATCCAAAACATGTGTCACACTCTATGCTTTGCATACTATAGGATTTAAAAAATTAATTAATTAATTTCATGAAGTTTTGACCAAGTTAAGGTGGTCAGACATACGAGTTTTTATATTTTTTTAAAGTTGTAATAAAAAATTCATAATTAATTATTTACTTGGAAAAAAATTACAAACAAATATGCATCACATCGTGACATGAGTCCTCTACTTATATCTAAAATATTATAAAAAAATATTATCATTTTATTGTGGTTAGGGTGGTTAGACAGACACATTTTTCTTATTTTTTCCCTAAAATTTAAGTACTACTCCATTGAAATTTAAAAATTTCACCAAATAGATTTTTATTTTTAAAAAATAAACCTAGAATTTTAGAAACTACATTCAATTTTCTACAGATTCTATTCTTACATATTTTTGAAATAATATAGATAACTTATTCAAATTTTTACGTCAAGTTGCTTAAATTTGATTTTTTGAATTTTTATTGCCACTTAAGGGCCTATTTTTTCCATGATGATCCTACACATACCCTTTATTAATAAATTTTGGTTCTATGTAGACCCGGCCATCTTGTACCATCAATTCGCTACCATAAGAAAGGAACTTCATGAACCATTATCATTATTCAACACTAGATTCCAAATAATGTTCTGCAATTTACAAGACCCTTACTTAGTGGCTGAAAATATTGCCATTTTGGCATATTTAAGAGTTGTTGATCCCTTGATTGGCCTATTCTTGCAGAGAACTTATGTTGGCAATGAGATTGACTCTTTGTCTAAAGTTTATCATCTAACCATTAAATTGCAATTACAGATAAGTTTGCAATCAATATTTTTAGGAGGAGCTCTTCCCCCTATGGGTTATCAGATGCCTAATCCACCTTTGTTATATATGGTCATAGGGATGTCTTACTCCCAATATGGACCTATTTTTGAGTTACAAGCCTCAACTACCATTCCATTTTTTGCTAATGGCATTCAGGATTCTTCCTAGCAATCTCAAAACTACCAGCAGTAAGGGGGGGGTAAACTCTTGTTCACTCTCCATCTATAGGAAAGAGTGTGCAAAATGAACACATTGTTCAACCAATGAGGTGGAAACTCTCAAAAAGACTCTATCACAAATGTCCAATGACATGGCACAACTTAGACATAACCCCCCATAGAACCAAAATTAAAATTACTAGAATCAAGGAGGTTATAACAACTAGGGTGGTTACTCCAATCAAAATACAAATCGAAACACCAATAGGAACTTCCAAAACAAAAACTCTAACCAAAATTGTCAAAATCAGAAAAAAGGATACAATCAGAGGTCCAACAACAACAATAGGAAATGGAACATTGGACCCAAAATGGGGGAGTTCCCCATAATTATCAGTGTGGTGAAGATAAACCACACACTGCTAATGTTGCAGATCTCAATTTCATGACTAATTGGTATAGACTACATGATACTATAGCACATTCTAAGGTTAATTGCCCAGAAATAGAAAAAATGGTGAAGATTGTGCAAGTTGATTCCCACCCTCCACAAGGAAATTCCAATAAAGATGGTGGGTCAGTAAGTACTGCTATGACATATGAGACCATTGAGGAACAATATCAATTTCCCATGCAGGGAGATAATGAACTAGAAGAATATGTGTATGATGCCCAAGCCTTCTAGTCTAAGGGTGGTCACTTCTTGAGAAATCAGAATAAGGGCCCATTCACTACATCTTCACCTCCCAACAACATGGTCCCACCTAATCAGAATGTAGATAATAACCCACCACCACCAAAGGGGCCTTTTGACTCTCATAACTGTTGATGGTTAAAATGACACAAACAACATTAAAACAGAATATTTCTACTCTATTTCTCCTGAAAAAGAAAGACTACATGTAGTGGCATAACTCCCAAGGTCCTGGTAGTTGGTTCTCAACTGTCTGATGTCACTCAATTAGTTCATGCAACTGTAATATTCAAGGGGCCTGTGCTGGTAACAAAGGATTCAAGCTATGACTCTCTTTGTCAAAATAGTTCCTGTAAATCAATGGGTTTAAAATAAAAGAAAAAGATAGATCCAGGGGGTAAATCAGTAAGTATGAATTAAATTTATCTAATATCTAGACATATACTTTTAACAATGAATGTTTTCTTAACCGATCACAAAAACCATAGCATGACACAACCCACAGTATAACTGTACCATCGTATACATCTTAGGTGCTTAATTCAATTCCTCTATTTACCTATCACAAGTATTTACAAGATTTCAAAACAACACACATTCATTCATCATTAAAACTATAGATCAACAGACTTCAATAACTGTAATTCAATGACAATTTAACAAGATAATCTTTAAACTTGGTTTCTTCTAATGAATTTCATCACATAAGAAACTATCATGCTTCAGCACAATCACTAGCATTCAAGTGGATTATAACTAATTTACCTTATCAAACAATACAATTCAATGCAAACTCCATATTTCGTAAACCTGCAATTCTATTAACTGTAAACAAGATCTGGTACAATGTATCTCTGCAAAAACGCTCTATAAAAATTCTATCTCCTAGCACTAGGTAAGCCAATCCAATTCTCAATTAGCCGACCTTTACAATGTAATACCCATTTGGTATTTATAGAATACAAAAAGAAGTTCGAACTTTACTTCTATCTTAGGCTTTCCACCTTTTTAGGAACAATCAACTTTCTTGGAAACTCAGATCAACTTTGACCTTGAGTTCTTACATTATACATTCAGTTTGATCTAACAATAGAAGATAGAAATAGAAGAAAAGAAGATCATGCGTCCTTAAGACTGTCAGTGCCGCATGCATACAACATGCAAGGAAGAAGATCATTATGCGTCATGCATGGAAGAAGAATATCATGCATGCAAGATTTTATGCATGTGAAACTAGATCCGCTATGAACTCATCATAACTGGTGAAGACTTGTTGTAGCATATCCATATCTGGCCCATCAATCCAGTCATCTTCAAATTTGATGTGATCCAACTCAATTGCAGCAAATTCTTTCATGCTTTTTACCTTGACCAACTCTCTCCCTGCAGCTTTTATTTCTTCCTTGACTTCTACAAGCCGATCTATCACTAAGTCTTCTCCATCATCTTTCTCTTGCATGAATCCTTGGAATCTTTCATTCCATTTCTCTCTAACCTGACTTAACGGCATGCCATCTTTAGTCATTACATTCACATCTACTATTACAGCCATAACCGCTTCCAACTCCTCCAACTGCTCAGTTAAATTATTAACTGGTTCCTGAATTTCATCCTTATGCTTGCTCAAAAAGCCAGTCCTAAACTTAAGGATACGAGAAGTCTTTTCTACAAAATCTTTATTATCATCTTCGAGTATAGATTCTTCTAGAAGAGTAGTTAGAGGCAATGTATTTATCTTCTCTAACTTTTCACTATATTCTTTGTACTCTTCTTCTAACTTCTCGGATGCCTCAATATATTGATGCATCTCTTTTATTACTCCTTCCACCTCCTTATAAGTTTCAAATCCTTTTTCCAAAACCTCACCTACCTCCCGGTTCACTTTGTCTATCCATTTGTCAACCATCTCTGCCTTACCTCTAACTTGCACAAAATCATCAACCTCCTTTTTGCTTAGCAAAATAGGAATCTCAATTGTTGCAACCTGTTGTGACCTTGGAGAGGAGACACTCTTCAAGAATGAACGTAACTGATCCAATTGAGCCTTAAGCTCATCTTTCTTTTGTTTGTCCTTAATCATCCTTGATTTTTTCGTTGAAGCCACCACATCAATCAGATTCATTTGTTGATTTCTAGTGGGTCTTCCCAAGTTAACCATACTCAATTGATAGTCTGTGAGCTGCCTACCCCCTACCTCCTTTTCAATCATAGGCATGACACATTCAGCAACTATCTCCCCTTTATCTATGAGTCTGGTAGAATGCAAAATTTTAGCCCTCTTCTTAGGCCTTTCCTGTTCCATCTCCTTCATCATGTCCTCCCTTTTAAGAGGTTGAGGAGGTGTTCTAGCTCTCTTCTACAAATCTAATTTCAACCATGTAGGAGCACTAGGAGTCATCATTATGGAAGAGGAAGCAGCAACGGTAGAGGATGGCTGAATATCTACCTCAAGTTGAGAATCAACCTTTGCCTTTTCTTGTTGCTCCTATAGCACATGCATCTGCACCAACTTCTCAGCCTCTTCTCTATCTCTTTGTCCCTTCTCTACCTTTTCTTTCTCTAAGGCTTCTCTTTCCAACTGTTCTGCCTCTAAAGCTTTAAGTCTTGCAGCTTCAGCCTCTTCTTCTTTTTGCTTCCTTTCAGTTTCCTCCTTTTCTATCCTTTCCATTTCCAAGGCTATGAGTTTCTCTGCCTTTTCCCTTTCTTTCTTAGCTTGCTGTTTCTTTACTAGCTCTTCAGCCTCTTTTTCTTTTCTTAGAGCTTCAACTTCTTGTTCTTTCTGTCGAGCCTCCTCTGCAAGCTTCAATCTAGCAACCAGGGCTTCCTTTTCTCTTCGATTTCTTGATTTCTCCACCTCGAGATCATGGATCTTCTGTATCAGTTTCAGCTTGTCATTTTCTGCCTTGACCTTGATCTCATGCTCTCGTTGCCTCATTTGCTCCTCCATTGTATCAGCTGTTGTCCTTGTTTCAACTTCTTTTACCTTTGATTGCTGTTGTTGAAGTAGAGCATCAGCTTGCAACTTTGCCTCCATTTCCTTTTATTTCTCTGCAGCAGCCCTTGCATCAGATTCTCTAGTAGCATCTTCAAACTATTTCCATTGTTCTTCTTGTGTAAGAATCTGCTCAATAGTATAATCTAGAGGTACATTTTCTTGCAAGTTCTTCTCTGACAGAGTTTCATCCGAGTCTGTCTCAATTTCCACCAATTCTTCCTCCACTTCTTTCCCTTTAGTAGCTTCAACCATGGAATAAAGTGCTCCTTGAACTTCTTTACTTTTCTTTCTTGTGAGTGGGGCTTGTGCAGATGACTCACCCAATGCAGGTGTGGGAACAGCAGATTCAATTGGAACATCTCCCTCGGGTGTCTCTTCTTCTTCTTCAGCTACCTCCAACTCTGTTTCTTCAACATCAGGAGGAAAGAATTCTAATGGTTCCTTGGAAGGTGCCTTTCTTTTAATCCTCTTATACCCTTTACCTTTCTTGAGGATTGGTCCCTAAGGAGCTTGAGTTCTCATCATCAGCCATTGCACACTTCTATCCAAGACTGTTCTTCCCAGTTTCTTAATATCAATAGTTTCTTCCTCATTCCAGTCTATTGGATCTAAGTTTTTGGTGCCAATCTTCAAAGCTTCATATGAGGGATCTAAAACAATTCCATCATCCACCAAAGTGTCAGGAATATTATCTTTAATACCCAGCTCTACCATAAGTGAGACTGGTAACCTCTCATAATTCTTCTTCCTTAAGTCATATTCATCCTGCCTATCACACCAAAAATCCTCCAACAAATTAAAATGTCTAGTAAACACTGAAGGTAATAAAGCATACATCTTCTTCTTTGGATCAAAATACTTACGAGCTGTATACAATCCCAATTTTAATTGTATCAACTCATTACAAACCACCTTAGCTGCCTTCAAGTGTTGACAGCCATATTCCCCCAGTGTCATAGGAAACTTATGGCATCTTGTCTTGTGCATCATCCCAAATCTAGCATTAACTCCAATGGCTTGATATACAAATTCCATAAGCACTATTCTATTACTGCAGCATCTTGGAAGTAAATGGGGATGACCTTCAAACCCAAACAATCTGAAGGATGTAAATTTGGGGTATTGGATGTACCAACTTCCCCATTCAGAAATGAATGCCATAGCTTCTTGGCTTAACCTGTATCCTGCATCTCCACTCAATTGGTTGATAACCACATATAAAAAGGCATCATTTACTCTCCTGAAGTGAGTCTCAGCAACCTGAAGGGATAATTGATCATAGTGTTCCCACACCTTCCTCTGTCCATCCAAGACTCCCATTATACCTACTCTATTTAATCCTAGGAAAATCCCCATTCTTGCCACGACATAGACCACATATGAAGTCATGAAGAAAGACTTGGTATCTCTGACCCTTGTGAGCTAATCATGTATGGCATCAGAAACAATCATTGACCAATCAAATTGATAATCCCCCTGAAGGATCACTTGAATAAAATGAAACATCCATCTTCCCAAACACTCTGGACAACATCAATATCAAATCAGATATCTCCTTCTTGAAGTCTGCCCTCTTTGGTTGGTCTGCCAGTTTGCTTAAAGACTTCTTTTCGGTGCTTAACCATCTTTTGTTTAAATGAGACTTATTGGAGTCTTTATGCTTATTGTATTTCTCCAATGCCTCAACCTCAATTAACTGCACTAAATTCTTGGGATCGGGAACATTGAATATGCTCTGGAACATCTGTGGAGTAAGATTTATAATCACATTATTCTGTGAATCCATGCATAATCTTGTAGCTGGATTATAAGTACTGGCCACTGTACATATCAACTCCAGACATTGAACTGACAAAGGAAACACAGTGATATGTGCAAGACCGGAGTCAACAATCCTTTGAATTCTCCCTGTCAAGTTTTCCCTTTCTGCAAAGGTCTCTTCATGTAATTCTTCAAAACTATACTGGCCCAGATTAGTATCTATGATATCTGACCAATCTGATTCCACCTTGCTCACCTTCACCACTAGATTCCTATGATCATACCTTAATGTATAAGGTAACTGTTCTGGTTTCACCTTCTTGATTTTCGGCGCTGTCTTTGGCATTCCAGCTAGTTGATTCCTTCGAGCAGCCTCTCCTAACGTTCCTGACATCTCTCAAATCTCCTGCAAGCAAACCTCTAATTAGACCTTCAAATAAATCATTAAAAAACATGTTTTAAAAACATACCTGTTACATATACATCGGAGTCGGAACTAGACAAAAGCTCAAAACAAACGCTTTTACAAAACTGGCGAACTCAGAGCAAAAACCGATATAGGAACTTCACCTAGTAACAAATAGGCTCAGAGTCGGAGTCGGGGAAGTTATCGGAACCGGGATCGGAATAAAAAGGGATTTTTTTTTCTTCGAACTCTCTTCTTTTTATATTCTATTTCCATTCCCCCTCCACCTCTGATTTAGTTATCATTACTTCGACAAAAGACTCCCTACTATATGCAGAGCCAGACATGGGATGAAAATGGAACTGATAACCTTTACAAACAAAATTCTTAAGTTCAAGATTAGTTCCGATCCCGCCTCCGCTAATTATCACATTCTTCAAGCAAACCTTTTAGAACTCAAAATCGAAAACGAGATAACCCTGGAATTGATAACTTTGGTAAAAACAACTCTTATGCCCATACCCATTCTAATCCCGCCTCTGCCTATGCTAATCATGACATCATCAAATTTATTCATTTTCATCATAACTTCATGATTAAACCTAAGTCGCCATAAAATGGCAAAGGAGCTTAAAAACTCTACCCTCATATGACTGTGGGGAACAATTGTATTTTAGAGCCCTTTATTTAAATCTTATTTAAAGTAATTGTGGAGACCGACGAAACCCTAATCTAACAAACTTAATAAAACTAGGGCACAGGTTTTAAAACCCTGCCATTCTACCAAATGATGAAACCCTAAATTAAACAATAAATCTAATCTACCTTAACTCGCTGTAAAATCTCCAGCCTACCTCACTGTAAATTCTTAATCTAACTCACGCCATAAGAAACCTTTAATCTAATCTAAATCTACTATAAATCGAAAATGACACGACGCCATCACAATTAAGACGTGAAAGCGATAATGCCAAAAAATTGAAAGAAAACGACACTATAAAACAAGACAACAAAGATTAAAGCAAAACAAAACAAGTCGAAGCAAAACAAAACAAGTCAAAACAAGAACCTGCTCATTCAATCACATCGATGATCATAAAATTGCTTTAAAACATAATGATTGAACATGCGAACAGATACAAAGCAAAACACAACCAGGAAATAAACAACAAACAACAAAGATAAAATACCTACCTCAAATGTAAACAAAGCCATGCTAACTTTCTAAATCAATTCTCACACAATATCCCTTCTCTATCTCGATCAATTTGCTCAAACAAACTCTGCTATTGCTCTTCGCGCTCTCAGATTTGTAATAATCACAATAATGATCAGCTTTAACCCTTAATAAAGAAAAATATATAAATTTCTACCTACATCGGCAACCACCATTAATGCATTAAAATGCAGTAAAGGCGGAGTTGGAACTATAAGAGAACAAACACTAGTCTGTAGTGCAACTTCAGTCAAAAAGTCAATGACAAAAATTGGCGGGGTCGGAACCAAAATGGAAATAGGATCTTAAAATCATAAAATTTCCAAACCTTATCCCCATTCCGACTCCGCGTCCGACAACTAAAAACAAAACAAAAAACAAAAACAAAAATTTAAGTAAAAGACCAACCTAATAAAACAAAACACAAAAACCGAGACAAACAAATACTAAAAAGGGAGTGGAGGCAGGATCGGAATTGAATTTGATTTTGCAAATTTTGATAACACCCATCCCCATTCCCACTCCGGCTCCGCTTCAACCAAAGAGAAAAAACAAAGGCAAAGAAAAGACTGTCGAGATAGAACCAAAACAAACAAGCCTCGAAAGAACTTTCAGAACCTGATTCATCTCCAGTTCCGACTCCGACAGAAAAATCAAAGAAAAACAAAGTATTGGCAAAACTAGACTCCAAACTTTGTTCCAAAAACAACTAACTACAAAAAACACAAAGGGGGACCTATTTTGACCAAGGAAAAAGATGGGGTGGTTATGCAAGGCATAACAATAACAAAGGTAATCCACCTTCTTTTCCTAAGTATCAAGTTAGGAATGATTCAGAGTTTCATTTTATTGCAAAGCTCCATAGACAAAAGACATCATTGTCATTCTTTGACATTATGAAGTGGTCCCAAATCAATGGTAAATTGTGTTGAAAGCCCTGGAGGAGGCAGATCATTCAAAAACAAAACGTAGAGTGACTCTGGAAAAGGAGATGAAAGCGACCATCTATAAAGGTAAGACCAGTACCCCACCTTTCCTTTTAAGTTTAAGAATTTTTGGAAAGAATCTACATAACTATCTGCTGGACTCCAGAGCATCGGGTAATGTTATGCCCTTTTCCATTTGCAAGAAGCTAGGATTAAGTCTTGCCTAGAATAATAAGAAAGTGATTCAGTTGGACAAAAGCAAGGTTAATGTGGTGGGAGAACTAAGAAATATGCATGTATAGGTTGGATCGGATCTAAGGATCCAAACTTACATAGATATCCAAGTGGCTGATATCCCAAAAAACATATGGTATTCTCCTGAGTCGCGAGCTAATGAAGATTATTGGGGGATATTTGTCTTTGGATTTCTCTCACATGTGGTTGCCTTGGAAAGGGATAGGAACACAGATTAGAATTGAGAGTGATCCTAGGCTCAAACACATGATTATTGAATATGATTCTCCTAATGAAGTAGCATACTTTGAGACTGAGATAGGAGTTTACAAGCAGGAGGAGATCATGACCTTCTCAATATTGAATTTTGATGATACACGACCTCTAGAACAGAAGGACCCAATGATCTCGATCAACCAGCAAGTTCTAATAAAAAAATTCCAACAAGATAGGCTAGTATTGAGAGAAGATAGTGATTTGTGCAGTTTGTTGCTTCCTAATTGGTGTAGGATACATTATTAGAATCATTCAGAGTTGACATGTCAACCCTACATAGATATCTTAAATCATATCTTCCAGCCTCAATCGATTTGTCAAGATCAACCTCAAGCACCCACCAATGAATTTCCATTTGAAGCCAAGGACTCTACCATCCTCACTAGAACCAATCTTTCTCAAGAGGAAGATATCTCACAATTTGAGCAGACTCGGGTTCTATGCTTCGAGTTTCAAGAGGAGATTATGGTATCTCATTCTTTTTCCATCACACCTACCCTATATACTCTTCCAATGCCTAAGGAATTGATGAAAAATGAATCGGATTGCAACTTGATCCAAGAAGTTGTTCAAGAAGTGATTCTTGAACAAGCTTTAAATGTAGAAGAATCTTTGAGTGAAGCCTATCCCCAATCACCTTCAACTCTTGATGGCTAGCAACAGTCTGAGCTGCCACCCATCTCAAACAAGTCATCTCCTATTACCCCAAAAAAGGAAGATCTCCTAGTTAAAGATCAATTATGGAGTCTTAAATTTGATGGCTCTAAATCCAAAGCAGGAAGTGGAGCAGGGATTGAACTAACCAACTCGAAAGGGAAGACTTACTTTGCATCTTATAGGTTTTAGATTGGCTACATAAATAATGTGGTTGAATATGAAGCACTCGCTTGCAGACTTATATTTTCCCATCAAAATAAGTTCATCACTCTCATGGTAATGGGGGATTCTGAAGTAATTGTAAAGCAAGTACGTAGCCAGTATACTTTTCATAACAAAAGATTGGCTGCATATAGAAATAGAATTTGGAATCTGATTGAAGATTTTGATGCTTTTTGGATCACTCTGATTCCTAGAGAAACTAATCATATTGCAGATTTCCTCGTTGTTACTTCCAGCACCTTGGAGCCTATGCAAGACTCTAAGATAAAATGATTTTTAGTTGAATAGTCTCAGTCCCAACTATCCTGGATAATGCCCGAAAATTTTAGGTATTTAATGATGACAAACATATATTGGCCTTCTTGGAAATTTCAAAATGTCTTTGAAGGAAAAATAATTGATTAATCTGAAGGAGATCAGGGAGATTGGGATCCTAAGAATGGTGACGCAGAAGGAATACTAGAGTTGAAAAGGAATAGTATTCCAAAGGGGATGGTAGCTTTAGAAAGGATATTTGACTCTGACCCATGGGCTCGTCAAAGGGTGCCCATGGAGAGTGATAGAGGGAAGTATGAATCTATTAATTTGATTCACTCAGGTCCCAAAAGGAATGTTCTCATAGGAAATACTTGTCCTAAAGAAATTAAGGAGAAGATAGTTAATGTTTTGGAGCAGAACATTGTAGCCATTGTTTGGGGGTATGAAGACTTGAAGATCTTTGACACTTCGGTGATCACACATACCATACCTCTTAAGCCAGAAGCCAAGCCCTTTCATCAAAAACAACACCCGATCAATGCTTTGATTGAGCCCTTGATTCAGAAGGAGGTACAAAAGCTGCTATCTGCAAGAATAATCTTCCCAATCAGACATTCTACTTGGTTTGCAAATTTAGTTCCTATGCACAAGAAAAGTTGTGAAATCAGGATATGTTTTGATTTTAGGAATCTAAATAAGGCTTTCGAGAAGGATAACTACCCACTGCCTTCTCTTGATGAAGTATTACAAATAGGTCCTAGATGATGTAATTTCTGGATGGCTATTATGGGTATAATCAGGTGCTTGTCAGCCATGAGGACAGAATGAAAACTTCCTTCACCACCAAGTGGGGCACATTTTCCTATCAGAGGATTCCATTCAGCCTTATCAACGCTGGATAAACCTTTCAGCGTGCAATGGACGTAGCATTCAAGGATCTAATAGGTAAGTGTATCATTATTTATGTGGATGACTTAACTATCTTCTTGAAGAACCGGGAAGACCATGCTGCAGATTTGGAAAAGGTTCTCAAAAGGTGTATAAGCTATGGTGTCTCCCTTAATCCAAAAAAGTGTGTTTTTGGAATGTCTGAAGGGAAACTCTTAGGCCACATCATATCAGAAGAGGGGATATCCATATAACCTAATAGAGTAGAGGCCATCTTAAAGATGAAAAGGCCAAGAAGTAAGAAATAAATGAGATCCTTCTTCGGAAGGATTAATTTTGTCAAAAAATTTATAATAGGGTTTGCGGGTTTGCGGAAATCGTCAAACCCCTTAATGAGATGATGGAAAAAGATGTGAAAATAGAATGGAGCAATGAGGCCAAATCTACTTTCTCACAGATTAAACAATCAATATCTAAGGCACCTATCTTGACTAGCCCAGATTATCTAGAGCCCTTCTATATCTATTATTTCGCATCTGACCATTCATGTGTTGTTGTTTTAACACAACAAAGAGGTGAGGGGGAGGAAAGATCTATTGCCTTCATGAGCTCCATGTTTAAGAATGCAGAAGTCAGGTACTTGCCCCTTGAGAAGTGGGCCTTTGCATTGGTTTGGGCCGTAAAAAAATTTAGGCATTACATTCTTTGGAGTTGGGTTATTGCCATAGTTCCTAATCCAGTTGTGAAATCCCTCCTAATGCAAAGTGAATTGGGGGAAAGAAGGGGAAAATGGATGGCTATTCTACAAGAGTTTGACTTAGAAACTAATCCAATGAAACTTGTCTGAGGGTAGGGTTTATCAAAGGCAATGGTGGATGTTGATAGGAATATCACGTGTCAGCAGTACACTATGCAGTTATTCACTAAGGATCCTTGGTACACACATTTGATTTTCTTCCTCCTCAACAACATATGCCCAGAAGGGATGAATGCTACTCAGAGGAGAGCATTAAGGATGAAGAGTGCTCATTATATGCTCAAAAGGGGATCTATATACAAAAGGAACTTTCAAGGAATTTACTTGCACTATTTGTATCAGCAAGAGGCTAATCACAACATTGTTGAGTTTCATGGATGACATGGTATAGGACATGGATTTGCAGATGCTCTAGCCCATCAAATTCTTAGATCATGCTATTACTACATGTCATGTCATAATCTTAATAATTTTCCATATTGACATGTCATGTATTTTAGACCTCTGCACCCAGGGAAAGAAATCCAGCAATGCCTTTGCAACCAGTATATGAGGTAAGACCATTCACTCAATGGGCACTATATTTTGTAGGTTTTATTAATTCAAAATCTTCAATAGGTCATAAGTTCATCCTAACTACAAATGACTACTGCACATGGTGGACTGAGGCTTAGCCTTGCAAAAACAACACAAACAAATAGGTTATCAAGTTTCTAACTGAGAACATCACCACTAGGTTCGGAGTACCATTCGCCCTAGTATGTGATAATGGCCCTAATTTTTCTTCAGCCGAATTTATTCAATGGGCTTATGAGCATAAGATTATTTTGAAATATTCATCTAATTAATACCCTTAGGGAAATGGAGTGGCTGATTCCACTAATAAAAATTTGTTGGAGGTAATTAAAGAAAAATAGAAAACAATCCTAGGGACTGGCACACTCAGTTGAGATTTTCCATATGGGTAGATCGAACTTGAATCAAAGCTACCTTGGGAAATTCATCATTTAAATTAGTCTACAGTCAAGATCCAATCTTCCAAATCCATTTGTAAATACTTGTCCTCAAGTTTATGTAGGAATTTTATACAAAGGATGATAGGATCGAGGTTAGACTAACCAACTTGCTCAATATGGAAGAACAAAGAGATCCTACTTTGTAATAGTTCTCTAAACATCAAGTTGTCATCAAACACTGGTTTGACAAGAGGGCCAAGGTAAAGGCCTTTAGGATATCAGATCTTGTGCTAATATGAGACAAGGCTAAAGAGAAGAAGGGAGATCACCAGAAGTTTGATAGACTCTGGTTGGGTCCTTATCAAGTAGCTGAGATACTAGGCGAGAATTCTTTCCATTTAAGTTCCTTGACATGAGAACCTATTCCATTGCCATTTTATGGTCAGTTTGTTAAACATCACTTTGGCTCATAAAGGTTTGATTTTCTGAATAAACTTTACTATATTGTATCATATGTAATTATTTCTTTCTTTGTTTTTTTTTTTTCTTTGTTTCTTTTTCTTTGTTTTCTTTTGTTTTTGTTTGTCTTGTTCGTTGGGGATCTTCATCTCTATCTATTCCAATAAAAGGGGTTGTTATTCAAAGTATGCTACAGGGACTAGGAGAGAAATTGATTTAGGTATTTTCAGGGAGCTCTGTTGAATGATTTCATTCTAAAATCATGTCTTATGATCATTTTAATGTTGGTTTGAAAAGTTATTAAGAAAAAAAAGGTACATTGTGAATATCTCATGAATTATGATCGAAGTCTGCCACAAAAATAGATAAATATTTGCCTAAGTAAAACACCTATTTATTTCAGGGTGGTTGTATCTTTGATTCAAGTGAAAAATATGATTCCAAGACTGTTATGAAATTCATTGTAGTTCTCAACCCATATTTCAGATCAATTGCACTTGAGTATTGAGAAAATTTCATAAAGAGTTCCCACAAGTGAAGCCTAAGTAAAAAAAAAAAAAGAGAAAGAGAGAAAAGGAAAACTCAATATCAAATTGGTGAATCAAGTATCTCTATTGGGGCTATGGATGCCTATCTGGTAGTAGAGAAATTCTTTGAGAGAACTAGAGGTATCTCCGTTGGGGCTATAGATGCATGTCAGGCAGCAAAGCAATGCCCAAGATTTCATTGCACGATAGCTGAAGGAATCAACCTATGTAGCTTGAATCTTAGGTATGGTTGTTCAGGAGTGGAGAAATTTTCTATGAAGAAGGATGCACCTTATATGCACACACTCAGATTCAGACTAGTTAATGAGCACATACATCTAAGATTCCAGCTCAACCTTATTATATATATCTGGTCTTATTCAAGTTAACATGATTCATAAGCCAGATGGTTTTTGGGTGACTGAATTCTTCAGTGACTTGAAAATGGGTAAACCATTTTCCCAGCCAAGTCACCAATTGTTATTCCTTGCATAACCACCCCATCTTTTGCCTTGGTCAAAATGGGTCCCCCTCTTTTGTTTTCTGTCCTTGGTTGTTTTTCAACAAAGTTTGGAGTTGTTCTTTCCTCCAACACTTTGTTTTCTTTTTTTTTATTGGAACCGGAACCAGATTGAAATTTGGATTTGAAGCTTGTTTTGAGGTTCATTCCCTGACTCCTTCCTAATTCCGATCCCGCTTATCTCTTTGATTGGTCTCTTTGGTCTATCTTTTTTTTCTTTCACGGAGATGGAGTCGGAATGGATATTATGTTTGGGATCTATACAAAGTTCCAAACTTGTTTCCATCCTATCTCCTCCTCTGTCTTTTTGGTTTGTTTGTTTGGAATTGGGATCAATGTTGATTTCCTTGTTTTGATCTCAGTGTCTTATTTTTGGTGCTTTCTTTCCTTTTCTTCATTGTTGGTGCAACCGGAACCGGAACTAGAACCAAACTCAAAACTTGGATGAAGTTTCCAAATCTGGTTCTCATTCCATTTCCACTCTCGCCTTTCTTGTTGTTGTTTGACTTTAATTCAGTTGCACAATAGTTTTTTGCATGTTTCCGCCATGATTCTACGTTTGACCTACCACATTAATGACATTATTTACAGGCACCTCCCACATATGAAATTGGATTTTAAACCTTAATTAAGGTTAACATGTTGGTTATTATTATTTTTTAACAAGTAATATTGAACCAAAGTTGAGGTAGAGCATTTGGGAGCATGATTCAATTGGAGGTCAAGCATTTTTTGCCCACAGATTCGCATCAAAGACCATCCTATTGGATTTCTTATCAAGGTAGGGTTTTTTCTCTTTGTCTTCTTTATTTTCATTCATTATGCTTATTTGGTCTATCGTTCTTCATGAGGTTCGTGACTCTTTTCATTTGAATCCTTACTTGTTTTCTTTTCTTTTGTTATGTTTTCTTTTCTTTTATTTCCTTTGTCTTTGATTCTTTCTTTGTTTTTGTTTTTTTAGCTATATGTCATTTTTTTTTACTTGGCAACGGTCATTTTCTCATTTTGTCTTCACGCCCATATCATTGTGCCTTGGTTTTTTGGGGTGTCGATTATCTTCTACATGGTTATATGGTGTTCTTTGATTTTGAGTGGGGATAATTTGTGCCATAATTGTTTAAGTCAAAGGTTTTTAGTAAACTAGGGTTTTGCGCCTCTTTGATTAGTTTTAAAAGTTTTTCGTAGTTACTATGTCCCCTCGGTCATATGGGGGATGGTTTGGTACTATTAGTTTAAGCCTCCTTGGCTTGTGAAGTGATCACATTTTTGTCCATTATGTCATTCATTCTACTATCAAAATTTCTAATGACATCATGTTTGTTTTAACCGGAGTCAGATCTAGGATTAATTCCATTCTCTTTCCTTTGTTTGCAATAGATGTCAGATCCATCTCCGAGCCTTCTTTCGATGAATTATAAATTATTAAAATATCTTTCACTCTATGGGAAGTGGAAATGGAACGGGATATAAATTTGAAACTTCTTCATTATACCAAGTCTGACTTCCATTCTAATCCCGGTCCTGATTACCATTCTGACTCCATCTCTGATCTTGCTATATGGTTCATTGTGAGTTCAATGTCCATTCTGGTCCTAACCCCAATGATGTTTTAAAAGCTTTCTAAGGATGTCCTCTACCTGGTCCCGTCTGTGGTGTATATGAAAGGTGAGATCTTTGACCTGGTTTTTCATACTTCTTTTGGATCTAATATTGGGTTTTGATGTAGAAATTAAGATTTCAAGAGCATTGGGTGAGGCTTCTCAAAGGAGTCAACCTGCAGAGACTTCAAAACCAGGAGAAAATCCTAAAAAGGTTAAGCCAGTACAACTCCCTTATACCTTGAGGTATAATCATCAGGGTCTAGCCATCACTGCCAATAAAGTGGATTCTGATTGGGCAGACATAACTGATACCAACTTGGGTTCACTCCATTGTGAAGAATTATACTCTGAAATGTTTGTTGAAGAGGTAATGGGAAGGACCCAAAGAATAGTTGAACTGGCTTGGTTCATATCACTATATTTCCTCTATCAATCCAATGTCATGAATTAATAATGACAATAGGTGGAGACTATAATCCTACTACTAGACAGTGTGTGGATTCATAGGGCAATGTCACCATTGATTTAACTCCTCAAATGTTTCAGTTTATGTTCAATGTTCCCAATCCAAGGAATACTAGGAAAATCAATGAGGCAGAGGCTTTGAAAATATATAGTAATCATAAGGAGGCCAAAAACACGTATTTGAATAAGAAATGGATGAGATCTGAGAAAATTTCTCTAGTTGAGCATCCAGTTTAGCCTAAAAGGGCAGAGTTCTACAAGGAGGTTGGGGAAATTATAATGATGCTTTCCAGAGTGTTTGGGAAAAGGGATGCTCTTCACTTTAAAGAATGGATGTTCCCATTCATTCAAGCAATCCTAGATGGCAGGCAACAATTTGATTGGCCCATGATTGTGTCTGAAAGCATACACAACCAAATGATTAGAGTGAGAGAAACCAAGAGTTTCTTCATGACCTTTTATGTCATTTATGCACCAGCAAGGAGAGGCATTTTTCCAGGTTTAAACAAAATGGGGATTTTGGGAGAAGCTGATGGACAAAACAAGGTATGGAATCATTATGATTAGCTCACCTTGTAGACTTTTGAACTGCATTAGAGAAGGGTTAATGATGCATTTTTATGTCATTATTAACTAGCTTAAGGGAGATGCAATAAATAGATTGAGCCAGAAGGCCATGGAATTCATCACAAAGTGGGGATATTGGTTTATCCAATACCCCAAGTTTACTTATTTTAGGATGGTTCGATTTGATGGTCACCCTCACCTACTCCCTAGATGTTGCAACAATAGGATTGTTTTAATGGAATTCATTTATAAAGATTTGGGAGTTAATTCTAAATCTGGTACAAATAATAAGCCTATTTGTCATAAGTTCCCCATGAAGTTGGGTGAATACAGTTTTCCACACCTTGTGGGAGCTAAGGTTGTTTGCAATGAATTGATGAATCTGAAGTTGGGCTTGTACACTACTAGGAAGAACTTTGATCCAAAGAAGAAGATGAACGCTTTGCTTGCTTGTATATTTGATAGGTACTTCAATCTATTAGAATACTTTTGGAGTGATCTTAAGGATGAGTATGACTTAAGGAAAATAAATTATGAAAGGTTCCCTATCCCACTCATGGTGGAGTATGGGGTCAAGGTGGACATTCCTGAAGTATTATTAGATGATGGGGTGGTTTTGGATCCCCTATATGAGGGAAAAAATATAGGTACCAAGAACTTGGATCCTATAAATTGGGGTGCAAAGGAGACTATAGACATTAAACAGATAGAAAGGTTAGTGTTGGATAGAAGCATCCAATGGGTTTTGTTAATAACCAAGGAGCCAGGGGGTCAAACTTCCAAGAAAAGGAAAGGTATAGGTACCACTCAAGGGTACAAGAGGATGAAAATAAGAATGCCTCCTAAGGAACCCTTGGAATTTTTCCCTCCTGATATACAGGAGTTTGAACTTGAAGTGCCAGCTAAGGATCTACCTGAAGCACATGAAGACAAAGTCCCAATAAGACCTAGGGCCTCAACATTAGCTATAGGTGAGTTGTCTACTCAACCCCCTCCTATAGAGAGGCCAAGTGGAGAAATTCCTAGGGGAACCCTTCATAAGGAAGCTAAAACTTTAAAGGGAAAGGGTCTTGAGGTTGAAACCCATGAAGTAGAGACTGACTCTTAGGGTACTCTATTAGATAAGGAGACACTGGAGGAGACTCCTCTTGATGAAATTCATGATGTAGGAATTGAGAATGTTTTGAAAGAGGAGGGCCAATGGACAATGTTTGAAGAAGCTAAGAGAGCATTATATGCGAAGGAACAAGCTGAAGCATTGCAAAAACAACAAGAGTCAAATGCCAAAGTACAAGCTGAAGTGTTGGAAAAACAATAGGAAATGGTTGGAAAGGCACAAGATGATGCATTTCTCCATCACAACAATTAGAGGCCAAATAGAAAGCTAATGAATTGGCCAAATAGCAGCAACAAAAGTAGCAGGAGCTTAGAGTAAAGGAGGAGAATGATAAGTTAGAAATGCTACAAAATATCCATAATCTTGAAGAAGAGAAGGCTAAACAAAGAAGAGAAAGGGAAGCCCTTGAGGATAAATTTAAAATTGTTGAAGAGGCCTATAAGAAAAAAGAGGAAGAATGCTTGCAAAAGGAAAAGGATGCTGAGGAGCTTGCTAAGAAACAATAAAAAGAAAAGGAAGCATGGGACAAGCTCAAAGACTTGGAGAGAGAGAGATAAATTGCTTGAAGAAAAGAGGTTAATGGAAGAATGTTTGAAAAAGGAATTAGAAGATAAAAGGCTATAGGAGTGGAAGAAAAAGGAAGAGGCCGAGAGGGTTATACAAGAGAATGCAGAAAAGGAACAACAAAATGTGCAGGAGGTTGATTCTCAACCTAAAGCTACTTTATTGCAGCCACTATCTTCTACTACTGCTGCCTCTTCCTCTACAATGATGGATACCACTCCTAGTGCTCCTACATGGTTAAAGTTGGATCTTGAGAAGAAGCAGATAGCTCCACCACAGCCTCTTAATTGGGAAGAAATGATGAAGGAGATAGAAAATAAAAGACCTAAGTAAAAGGCTAGGGTTCTTCATTCTACAAGGCTCACTGAGGCAAGATAGATCATTGTTGAATGTGTAATTCTGGTGGTGGAGACGACTAGAAAAGATATGCAATTGACTAATTATCAATTGGGCATAGTCAACTTAGGAAGGCCTACAAGGAATCAAAAAATGAATCTTATTGATGTCGTAGCTTCCTCCACAAAGTCTAGGATGATCAAAGATAAATAAAGAACGGATGAGCTTAAGGCTCAATTGGATCAATTGCATAGTTTCTTAAGAGATGTTTCCACTCCCAGGTCCTAACAAGCTACTACCTTAGAAACTCCAGTCTTACTCAACAAAAGAGAATTTGATGATTTATTACAAATGAGGAGTAAGTCTAGAATGTTAGAGAGATGGATGGAAAAGCTTAATCAGGAAGTGGGTGAGGTGTTGGTAAACAGTTTTGAAATCCATAAAAAAACCCTTCAATTGATAGAGGAAATGGGTCATCATACTAAAACCCTAGGAGAACATGAGGAAGAATATAGGGGGTATATTCAAAAGTTGAAAGATATCAGTAAGCTTCTAAAATCAACTCTTCTAGAGCAATCAATCCTCGAAGAAGATAATGCATATTTCTTGGAGAAAGCCTCAAGAATAATTTGGTTTAGGTCTGATTTCATATATAAACATAGGAATGAAATTCAAGATGCTAGTAAAGACTTGAATGACTAGCTTGATGAACTAGAAGTTGTCATGGCTATTTTAGTCAATGTAGACATACTGATTGGAGAAGGCATGCCTTTGGATCAATTGAAGGAGAAATGGAACAACAAATTTAAAGAGGTCATGCAAAAAGAGGATGATGGAGAGGGTTTATTGTTGGATAGACTGATGGCTATTAAAGAAGAGGTGAAGGCTGCTAGGAAGGAGTTGACCAAATTGAAACATATGCAATAATTTACCTCAGCAGAGTTGAAAAGAATCAAATTTGAAGATAGCTGGGTCGATGGGCCTGATGTTGACATTCTTCAACAAGTTTTCTCCAGCTATGATGAATATCTTCATGAGAAAACAATGTAGGATTGAGTTGACATCAAAAGATTCTATTTTGGGCACATGACTTCCTCTTTTCTCTCCTACTTCATAGGGAAGTCAACCTTTGAACTGGAGGTTTCCATCAGCCAAACCTATCCCTTTTTGGGTGTCATATTTTGCACAACAAGGCAATCAACTTTTGAACCAAAGATCAGCCAATCTAGTTTCTTGATGCATTTACGGTTCTTTGATTAGTGGATCTCAATTTTTGATTGAGAGGGATTTATGCGTATCATGTCAATATGTACTTTTGAGCTCCATATTGTAAAGGTCAGCTGATGAAAGTAGAATTAGCCACTTGATCATAGCAGATAGGATTTTTATAGCTTTGAGAAAAAGATACTTTTTAAGTTCATGTTGAATTTAGATAATCTTTTTATACAGTTTTATGTTGGAATTGAACTTCTTGGATAAGGCTAATGAACCATAATCGGTTTATATGCCAATGAGTTTTTTGTGCATAAATGTTTCTTATTTGATGAATGGTTGTGATGATTAAACTAAGCACTATGAATGTATGCAATGGCATGGATTTTTCTGTATTGCATCATGTTATGGTTTTGATCTTTTAAGAAACACTCATTGTTAAGAATATATGTCTAGATTCTAAAGAATTTTGTTCATGTTTTACTGATCTGTGCCTTGATCTATCCTTTTTCTATTTATTTAAACGCCCCCATTAAACATAGATTGATGAATTTGATACAATTTGTATTCCTTATCACCAGCAAAGGCCCCTTGAATAATACAGTTGCATTTTCCAATTGAGTGACATTAGAAAGTTGAGAACCAACTACCAGGACCTTGGAAGTTAGGCTACTATATGTTGTATTTCTTTTTTAGGAGAAATAGAGTAGAAATATTTCATTTTTAAGTTATTTGTTTCATTTTGACCATCAATAGTATGTACCTCATTTAGTCGGAAGGAGGGACACTAGGTCTGCTACATTCGGCTACAGGAACTCCTTTTCTATAAGAACTATGCTCGAGTGTTGTGTGTTGGATAAACTGCTACAGGAACTCTTCTTTTGAAGTTGGCTTGAGATATAATCTAAGACGACGCCCATTCACTAGTAGTTTGAATTTCAGTAGGTCAATGGTCGTGAGCTACATAGCTCCATTGGGAATGAATTTTTCCACTTCATATGGCCCTAGCCACCTAGTCTACAATTTACCTGCATTGTCCTTGTACCATGAATCATAAAGTAATACCCAATCGCCTAGCTGAAATTTATTTTCTTTGATGAATCTGCCATGCCATTCAATTCTTTGAATTTTCACAAGTTTAGTATGATGTAATGTTATTTTCCTTAACTCATCTAATTCATTCAGCTATGTAATCTATTTCTTTTGTGCCTTGGAAATATCCATCCCCAATTCTAGAGCAGTGTTGAGAGTCTTGTGCTCAAATTCCATAGGCATCATGGTTGTTTTCCCATATAGTATCTCAAATGGTGTGAAGCCTATAGTTGTCTTCTAGGTGGTCTTGTAAGCCCAAACTGCCTCTGATAATCTATTTGCCCAATATTTTTTGTGAATATGCATTTTTTTGGTGAGGATGGCCTCAATCTCTTTGTTTGTCACCTCAACTTGTCCATTTTCTTGAGGGTGATAAGGAGTGGATTTCTTGTGCCTGATGTTATATTCATTAACCAATGTTGTAATAAGGGCTGATGTAAACGAAGTTCCTTGATTAGTTACTATTTCTCTTGGTACCCCATATTGTGTGAAAAATTCTTCATACAAGAATTTTGCAACCTTTTTTTCTTGTGCATGCTTCATGGCTTTGACTTCTACCCACTTTTTAATGTAATTAGTGCACACTAGAATATAGGACTTACCATTGGATGGAGGATCAATGGGTCCCACAAAATCCAAACCTCATTTGTCAAATGGTGTGACTACCACTTGTGGACAACGTGGCATGTCATCTAACTTTGTTGGCCTACCCATCCTTTGGCATTTATCAAATTTCCTTGTATATATTCTTGCATCTTTGTATAATGTAGGCCAATAGTATCCTGTGTTTAAGATTTTCATTGCTATCCTTCTAGCTACAAAGTGGCCTCCACAAGGTTCATCATGGAATGCATGTAAAATTTTATAGGTTTCATCTTCCCTCACACACCATCTCATAACGTGACCAAGTCCAGTATAAAATAGACATCTAGCTATCCATGAAAAAGGGAAGGATTTTTCAATTATCACTCTTCTCTCTTTTGGGGAGAAGTGGGGAGGAACTCTCCCCTTCACAAGGTAATTGGCTATATCAGCATACCAAGGTGTGTGCACACTAATGGATAATATATGCTCATCATGAAAGGAGTCATTTATGGTTTGAGTATTATCTGATGAGGTCAGCCTTGAGATGAAATCTGCAACCATGTTTTCCTTCCTAGGTTTGTCTACAATAGTTAGGTCAAATTATTGCATTAATAGCAACCATCTGGCTAATATTCTTGAGATTAGTTATTTTATCATGAGGTATCTAATGGTTGCATGATCAATGTGCACAAAAATTTGATAACCTATGATATAGTGCTTGAATTTATTCAAGGCATAGATTACTACCAACATTTCTTTCTCTATGACTGTGTAATTGAATTCAGCTCCCTGCAAGCTTTTACTAACAAAATAAATGGCATTTTCAATAGCCTCTAATTTTTGTCCTAAGACTACTCCTATTGCATAATCTAAGGCATCAGTATGGATGTGGAAATGTATTTCCCAATATGGTCACTTAAGTACAGGAGCATGAGTTAGAGTTATCTTTAAATCATAAAATGCTTTATCGCAACTTTCTATCCATTGAAACTCAACATCTTTAGTTAGGAGACTATATAGTGGGGCTGCTATTTTGGTAAATCCTTGATGAAATGTCTGTAATAGTCTGCATGTCCTAAAAAACTCCTAACATCCTTTTGTTTTGTAGGTATAGGAAGATTATTTACTACCTCATTTTTTGTTGGATCAACTTGAATGCCAAGGTGTGAAAGGTGGTGGCCAAGAACTACACCTTCCTACATCATCATGAAGCACTTTTCATTGTTTCAGGACAAATTTTGATCCTCACATATTTTTATTACTTTCTTCAAATTCTCCAGTGCTTCATCAAAGGTGGCACCATAGGCAGTAAAATCATCCATATAGATCTCCATGCAGTTAAGGGAGATATCTGAGAATATACTGATGACTACTCTCTGAAAAGTGGCAGGTGCATTGCATAACCCAAAGAGAAGCAAAAAATATGCATATGTTCCCCAAGGACATGTAAATGCAGTCTTATCTTTGTCCTCTGGTGCAATTTGAATCTAATTGTATCCATTGAATCCATCAAGAAAGGAGAAGTATTGTTTTCCTGCAAGAGAGTCTAGGACTTGATCCACAAAAGGTAGGGGAAAGTGATCTTTCTTAGTGGCAGCATTGAGCTCCCTATAGTCAACACAAACTCGCAATTTCCCTCCATTTTTGGGCACAATCACCAATGGGGACACCCACTAGCTATCTAAAATAGGGTAGATAAATCCTGCATCCAACAGCTTTTGCAGTTCAATTTTGACAATTTCTCTTAAGATAGGGTTGATTCTCCATTGTGGTTATCTGACAGGCGTACACTGATCCTTGATATAGATTCTGTGAGTGCAGATTTTTGGATCTAATCCTTTCATGTCATGATAATCCCTGTCAAATTATTTTTAATGGGCTTTCAACAAATTTCCCAATATCAACTGTTGTTCCTCATTAAATTTATTATTAATGTTTAGAGAGTGTCCCTTAGACACCTGTACTTGTGTGATGAGCTCTATCATAGCTGCTTCATCAATAAAAGTATCTTAATCTCATATGGCATAATTGAGTGAAACATACTTGTTGATGCATGAATTTTGTCTACGGTGATAGTTGTTGTAGGAAGAGTGGTTGCAGAGATAGTTGTTATAGGAAGAGTGGCTACAGGAAGTCTGTCTACTGAAAGAGTTGTTGCAGGAAGATCATGCAGAATAGACAAAAAAAAATTCTCAATGTATTCGGAACCAGATGGTGCTTCCTCTATCTGAAATTGGTTTTGAATGATACTGGATAACACCTCATCTTCATCTTGAAGTTCAAGGAAAGGACTTCTTATGAGCATCATAAGCTGCACCACAGAGTTGAAATCTTCAGCTTCTTCACCAATATATGGCCATAGTGATTTGTCTTCATTGTGGGATGGTTGAGTAGGAGGATACATAGTAATATTTTTAGTGCTTGTGCCATCCAAAATAGTCATATCACCTTATCAACATCCAATATAAGCATCTGTAGTTGCTAACTAGGGCCGACCAAGGATACGTCGATATCCTCCTAGTGTTGATTTAGGGGGAAGAACCATGAAGTTGGTTGTATACTCCTAGGAGTCTAGGATTACCACCAGGTCTTCTACAATGCCATCTGGCTTAATAGTGGTGCTATCGGCAAGCTGCAAGACTGTAGGAGTGGATTTCATGTTTGCAATATTTATTTGCTACAAGATTTCTTTGGTCATCACATTGATTTTTTGCACCTAAATCAATCAAAGCATTCTTTATGTTCATCTCATTTATAACAACTTCAACTATAGGGCTACCTGGATCACTGTACTTGGGGATAGTTACTTTTCCAAGCATGATTTCAACAATCTACCTTACTACATGGACTGTAGTGGGGTCCTTCTTTTTCCTACCCGGTTTCTTAAGGCATGCTTCCTTAATTTCCTTGACATAGATGGGGACATATTTTATGGCTTGGAACAGAGGTATCTGGACACATATATTCTTGAGCTAATCTAGGATATCAAAGCTAGTTTGATCCTTGTCTTATTTTTGTTTGGAAGCTTCTAATATTTGAGGAAATGGTGGTTCTTGTGCTGTCTAGTTTACTAGGGTTGGTTCAGGATATTTAGTTGCACAAGGCTGAATGGAATCAGTCAAATATTCTTCCTGCTCTTCCATGGGTAGCTCAGTGATAATGGGGGTGGAAGAAGCTTGCAAGGTTGTTCCTGAATGTAGGCATATGCCACTTAAACTCATAACATATGTATGAAATTTGGTTTGGATCAGTAGAATATACAGGTTGTTGTTGTGGTTTATTATTTGGGTTGGGCTGGTCACTGGGTAGGTTTAGATATATTGGCACTTGGATTAGCAGTAGGGGGCATTAGAGCAAGTTGTTGGGTTTGAGAAGATGGTTGTATATAGTTGGTGGGTTGGTTTGGCCATTTTTGGCCACCTCTCCATTGAGATTTTTTCTACTAGTTTCCTAGGGGTAATTTCCAAGGTCCTTGAAACTATTGATAATTCCCCTGAGGTTGTTGCCATTGAGGTGAGGTATTTTGATAATTGGACCAAGCATTAGGTGGGTTATTTCAAGATTGTGGTGGGTATCCTCCATATTTGGATGGATAGGGTGGCTTCCACTGGTTACCAAATGAATAAGAAGAATTAAAATAAGGTCCAATAAAAGATAGTTGATCTGGTGGAATACCTTGTCTTGAAGTCCATGGCCTCTTCTATGCAACAAAGTAGACTTGGTCTTCCTTAGTTTGAATTGGTTTGAACTCAGGTGGAATCTGCTTACTGTCAATGTTAGCTATCACCTTGCATCTGCAATCCTTCTTCTTCTTTCTACATTGAGGGAAATATTTTATCAATATTGCTTCTGCCTCCTCATGTTTCTTTTTAGCTTGAAGTGTATCCATCTAAGTAGCTACATTGTTAATTACAGCTTTCTTGAAATCTGCCAACAAATTAGTAATCTCCATATTTGGTACTCCACTATTGCATGACTTACCCATAGAGGATTGGTAGGCTCTTCCTTTCTTTGAAGCTACCCTAGAATAGTTTTGACATAACTTCTTGATATCATCCCAAGGGACTTAAGTGATATCTCCTCCTACCATTAGGTCCAAGGCATCAATGCAGCTTTCATTAATTCCTCTCAGGAAAAGTAACTTTTGTGAGTCTTCATTAAGTGTATGATGTGAAGAATTTTGCAGACAAAATTGAAACATTGAAATGAAATCTTCCAATCTCTCATCTTCTTTTTGCTGCATTCTAAAAATTTCACCTCCTCTCATGTCGCTACCCTTGCAATATTCTTTGTACTTCTTAAGAAAATTTGTCTTCATATCTTCCCAAGTTCTCACAGTATTTATGCCAAGGCTCATAAACCCTCTTAATGTAGCTTCTTTTAGAGTAGTAGGAAATAACCTGATTTTGTGGGCATCAGTGGTATAGTCATAGCTTCTACAGAGTATATCAATCTCAAACAAGAAGGTATCAAGATATTCTATGACAAGCTCATAGAATTTAGGAAGGAATGTAGCAGGGATATTTTTGAGGTTATCTACTTCATTCTGTTTAACAATGGAAAAGGGGAAAGTTGGTTGTTTCTTCCTATTAGGCCTATCTCCATTTGCATCAACCATGTTTGCTTGATGAAATTCCAGAATAAAAGGTTCTTCAATAGGATTTTGATCTTCAAGGGAAACTTCAAAACTTGTCAGTCAGGGAATATATTAGCAAAGGGTTGTGGTTCTTCTTCTTCTTTGTCTCTAGGTAGATTTGGACATTCTACTAGATGAAATGGTTCAAGATTATTAGGAAGGAATCTTCCATAAGCATATCTTCTTCTTCTATGCATGCGGTATCAACTCAGTATCAACCAACTCACACAAAAATGGGTGGGGAAAAATAGTGGATCATACTTCTAACATTAAGAGAAAAATTCAGAAATGCTATACCAGAAAAGCTATCAATGACTCCAAAGAACTCCCTAGTTTGACACCATCCCTTGCAATGGCCCCAAAAATGTCAGCCCACAATAATGATTTCAATAACTAGGCCCTTACAACCATGATTCAAAGATTGGATATCTGACCTAAATAGCTATCTTAACCACCATGAAGGTATATTTAAATTGTCAACCTAGGGACATGAACTTGAAATGGGTCAGCACAGTATGTGCACTAGGAATTCTAGAGTAGTCATCTTGTTCTATAACTAAGAAAGGTTTAATGTTGAAAGTAAATATCATGAAAGGAAACAAAGAAAATTTTGAACATCACTCAAGAAAATCTAAACTGATTATGCATAACAGGAAGGAAAATCTAAGCATCCAACACAAATTACTCTACCCACCTTGGCTACAGGAACAGTCACAGAACAAAGTTCTAGTGGCTATAGGAATAGTCAATGCTAGAATCTTAACTAAGAACTGAACAAAAAATAACACTAATCTAACTAAACTAAAGGAATGGATTACTCACCAAGTGGGCCCCCTTGGATGAGTATCCTCTAAACTACTAGAAAACTTGGATACTCAACTTAGTATCTTATTTCATTTATTAGAAAATGCAATTACAAAAATATGGCTGATAATCAGCTTGTACAAGAACTTGGTGATCAAATCACTAACTCACTATCACTAGCCCGAGGAAGGAGGATTCAAGCTTTATTTATCAACTAAATAGGGTCATCAACTCCCACTAATTGAGAGGATGCCATTTAGGGAAAGCGAGAAAAATGGAAGGGGCGGTTAGGCATGCAGGGGAATCCATTCAGACATGCAGGCCCAAACATGGAATCGACCATTGTAGTAACGCCTGCAATGCTCAATGCCATTAAAGATTGGTGCAAGGTGGTTACATGCAGTTGACACGGGAATCTTCTGTCGTAGTCTTCAGTTGACCTTCGTGTGACTCCTCATCCTGACCAGCTAGCTACTGCATTTATCAACTTAGCATTTCAATCATGTTTGTAGGGTAATTTCAATACACATAATAATCGCATAATCATAACCACCTTAAAGAAAATTCATCAATCAGATGCAAAATAAACATAGATGGTCCACATAATGGGTAGATATCATTAAAACTAGTAGAAATGAACTTAGTTCATATGTCATATAACTGAGAGAAACTATATGAAAGTGTCAGCATATAATATTAAAGTCTATGGAAATCTTTGAAAATAACAAGAGTTTCAACTGCCTAACTAGGCCAAAATCAAGACTCATCAGTGGGTCTATTTTTGCAATGAGCTTGATCTGATGTGCTAGCATGTAATGTCTGAACTTTTGAGCTGCAAACATGACTATTAGACAAGATTTCTCAATAGGTGTGTAGTTTAGATCATGTCCCATCATGGTCCTACTGATGTAGTAGATAGCCCTTTCCCTTTCATTTTCATCATGCTGGGCTATGAGAGTGTCGAGGGTTTCCGCTATTGCTGATATGTATAAGATGAATGGTTTGCCTAGAATTGGTGGCATTAGAACTGGCGGTGTGAGTAGGTATTCCTTGATCTTGTTGAATGCTTGGTCACATTTATCATCCCATTTGTATGCTACCCCCTTGTGGAGTAGATGAGAATATGGGATATGTTTATCTACTAGTTGTGCTATGAATCGATAGATAGACTGAAGTCTCCCTTGTAGGCCTCTTAGTTGCTTCAATGTCTTAGGTGCTTCCATTTTGAGGATTGCCTTGAATTTGGCAGGATCTACCTCGATTCCTCTCATTGACACGATATATCCCAAGCGCTTGCCTAATTGCACTCCAAAGACACACTTCTTTGTATTAAGTCATATTTTGTATTTTTCCAACCTGTGAAAAATGGAGGTTAGAGCTTGTATGTGGTCTCGTCTTTTCCTTGATTTAGCCAATATGTCATTCACATAATCTTCCATAGTTTTATAGATCATATCATGAAAGATCAGTGTCATAGCCCTCTAGTAGGTTGCTCCTTCATTCTTCAGCCCAAATGGCATCATGTTCCAACAATAGGTTCCCCATGGACAAGTGAATGTTGTCTTATGTTGTTCTTATTTTGCTATCACGATCTAATTATATCCTGAGAACCCATCTATTAGCGATAGAATCTCGTGTCCAGCTGTCATATCCATGATCGTATCAATGTTGGGGAGTGGAAAGTCATCCTTGGGACATGCTTTGTTCAAATCTTTGAAATTTGTGCAAATGTGGATGCCCCCATTTGGTTTTGAAATAGGTACGAGGTTTGAGACCCACTCTGGATAGTCAATCGGTCGTATGAACCTTGCATCTAGGATCTTTTGTAATTCCATTTTGACTAGTAATGCTATCTGGGGATGCATTTTTCTTAGCTTTTGTCTCACAGGCTTCACTTCAGGGTATACAACTAAGTGATGAACTACCACCTCTGGATCAAGCCCAGGAATGTCAGCATAATTCCATGCAAATTTTACCTTTCTTTATTTTAGGAACACAACTAGGAGTTCCTATTCTTCCGTGAGAAGTGACTTGACATAAAATGTTATGTGTGGTAATTCCTTTGTTCCCAGATTGACTGGATTGCACTTTTTTGCTAGAACCGCAGACTTCTCCTAATGAATGGCACTGAGAGGGATATTGAATCCTTCATCCTCTGATGCCTCGGAGAGGTTTTCACCATTAGATATGTCCTTTATTTTTACTATTTTTGAGTCAAAGAGTGCCACTGTGTGGTTTTCACTCAAAGACCTTGAGTTTATTCTCAATTTTTTGCTTTTGCGATTGAAGGATTCAATCCTTTCCCCATAATAGTCTTGTGTATCTAGTATTATGTCAAACCTAGATTTATGATCTTCATGTGGCACTGTATCCCATAATCCCATGAATTCTAAGAGCTCCTCATCATTTTCGAATGTGTCAAAAATTGGTGGTCCTCGTTGTTTGTAATCGATGAGTTGGGGGTAGACTAGGTTTATTTCATGGTTTTGATGGTCCATCTCAAAAGACAAGGTGCTGATCATTAGGAGGGAGGAATCTTCAAAAATCATAGGTAAGTTAGTTATGGTATCCTTGTCATCACTATTACTACACATATCAGTTATGTAAAAGGTAAAGTTGTTTATGACTCAACCTATGGATATGGGTAACTGAAGGGCAACTATCGATAGCTGAGGGGGAGTTATGGCTGCTTTAACCGGGGGACTTCTTCCATGTATGGTTACACTCGGAGGGGTACACCCAAGGCCAAGACTTTTCATGTGATTTTCAACAATGATAGGTTCCAATTGGCCATTTTTGTTCTTTCGAAGACATTCATTCTTGTTATAGCCCATGCCCAACATTAATTGAAGTCCTCTATTGGCATCATCCATAAGAAGGGTTGGTTTAGGTCTTTCATCTTGATAAGGGAGACTGGATATGTCTCGCTCATCCACCACTTCTCAGCCTAGATCTTCCCAACTCCTAAATCGAGAGGGATCCGCCTTGAAGGTTTGAGTTGTTTTATTAGTGGGTTGTGGCTGTCCATGAGATCTGGGGGATTGAGTTAACTCCTCAACCACAAAGGCTCCTTTCTTTATTTTTATTCCACACACCCATTGTCTTAGATTATAATCTTGATTTCATATATGTCAGGGATGGCAGGTGCCTTTGTCCCAGAAGTGGAGGCTATGTTGGATGGATCTATATATGGAGTTGAGGGGCCTTCATCATTCTTTCAGACTTGGGGGATTTTATAGTACTTTACTTCTAGGCTCTTGTAGTATGCGAAGGGCTCAGGATCACCATAGATCATGACCTCTTGATTTTGATATGTGAACTTGACGCACTGATGGAAGGTTGATGTGACTACTTGCATCCCATGGATCCACAGATGGCCTAGGAGGATATTATAAGGCAGATCAAGGTCAAGAACCCGACAGTTGGTTTCCATAATGGCTAGCCCTACTTGAATAGGGAGTTATATAGTGCCCTGAGACACTCTTTCTTGGTCATCATAAGCTCTTATCATGATACCCTTTCCCTTTTTAATGGAATCCTCAAAGAATCTCATATTCTTTATGAGCTTGAGAGAATAGATGTTTAAACCTGCACCTCCATCCACCAAGACCCTCTTAACTTTGTTTTTAAGAACCAGGAATTCAAGGTGGAGTGTGTGATTGTGAGATGGTTGGGAAGAGAAGTCTTGATCAAAAAATGTGAGGAGATTTGTGGTGATAATATTTCCAATCATAGCTTGGAATTGTTTTGTATCGAGATTGGCAGAGACTGTAGATGAAGCCAAATCTTCCTCAAGGATTTCTCTATGGGTGGATGAGATTTTCAGCAACTCCATGATGGATATTTGAGCAAGGGTTCTTTTCAACTAGTCCAAGACATTGTAGCCATTAGGAGTGGATTTTGGATTTGAGACAGATTCCCTACGTGGTTGTGATGACCTAGCAATGGTGAATTTTCCGCTGCATGTGGCAACTCCACAATCATCTTTGGCTCCCTTGATGCTAACAAAAGTGACCAATTCATCTAGGGATGTGATAACTCCTTCGTACAAATGGTTCAGATTTTCATACTTTTTCTTCCCTTTGTTATTTCCTTGGTTATGGTTTGGCATTGGATTCATGTAGATCTTTAGGTCTTGACTTCCAGCTGGCTGTTCTACATTTATGATCTTGTCATCGATGAATTCTTGGATGAAATTTTTCAGCTTCATGCAATTGGTTGTTGTGTGCCCCTTGATTTTATGATAATCACGAAGGAAATTTTCATTTTACCAAGGTGGTTTCACCATGGGCTCTTGATAATTCTCAAAAGTGGGGATTTTAGTGAGATTCTCATCTACCAATTTCTTCATGATGGATTCAAATAATTCTCGAAGAGTGGTAAAATTTCTCATGGGGGATATTTGTTTTGTGGGGGTGGTCCCTCTTGATTATTCAAATTGTTGATTTGATTATTGGGTGGTGGTCATACTACTGCATTGGTTTGAATTTTGTTGCAATTATTGTTTTGCGATTGTTGATATGCTAGGGTGTTCTATTTTAGATCACCGATCATGACTTTAGCATCGACCACACCATCATTGGTGGCATTCCTATTCTTTGCCCATGTTCGAAGTTTTTTGTTATAGCTAGTGGATGGGTGATTGTCTCGATGTTCAAGATATGTGGGTGTACCCCCTTGTGCGATGAGGGCTTGTTCAATGTTGAGCACCTTGGGGATCAATTGATCATAAGTGGTGATGCACTGCATGTTTAGATGGAATTCCAAGGTTTTCTCGAGATTGGCAATGATAGTACGAATTTGTTGTCCTCTAGCATGGCCCACTTGCTCCGATTGGCCTTGGATTTCCATCATTGCAGGAAGGAAGTGAATGAGTCCCCCTTTCCTTATGTGAGCACACATAGTTCCTCTAGACATACATCCATCCCAATGTTAAATGCATAATTCTTTAGGAATGTGTCTACAATTTCTTGGAACATCCTGATGCCCGTAGGAAAATGAGAGAACCACTCCATAGTGGGACCAACCAAGCTTCGAGGAAATAGCCACATGAAATATGTATCGTTGTATTCAAATTCCATGCAATGTACTTGGTAATGTGATCTTAAGGGTTTCCCAACCCACGGTAATTGTCAAATTTAGGGATTCTGAATCCCTTTGGGAATGGTATCATTGCAAGGCTTCTATCGAAAGGATAAGGGCATAGATTTTTTGGGTGTCCTTGTTGTTTTTCCTGATTGGAGATCAAGCACTTTCTGCAAGAGCAATTTGATTTGTGTTGTCACATCATCCTGTAGATCATGAGGTGGAGTGAACCTATTTTTAGGTGGTTGAGGTGTTTTATTGATGGGTGGAGCATTGGTGGAAGTTTTTTGAAAGCTTTGTTTTGCTATTAAGGCTTGTTGATATTTCTGCATTTGTTGATGTGCCAACAAAGCTTGTTGTTGGTCTTGTTGCTATTGTGCCAACAAGGCTTGTTGTTGTGCTTGATACTATTGCAGGGCTTGTTGATATGCTTGTTGTTGAGTTGCTTGTAGTTGTGCCTAGTATTGAGCTTGTGTCTATGCTTGTTGAGCTTGATATTGGTTTTGAGTTTGTGCTTGTGCTTGTTGGCTTTCTTGTGGAGCTTGGGTAGCATGTGCGGCTAGAGCCGCTTGAGCTTCTTTCATAGCTTGTGTGGCTTGTTGCTGTTGTAGTAAATCTTGGGCTTGGGAAACTTGTTGTGCTTTTTGTGTCACTAATTTTTTGTGCGCTTGTTGAGAAACTAATTGTGCAGCTTGTTGCTTTTGGATTTGTTGAAGCGCCTTTTGATAGGCAGCTTGTTGAGCTATTTTCAATGTGATGCTAAATGAATTTTCCATGTTGGGTTTTAGTGGTGGTGGTGGTGGATTAGGAATAGTATTGACTATTGTAATTAGAGGGACTGTTGTACTGATGATTGGGGTTTGTGTGATGGATGGTGTGATTAAGATGCTTGGTCCTTGAGTGACCATGTTTTGAGATACTTGGGGAATGGTAGATGATGTGTTGATCACTGGGGTTACTTGGATGGTTGCCACCTATTGTTGCAATATCGATGGCAACATGGGAGGATTTGATATGATGTTTTGATTTATGAGTGGAGGGTAGGTCATATTTTGTTGATTGATGGTCAGTAAAGGTGGAAGGCCCAACCCAAGGGGTGGTGTGGATGTTAATGACAATGGTGGAAGCGGCAGTGTATTCCCTTAGAAAAGTGATGATGAGGAGGGATCACAGATTCCCCCTGTTTTGAATAATTCAACCTCTCCTTGTGAGATCATGGGGAGAGAGGTCTATGTGTTGAGGGGATACACTGGTGTTGAGTGAAAAGAGGTTGGATTGGTGGGATTATGAAATGCAAGTGAAACATATGGGTGTAAAGGATTCACTTGGACAGATTGATCTGGTATTGTGTTTTCATCCAAACCTAGGTTTCTTACAAGGGGATGTGTTCGAAGTGCATGAAGGAATGAGCTTCCCTTGTTAACAATTGGCTAAGTTGGAGCAATGTATGTTGTGACTTGCTGGATGCTTTAGGTGATGCTTTTATATGGAGGTGTAGGTAGGATTGGAGGCATGATCCCAAGAGGTCTTTCCATAATAGTTCTTATGTCATAATCAAAATGGAGCTTGGCCCCTTCTTTTGCCAACTCAAGCATGTATAGGAAGGGATTGAGCCTCAACATGGCATTGACAATTCTATGATTCTCAAGATTTTGAACCATTTCAATGATTTCATCTGGTGTCATCCCTAAGACATTGTTGGTGATGTCCTCCACTTGTCCCTCCTCTTGAAGATTTTTAGGTATTGGGGGAGGATTAATTGGGAGATCAATGGATATTGTAGGGTTGAATTTTTTTTTAGTTTGACTCAGATTGTTTGAAGTGGATGTTTCTTTGTTTTGCTTCATGTTTTTCTTGTATTGAGATCAATTTTGAACCATAAGATAGAGATCAATTTTTAGGAATGTAAGAGATGAACCTCTAACACCTTAGATTGGTATAAACTTTAGGCTCAAAGAGAAAAACTAGGATGATTAAGGATCAAAGTGCAATGATGATATTAATGGAAGGATGGATGGTGTGGATGATTGAACTCTTTGAGAAACCTGGAAGGAGATACTAGACTTTAGGACTTGATTTGGTCAGAACCTTGGCTTGATTGAATTTTGATTTTGATCTAGTGAAATCATAAAATCTAAGAGGTTGTATGTTGTCCTAGAGTAGACTTGTACACAAGATGATAATTTTACTAAGCATGTTAAGAAGGATTCATCTAAACACCCTTAACCAAACAAGATGATTTCGATTTGATTTGATTTTTGGATAATGAACTTATAAACCTCAAGATTTTGGATGTTATCAAGAGGTAGACATTTTCACAAGGTCTGATAATTTGACTAAATATGTGGAGAAGGATTCATCTACACACATCTTATCAATCAAGATGATTTTTTCAATATTTCCAAGAGTTGTTGGTGACATGATTTTTTTGTTTTGATGTTTAAGGGATGGATGAGAATGTTGACTTTGATCCTAGATTACACCTAGATAGAACTCCTTTCTACAAGACCTCGGTATTGAAGAACACACTTAGTACTTCCTATGTAAGGAATACAAACCTTTGAAAGAGACTCAGATTTTGTTGGCAATAAAACTCATACAAGTTAGGATTGTTCCTTGAAGCTTTCTTGTAAAAATTGTAAACCAAAATTTCTCTAACTTCATGAAGTCTTGAAAGATGTTCTTCACGAGATTTTGGACAAAGACTTTTGAACTTTCATTTTTGGATTTTGATCTTTCGGGAAATCATTTGGAAGAACACATGTCTAGGGTTCAATTTTTTTTGAACTTTTCTTAATGACCTCCTTTCACCACAAAAAATTCTTTGATTAGGTTTTCAAACTAGATGTCTAATGTCTTAACTTATTCTCATCCCACAAATTTCGTTATGTGGAGAATCGAGGAATTTAAGATAAAAGTTTCCTAATGTTGACTTTACTGAGAAAAAATTATGATTAAACCCAAATACTTAGATGCCTCTAAGGATGAAATCCTTAGGGCAAGCAAGAGCACTTGGATTTGTCATAGGTGTTTGTTCCCCCTAAAGGGTTTGAAATTTTGAGAAATTGGTGAATGTTTGTTTTCAAGCGTTTTGGATCCAAGCAAAGTGTTTTGATTTCAAAGTGATACACAATCCTAGGATAAATGAGGCAATATTTGTTGAGTTCCAACTTTGATGAATCCAGCTACGCTTACACTTAGCAGATGATTAGATGCTTGACCACATAGGATGCCCCTTACAGTGCACTCACTTCTTAGGTCAGCCAAGCATCAGTACCCATGAAAGTCCCATGGAATAATTCTCATCTCTACTAAGAGCCATAAAAATTTGGGATGGCTTTAGAACGACCGTTCTTGCATCAACAAATAGATAAGGATTTTGGCCTTTCTTAAAAAGGGGTTTTAATGTGGGCATTCCATTCATGGGGGATGATTCATATGGCAAGAGACCATTGTTGCCCTTCTTTTCAGAATGATCCTCATGATACTCAAACTTTCCTCGAGTACCCACACTTATATACTGGATGGAAGTCACTTGGCTTTAGCATGTTACCGGTTGGGTCATTCCCTGGGGTGATTAATTTTTCCCACCAGCCATACCCTCTATGGATAAACAAAAGTAAGCAATTACATCCATAGTTTGATCGATCTTTGTTGGAAAACAAAGAGAGAACACTCGCGATGTACTCTACTCACACTCATAAGATTTGTTCAATTTTAAAATTCTCAAATTGAAGTGTGGAGGCAATAACTTATACAACTTAATATGACCAAAAGGCTTTTGATTCTCAAGATTGTCATGAAGCATAAGAGAATTGCATATGCCTTTTAAATGATATTACAATTTTTGTAAAAGATATTACAAAACATGAAAAACACACGTTCACTTTAGACCTCAAAGCAGAAATGTGTTCATTTTATAGCACCAAAATGAAGTGTGAAGTTGATTGTTCAATTTTAGACCAAATCAAAATCTAGTGTGTTTCTAAGGTTCAATTTTAACCAACTTGAAAATTTCAAATCAATGGTTAATTTTAAACCCCAAAAAGAAGTGAGTTGGCTTAAAACAGAAAACAAGAGCATAAAATGGAAGCCCTAGATTATTACAACAAGCATTAAAAAATTATTTTGTTAAGTTCAAATTTGGTGCTCAATTCTTCAACTCAAATCTTCTTCACAAATGGTTTTTGATTCTTCAACGTTGCAAGGTCCTTGTGCAAATGAAATCGCTCCTCCTAAAAAAGAAAACAATCATGTAAGATCAAATTATTTAATTGAATTCAATTTCATCATTAACTTCACACAATAGAGTGATCTCAATTTAAAAGATGAATGATTTGGATGATCATGATAATAGAAGAAGCATTTATAAGTGAATCTTTCTTTATCACTTATTGATATTTGAAATATGCAACAACTGGTTGTTGATTCATATTTATAAGGAATGATGCTCAAAGCATTGATAAAAAAACTTAAATTCTTTTCAAATCAACATGAAATGCTTCAAATATTAAATGATTATTACCTCCCAAGCATCAAGGACAACAAAAGACAACAAGCTTAAGCATTAAAGATCTTATATTCAAATCATGAATTAAAGAATGAATTGATATTTGCAGGAAAAAAATATTTCACTATCAGCAATGAAAGATATTCAAAGCATGAATTAATACAGTCACATTAAATATTTTATTGTTTCTTGTGTGTTGCTGCTCCTCAAAAAATTTATATGCCTTTTCCCTGACAATCCTTTATTTTAAACTTGAGACGTGAATCATGCTTGTCTCAGTCTTGGCTGCGTGATGGTGTCTTGAGATAGCTATGAATAAATATAAAACAAAGGCTCCTAAGACAGCTGCAAATTAATGCAAAACACAAACTTTTGAGACATCTGCAAATTAATGCAAAATAAAGAATTTTGAGATAGCTACAAATTAATGCAAAACAAAGACTTTTGAGACAGCTATGAATGACAAGGATTTAAATGATTACTACACATTCTCCATAAAGATCCGTATGGCAACCCATTATTATGCTTACATAAAAGTGACCCAAATCCATATGCTAAAGGTAACAAATGAACCAGATCAAAAGCATTTAAATCAGATGGAGCAAATTTACTTTATCTGAAAGGACCTCTTACCTTCCCATGTAGCGTTATCATAAATTCCTTAAAAAAGAGACATCAAGCTCTACAAGTAAGCATGGGTTTACTTTCTTTATTCGAGGATTTTAAATTCTGAAAGGATGTTCTAAGATGCTTGGCTCTTTCCATGTACCAATAGAGATGGAGGGAGAATTAACTCATGCTAAATGAACAAAATTGAATATGGCAAATTCTTCATGACTAGGATTTCCTATGGTAATGTCAAGATCATGCGAATTCATGAAAGGCAGAATAGGATGTAAGTTAGGAACTTCACCCTTTGAGCAATAATTCTAAGAATTATTATGATTCCTATCAAATTCCATTAGTGATTGTCAACCCATAAAATTTACTGTTCACTTGACTCATATTTGAAATAATGACTAATAAGTGATCAATAGTGGTAAGTGATTTGATGGCCCCTAGGAAGCTAAATAATGACTCGGATACCCTAAGTTGCAATGGACCCTACTTCTTCAGTTTGAGATAATCATGTATGCCAATGTGGAAACATAGAAAAGGCTTAAGGTATGTGGCTTCCTAGATTGCAATATTTGTAAGAAATGCACAAAATATACTTAGTGAAGAGGGTTACAAAATTTAAAAGAAAACTTCAAGTGTAAAAGAAAATTTTGCAAATTTCTTAGCATTGATTCTGCCAGCAAACTCGTGGACTATAATGGCTATAGGAAATATTTCTAAATGCTATAAATAATGTGGTATACCCCAATTTTACAACGACACCTTGAGCTTTCTTCAAGAACGATAGTCATATACTCAAATTTACCTACTCAAGGAGTGAAGCAAACTTACGATTAGAAACAAGTATGATAACACAACTACTGAGCATACGATTGTGTGGAGACCTTTTGTTGTACATGGCCTAAGTTCTTATTTAATTTTCATCATTGACAAGATGGATAGTTATGCTTGGGAATAAAATACATTCTGCATGACATTTTTTTCTTCATTTCTTTGTTTTAAATTGGGTGAAGCTCAAAGAAATGCAAACTCATGGACTATAGTGGTTGCAGGATATGATGCCTCTAAGTAACTTAGCTATATGCTTTGTACCAACAAATAAATGGTTTCCTGACTTGTGAATAATAAATAATTCAATAGTCATTGTTTTTCAAAACAAAAGGGCTTTGTACTTTTACTGCAACAAGATCACCATTTTCCCATTAGTAATGATCAGAAAAATCAAGTAGAGTGCAATCTTTATTACTTCCTCAAAGCTATGAATGGTTTGAAAAGAATGACCAAAAAAACAAATAAATGGCTCTTCGAAACTTTCAGACTAATGCAATTTTGCAGCGAATGAATAACTTTTTTTTTTTAGAAACTTTTAAGCTAATTCAATTTTTACTTGTTTCTTCTAAAATTTCCCCACTCTTTATTTTAAAACACACCCATATAAAATACTTGCTAGGAAGCTTTAAGCCATATATTCAGATTAATACAAACCCTTTAAACTTCTTTAAAAAAAAAGTCATGTTAGTTGTGTGAGCAAGGTAGTGGGCTCCTTCTAGCGCCATTTTGTGGATGCTAAATCTACAAAGGCTTAAAATATCCCACACATTAGCATAGTTATTCATTCAAATAAAATCCAACATAAAATCCCTATGAAATACTACAACATGCTTCATAATGCAATCAAAGCAACACAATATCAAATGAACCAAATGAAAGCATAAAAAAAACATCTTGCATACCTATTTCATAGTGGAAGTGGTGTAACTTTGATGTGAAAAGGATGCCATTTCCCACCTCCTTGACAAGCTTAGATGATGATAATGAACAAGCTATGCAAGATGATGATGAACTCAAAATGCCTATAGTGAAAATGCTCAAACTGTGGATAATTTTGAAGTAGAAGTGCCATGAATTTATAGGTAGAAGGTTAGAAGATTGAAGGATGTGGATGAATGTGGAATAAAAGACCAACCAATGAGAGAAGGCCACTTGTCCACATGTGATTGGAGGAGGAATGAGCACATTTTGGAGATTGTGCAAGTAAATGAAGCTAGGTGGGTTTGAAATTTGAAAATAGCTTTAAATGCATATGGTTGAGAGATTTTGAGGGGGAAATTTGTTTGGTCAAGAAAGACAAACAAATGGAGTTAATGAGGGAATATTCCTTGGGAATATGCCTTGTGAGGGAAAATAGAGATAATTAGATAATTAATTAAAATGCATTTCATGTGCAAGTTACAAAAGCTAGAGAAAAGATGATTAGTGTTGGGAGTTAATCAGGATTTGATTAACTTAGATGGAGGTTAGTTGATATGACACTTTATTTAGATTTTTTGGATTTATTTAAATCAAAATGAGAGGAATGTGAAGATTAGTAATTTCATTAAATAAAGTTTGATTTATTCAATTAAATTTAGAACATTAGGAATTTAATTAAATAACTTTGATTTATTTAATTAAATGAAGAACATTAGATGTTTAATTAAATAAATTTCATTTATTTAATTAAATGAAGAACATTAGATGCATAATTTCGATTTGCATGTCTACAATTTGTAAGTATGCTTTGTAATTTTTAATTAATTTTATTTCAAGTTGCTATGTACTTCATAATCTATGAATTTATGTGTTCATGTTGTTGACCTCCAAAAACATAGGCTAGTGGTGTGAATTAATTATCCATGGGTTATATAGACCTCTTTATCGTATTACCTCTTGGGACCTCCATCAACAAAACCTAATTATTTTGTGATTATCTTATTTGCACAACACTTCATGAAAACCCACAATCAATTATCTAGGAAACAAATGAATACCTAAGGATAATTTGTATTATTTTGATCATTCATTTAATCCAATCCTATATGACATTGATCCACATACATGACTAGGTAGAACATATATTCATTTTGAGACATGCCAACTTCACTATCTTCGTTAAAATCAACATTCATCCCTTTTAATAATACAAAACTATCATATATCGATTAACTTTTATTTCTAACATGACTCTCCATTCCTTGATATAGTTTAATTTTATACATTTATTTACCTTATTATCCCAATGATCTTTGTTTAACCTTTACAACAATAAATTGTATTATAGAGTGTTAAATACATATACATAATTATTTTATCACTAAGTATTTCTGAAAACTCTTTCTTTACCCTCAACCACTATTAAATAGTGAAGATACATTATCAATTTTTCATTCAATCAAAGCATAGTGCATAGTATTTAATGTTTATGATCATACAATTATACCCCAAAACATAGTCTACTTCTCACACTAAATATTACATAATCCTATATTGCTCATAAATTTTAAGTTGTGATACTAACATGGTATTCATATGAAAATATATTAGGTTCAAAATATTTTAGTCTTTTTTCTCTAGTAAACATCATCCTATACAAAACCAAATCACATTCTCAAGTAATTATCCACTATGCAATGTTAAACTATAAACTCAAATATAGCCATGATACAATAAATCTTAATAAATCCCATATTTTTATCATATTCACTATAGTTATGGGTTTAAAAACTAGACTAAAACTAAAAAAATAGTCTAGTAATTACCTATTAAACTATGAAGCAATATATAGTTCAATAAGTACTCAAAATTTTATTGACTATGTCATACATTATAAACCATGACTTGCTTCATCCTCAATATGGTCACACTTATTCATTCAATTCAATGGGGGATGCATCCAATTTTTTACCTTATTGACAATGGTCTCACTATTGTAAATAAAAGATATGGTGAAACATAGTTATTTATGATATCATAAAAACTATGCATAGGGACCCACACACTATCAATAATTGAAGTCATAAATAAGGATGCACATATTTTCAACAAATATGGCCTTACAACACTTTTTAGTAGGAAGACACAAATTTAAACCATTTTTATGAAAAAGTAACTTGATCCCCTTAAACAATTTAGATATCAATATTTATTTCTAAAATGTAGTCATAAGTTTCTAGTTTTAGTAATGGAAGAATGTTGTTTTATTTTTAGATTATGCAAGAAGACACTCCTAATATTGATGGAACAGTGGAGCATGTTGTCACAACAAAATTAGCGAGCTCAATTCCTTTGACAAAGGTATAGGCAGATTAGTGAAGTTCACATTATATTTGTTGTTTTATTGTGTATTATTGAAAAAATAAATGATTACTCATTTTTAGTTTAATTTCTATTTGGATGGTTTCTACAGGGCTTTGCAATGCTAGAGCATGAGTGTGATGTTTTTGTGTATGAGGATATCTAGATCATTTGGTTTTGGTAAGTGATTATTTTGTTAAATATTTCATTTTATAATGTAATTTCTATATATTAATGTTTATACTTTTATTATAATAGGCACAACTCCATGAATCTTTGAATAGGAGATCCAGTGAATAAATTAAAACTAGACCACCATCACATGCATCTCCATCCCCCCTACAATCAAATGTCACTCATGATATGTTTCCTTCACCTGGAGGGAAATGACTATTTATCAGGGTCCTCTGTTGTATGCCTATATGACATTTGTGAACATATATTTTTTATTTCATATATGTGCATGTATGCCAATATGGCATTCTTGTAAGCCTATGTGGCATTTTTGTATATATTTTATACATATGTCGACATATATTGATGTATGCCTATATGGCTATTTGGTTAATACATATATTTTTTATCGATGGTGTCCATATTTGCATTATAAATGATTATTTAAATAAATGAATAATGACTTGATGTAACTATAAATGATTAATGTTATTCCAATCCGTTCTTACAAAAAAATCCCTATATTATTTCCTTGCAATAAATGAAGTGCTTCAAAACATGCTAAGTTTTCTATCTCTCAAGAATGTAATGAAAACATAAGGAAAAATATCTTATTAAGGATCATATTTTTAGATTTCAAGTTTTCAATAATAATATGTTGCCTCCATTATACAATGAAAAGATTCAATGGATATTTGTAGATGGTTTACTTTAAATATTCAAAATCCAAGTGCATTCCATGCTTCATAAATTATTTTTAGACTTATGTATTATTGTTTGTAAGAATTATCACACTTTATTATGTTGAACACTTGTGATATTGAGAGGGGGGTGAATCAGTATCCTATTAATCCATCCAATCATTAACCATATAATTACCAAAGAATATTTAACTGTTATAAGGAATGAAGGCTTGAAAACATTCACAACACCACATAATGAATGAACACTAGGATTTTTACATGGAAACCCCAAAATGGGAAAAACCACGATGAGGATTAGCTCACAATATATTATAACTAGTTATAAGATATTATAGAAAGGTTCATTGCCAAGTGGACTCACTGTTTAACTGAGCCCATTGCTCACAGAGAAAATAAATAGAGAAAGAAGGTTTGTGGCTACATATCCAAGATTTGAACTGATACAAAACTCATCAACCATATGCTAGATTCAACTCCTTTGAAGCTCAAAACACTAACTTAATACTCATATAACAAATCTCTTCTCTACTTTACATTCCCACACCTCTTCTCAAATTTCACAACTCATTTTCTCAACACTGCTTATTTTTGTATCACTGATTGTATTCATATCATACACACATTCAAATTTGATGTCCACAATATCAAAATCATCACAAACATTAATTAGGTTAGCCTAATTAGACGTAGCCCTAAACATAAAAAAATTATCTTGTTGGAACCCAATTCAAATTAAAATGCCTTCGTGCCCAAAAAAATATGTAATATAGGTCAAGATGGACCTATAGTAGATCTACCTCTTACATTCAAATCACATATTTAATCTCTACAACCCTTTTCATACATTAGGTCAGCCAGGCATAGGGCCTAAAAACAAAATACTTCAACAGTTCATCACCATAGGAGACATGGACCTCAAAATGTCATGCCAACTAGAAAACACAATGCTTTGACACCTATTAAATTCCTCCCAAAACTGCAAGGTCTAACTCAAATTTGTAGAGGAGTGTGTACCAGATAATTCATAGCCAATACATAAAAAAATTGTCGAAACCTTAAATGTTGATCTTATAGCTTTCAAACCACTTATCCAAATCAAGTGAAATTATAAATAAAGATATCAATGATATCCATAAACAACATATTTTAACCATAGAAGTAAATCTTCAAGGTGAATGAATATAGACCAAAATACAGGAGGGCTCTATGTAATGAATTTGTCGGTGTAGACTCTTAGCAAAACTACTTAATTGTTTGTGTGTGCGAATCAAACCCTCTTGCAAAAATTATCTTTTACAATCATCCTTAATGAAATTTTGACATCCATCATATAATATTGACATCAATGACAACTTATTAATGACAAACTTCTTCATTCTTTCAACATATTGAATAATATGCTTTTATATCCATTCATTCCTAATATTTTGTTGTATTGATAAAATGAAGATAATGAGGATGTGATGATTTTTGTCATGATGTACCTTTAGCTTTTTTAGTTTCCCATTGCTATTTTATTTTTGGCCTATTTTATTAACTTTTTTATGGTGATCGTCACACTCATTTCACCTATATTTATTGGTTAATTATTATATTTCATACACCACTTTGTCTTTGTGGTCTTGGATGCAGTATTTTTGGCATATAATTATGGAATCAAGATTTATTCAAGATAAAGTACAAATAATTCACACTATATTTCCAATAATTTTATTCAAGTATATTCAAGTGCCCATCCATTCAAGTACCTATCCTTTAGTTGACTGATCACTATTGCAAATTTATAGATGCATTGTTCATGCCCACACTTTCCTTCATCTCAAAAAAATGTATTCCTATATTGACCAAAACTTTTATGACTGCATTGAGTTCAATTAACGAAGGAGACCAATTCTTTGGTGTAGATCATTCAGTCATAAGATTATAAAGACACCTATCTTGACCAAAAATTATAAGAATGTAAACAATGTCTCTCAACAACTTTTTACTAAATGCAGCTAACACTTTTTGAACATCTAGACATTTTTGCCATGGTGGAATGGATTGGATATATGAAAAAATAAGAGAGGTTATTGTAGAGAGTCTATGTGATTTTATACCTTGAAATAAAATGTTTCTAAGTGACATGATTTTCAAGTAACAGCTTGTCAAAGTTTTTCACTTTTTGGCACTTAGCTTGGAATGATATAGCATGTTGGGGTGAAAAACAATACCTTGAATTCCTTAAACCCACCCACCCTGACATGTTGGAACTATCAATTTGGTTGCACAACGAATAAAACAAAAAATAGGCTATCTTGCAACTTTCTTTTGAATCTCACTGAGACTTTTTGCAACATCTGAAACATTGTCACCACAGTGGAACGACTTAGATATAGTAAAAACTAAGAGAGGTTATTATACCCAGAACCTACATGACCCCATACCTTTATATTAAATATTTCTAAGTGCCACAATTTTTGATAAAGAGCTCATCAAATTTCACCACTTTTTGGCACTTAGAAGTTAGGGCTCTTAAGAGAAAGCATCAGTACAAAGTAGCCTAGATCAATATTGCATGCTAAGGTGGAAAACAAGACCTTGCCTAGCATAAATCCACCCACTCGAACATGTTGGAACTATCAATTTTTTTGCATGAAAAAAAAAACAAAAATTAGGCTACCTTGCAACTTTCCTTTGAATGCAATTGCCACTTTTTGCAACATATGAAACATTGTCACCATACTGGAATGGCTTGGATATATGAAAAAATAAGAGAGGTTATTGTAGAGGGACCCTATGTGACCCTATATCTTTAGATTAAATGTTTCTAAGTGTCATGATTTTCTAGAAACAACTCGTCAAAGTTCACCACTTTCTGGCACTTAGAGATCTTAAGAGAAAGCATCGATACAATGTAGCCTCGATCAATCTAGCATGCTAGGGTGTGAAATAAGACCTTTCCTAGCATAAAATAACCCAACGAGACATGTTGGAACTATCCGTTTGGATGCATGATGAATAAACAAAAATTATTCCCATCTTTCTAACCTATTATCTCCTCTAGTAAGAGAATCTAGTTCCTTCATTAAAGATTCTTCCCACTTTGTAAATTTCGTTCATGACAAAAAAGTGGAAAAAAATGGTATCCTAGTTAGCTTTAAAGTTGTGTCCTTATTCATGAAAGTTCCATTATACAACACAATGGCTATAATTAGATACAAAGCTAATGATGAAATTGCTTCCTTGGTTGAATTATTCTTATGTTCCACTTTCTTTACTTTTCAAGACATAGTTTATGAGAAATATCATGGGATATCAATGGACTCTCCATTATGCCCAACTATAGCAAACCTTTACATGTAATATTTTGAGGAACTTTATCTCAACTTCATCCCCCTAAAACCCAAATGGTGGAAACATTATGTTGATGACACCAATGTTTGTTGGCCCCATGGCCTAGAGCAATTGAACCTTTTTTATTCCCACTTAAATAGTTTAGTGTCGTGCATTCAATTATATAAATAAATTGAAACCAACACCAAACTCCCCATTTCTTGATGTCCCCATAATCAGAAAAGATGATGGTTCCCTTGCTCTCAATGTTTGTAGAAAGTCCACCCACACTAACCTTTACCTGCATTCTTCCTCTCACCACTAATCAAACCAATAATCTAGTATCCTAAAGACATTAGCAACCTGAGCCTATTGTATTTGTGTCAAAGATCACATTGTCTTTGAACTTTTCCACATCCACCAAGTCTTCAAACTAAATGGATATATTAACCATTTCATACAAAAATCCTTCAATCTTCCCAAAAACTATATCAATCCTAAACCCAAACCAAATTTTTTTGACACTCCCTACATAGCCACCGTCCCTTATGTTGACGGAATTTCTAATAAGATTTCCAAAATCCTTAAAAAATGGCCTCCCTTATGCTTTCAAACCCCTCCCCACCACCAAGAAACTTATCTCTTCCACTAAAGATCCACTACAAATGACACTCAACTCAGGGGTCTATAAGGTTTCTTTCACGTGTGGAACCCTATACATTAGAGAACTAGGTCGTTCCATCCATACCGAGAACAAAGAACACTATAACGATGTAAAGCATGATTGAATAGTGAAATCAGCCCTTACTGAGCACTCTTAACACACCAAACATCACATATGTCTTGAGGATACCCAAGTATTGGTCAAGGAAGATAATTTCTTCAAAAGAAAAATCCAAGAAGCAATCCACAATAAAAACCACCCAACAAATCTCAACTGAGATGAAGGGTGGAATCTAAGCCCACCCTAGCTACCCTTATTCACCTATTCCCAAGCTTACTCATAATCCTCCCCCTATCCCTCCCCATTCCCCCTTCTCTCTATCCTATTTCTTGCCTCCTCTCTCTAACCCTCTCTCCCCTCCTGGTCTTCCTCTTCATTTGCTCTTCTCTCTCCCCCTTCCCTTCCTTCCCTCTCCCCCTCCTTTTTATTAGTATCCTTCTTCACACCTTCTTTGATCCTTCTTTCTCTGTTGCCACTCATTAATAGAATAATTTATATTAGTTTCATCTTAATAATCTTCTTTTAATAATAATGAGAATTAATAATCACTATACAAGGGTGATCCCACAATAGTGGTTTATACTTTTTGGGACATCCTTATTTTTGTTGAAATCACATATTTTTAGAAAATATAATGATTTAAGCCTTGAAATTTTTGATTTAAAGGATTCCAATTGAATAGGGTTTGATCAAACCACCTTAGATCAAACCCCTTTGTATAGAACCCCTTAATTTTAAAAGCATACCTATAATGGAGTCTCCTTTACACCTATCAAAATGCTAATAAAAATCCACTTTTGATTTACCTTTTGGGGGATCAAATGAATTCATTTAAAAATTATTTTTTTGTAAATATGTAGTCCTTATTATAAGCTTCCCAAAAAGTATAATTTTAAATGTATTTAATTTGATTATTATATTTAATTTTTATTTCTTGTGAATGTAGGTTTTTCACTTAAAATCAAGCTCTATGTTCTACACATGCGAAAAATAGTAGATTACCAAAAAATATATATAAAATATGTTTGTGCTAGGTATTGATGTCCTTAATCCATCAAAAAAAGAAAAATTGAATTTTAATACATATAAAAAAGTTATATTGTATTTGGTCCACCTATGTCTAGATTGTAATTGGTTTGACCTCAAAACTTAATTGAGAAAAAAAAATCAATAAAAGACTATGAAACCAATTGAACATGCTATATATTGTAGTACTACAAATATAAATTAAAAAAAAAAAGAATTTTATCCTTCATAGAAACAAAGTTATGTTGTTTACGGTGAACACCACTCTTTAAAAATGGTGTTTACTGTTAAAAACTAGTTTTCGAAGGAGATGGAAAAAGAAATGCAATATGATTCCAAAAAAAATTAAAAATATATATTTAGAATCTACAGAAAAAAATTCACAAATCACTAGTTTGCATCATCTTCAAATTCCTCATGATTTAGCAGCTATAGGTGCCCGAAAGTGAAGATTTAGTTAAAAAAATACAGCTCAATGTCCAATTTGACCAAAAATTGTAAACCAGTTTTGTGGGATCACCCACAATCTTTAACAAATAGACTTAAAATATTATTATTATCTTAATTAGTTCACCTCTTAATTAATGAGTTAGATTGATAAAAATAATTTAAATATTATTAAAAATAATATAAATAATTTAAGATCATTATTATTTTCTTAAATAATAAGATTATTTATCAATATACATTCATCTTTATTAATAATAACAATAATCTCATTATTGTTTATTAATATATTTTTATTATTAATAATAGTAATCTTATTATTATAATTATTAATAATCTTATTACTAATTTTTCTAACTCTTAGTAAAATAATATAGATTATTAAAGATAGTTCAATCATCATTATTATCAATAATTTAAATAATTTAATCATTATTATTTATAATAATTATAAGATCTTTTGTTAATTAAATTTTTATCATTCTCAATTATAAATTATTTATAAGACTATTAATAACAATATTCATATTAATTACTAAAGCGAGAATGGATGGTGAGGAGAAGAATGTTAGTGAGGCAAGATTGAGTGATTTGAGTTTGAATTCGCTCCCTTGTAATCATGGAGGATTCCAGTTTGGGCAGTCTATGGATTCAGTGTTTTCCATTGATGTTACTAGAGAGGATAAAGCATGTAGTGCGGGTGCGTTCAAATCTATGGTCTCTGAGGGTAGTGTGTTTTTGATGCTTTCAAGGAGGCATGTGTTGGTTTTTTGATGGTTGAGGCATTGGTCCAAGCTCCAAAGGCCCCTGAGGGTCTTGTGGTGTTAGTTTTTTCTACTATGTGGGCCCCTTATAGTGAATCTTCAGCGGCTCACCCAAAATATTCTCGGGTCGAGCATGTTTTGGTGAAAAAGTCCTTGCTAGCGGGGCAGTCTTCTTTCATCGGGTAGAGATGGGCTGACCTTTTTTCTTCGAAGCTTAAAGGTAAGGGTGTCACCTTTGAATTTGTTTCTTCTTCAAATGTCGAAGGTGGTTTTTCTCTGCCCATTCTAAACTCTATTGTGGATAAGAACATTGCTAGAATGGACTTCTCTCTAGTGGGAAATATCTTGGGTCCCATACCCAATATTGAGGAGGTTCACACCTAGGTTCATAAGAAATGGGCTCTGAAGGGGTAGGTGGAGGTTGTGGATATGGAAAACGGATTTTTTCTTTTTCCTTTTCCTATGATGAATATTTGAGGTTTTCTTTTTCAAAAGGTTCATGGATCTTGGTCATCTAACCTTGGTGCTATGCCCTTGGGAGCCTAGTATGGACCTATCAAAGTGCCTTTTTCACTCTGCTCTTTTTTGGGTTAAACATCCTAATTTTCCATTCGAATACTGGGATGAAGAGGTGTTTAAGGTTGTTGCCAACTCTTTTGGGCACTTAGTTTTCATTGATGAGGCTAATCTTTCTAGAAGGCACTTGGTTTTTACTAGGCTCTATGTTATGATTGATCAAGATGTTGTGGTACCTGACTTCTTTCACCTAAGCTCAAAGGTGGGTTGTTGGAAACAACCGGTTGCATTTGATTCTTTTTTGTTTCTATGCTTCAAGTGCGAAAAATCAGGCCATTGGGCTAAGGACTACCCTGTCAAGGTGGTTCCTCCTAAGGCTGTGACTTAATCTAAGGTTTGGAAGGTTAAGGAGGCTAAGGGATCCTCTACTCCTCCTGAGCAAGGTGATTCTGGTGTTGGTTACGCTCTGATGGTTGAAGCCAATAATGAGGATAGGATTGTTCCTCATCCCCCAAGGGATGAGGAGACTAAGAAGTCTGAGGATGAGGTTGATTTTCATTCAAAGGACAATGATGTGGATCATGTTTTAGATACTTGGTTCTCCTCTAAATGTGTTATTCTAGAGTTGAATTTTGTTACATTGTCCTTGAGTTCCTTTGGTCGAGGGTGGTGGACGGTGGGGGAGCATTAGTGGTTGCGGATATGGTGAGCAAGGATGATAATGGCTATATCCTAGTGGGGGGTAGAAATAAGAAGAATTCTTCCCCTCCCCCTCAACCCCACAAAGGGGTTACCATGAGATTGAAAAAAGTGGATTATGGTTCTAAACAGTAGGATCAAGGGAGGCCCTCTTTGTAGAAAAGTATGGAGCGAGATTGCAAGTGTGATATTGTGGAGGGTGTTCAGAAGACCCTCTTTGATCTACGCTATAAGAGCAACCCCTCTTTGTGCAAATGAGGTCATTTCTTGGAATATTAGGGGGTTAAATAATGTGCATAAACATGACCTCATAAAGAACCTGATATGGGATCATAAGTCAGATATTTTGTTGATTCAAGAAACTAGAATGAAGATGGATAAGTTGGAGGCTTTAAAGAACCTATTTTTTAAAGATTGTGGATTTCATGGGGTGAGCTCTAATGGTTCCTTAGGTGGCCTAGCTACCTTTTGGAACTCTAGGTTGGTTAAAGGGTTTCTAATTGTTGATGGTTTCAATCATGTGGACACTAGATTTGTTCATATTCAGGACAACTCATCTTGGGTTATCTCTAGCATCTATGCTCCCAACTTGAAGAGGACTAGGAAGAGGCTTTGGGATGAGATTGGATCTCTTCGACCTAGTTTTATGTATCTCCCTTAGTTGGTCATGGGAGATTTCAATACTCCCCTATTTGATAATGAGAAATTGGGTGGTTCTCAGGACCATCCTAACAATCGCCTAGAGCTAAGAATGTTTATTGATGATAATGCTCTCGTCGATGTGGATTTCATGGGCTCTAGGTTCACCTGGTCTAATAGGAGATTTGGTGCTAAGAATATCCAAGTTAGATTATATTAGGATCTTGTTTCAACTTCGTGGTTAGTGGACTTTTCTTGTTCCCTCCAATTACAAGGTTTGGTTCAGATCATTTGCCCATCTCGTTTGTGGCTTACAAGGTTTTAGGTAGAAAATTATTTCCTTTTCATTTTGAAGCTATGTGGTTGAGGGATTCCATGTTTTTGGATTGTATTAAGAGCTAGTGGAAAGTGTACATTAATAGGAGTGTGATGTTCAAAATGGTTAAGAAATTGGCTTTTGTGAAGATAAATCTCAGGAAGAGGAACATAGAGTCTTTTGGTCACATATTTGACTTGAAGAAGTCTATTATTCAGTGGTTGGATATTTTTCAAGGGGAAATACAATCTAAGGGCCTATCGAAGGAGCTTCAACTATAGGAGGACTCTCTTTTGGGTCAAAGTAATGATATTGTTGCTAAGGAGGAATATTTTCGGAGGTAGAGATCTCATGCTATTTGGCTCAAGTCCGAGGATCAAAATTCTAAGTTCTTTCATCTTACTGCCCTCAGCCACAAATCGTCGCATAGGACATCCTCCATCATGGATGATGGTTTGTTGTTGAATGATGAGGATGCTATTACGAGCACTGCTACAAATATTTTTGAGCATCTACTCATAAATGACTTAGATTGGGACCAACATTGTGTGGAGGCTTCTCTGGATGTCATCCCTCAGCCTATCTCAAAGCATCTTAATAGGGATCTAATTGCTAGTCCTTCTTCATAGGAGATTAAGGAGGTGGTGTTCTTCTTTGAGGGAAATAAGACCCCTAGGCCTAATGGCTTCCCTTTTCTATTTTTCAATCCTGTTGGGATATACTAGCGAAGGATGTGATCAATTCTACCAAGGAATTTTTCAGCTCCAGAAGATTTCTTAGAGAGTTAAATGTGACTTTCATTGTTTTTATTCTTAATACTATTTATGCCAATGTCTTTGGAGACTTTTGTCCAATCAGCCTTTGTAATTTTATTTATAACATCTTCTCTAAGGTGCTAGCCACTAGGCTCTAGAGGGTTCTTCCTGAGCTGATTTCTAAGCACCAAAGTGGTTTTGTTAGGGGATGACAAATCTTGGATTCTATCATTATGGTCCATGAACTTTCTGGCTCTCTTAATTTGAATAAGAATCTAGGTTTTTTTCTGAAGTTGGACCTCCTCAAGACTTATGATAGGGCCAGTTGGATGTTCTTGATGGTACTTTTAGCTCATTTTTGTTTTTTCTAGAAGTTTCTACAACTTGTCAAACAACTTATTTCAACTCCTTTAGCTATTATTATGAATGGTTCTCCTTGTCCTTTTTTCTAGAGCTCGTGTGGTTTGAGGTAAGGAGACCCTATATCTCTATTGATTTTCATTTTTATTGAAAAGGTTCTTAGTTGGAACATTCAAAAGGTGTTATCTACAAGCTCCTTGAGGGGTCTCTCCTATTCTTCCAAATGTGAGCCTATTGCTCATCAACAGTTTGTTGATGATACTATCTTGATGGGTGAATATTTTAATCGTAAAGTGAGGACTGTAAAGATGTTGATTGAGGCCTATGAGAACACTTTTGGGAAGTGTATTAATCTTCTCAAGAGTTATATTTTCTTCCTCAATACCCTCGAGTTTCTCAAATGGAAGCTAGCTAGGATTCTTTCATGCAATCGGGTTGATATACCTTCGACTTATTTGGGGCTCCCCTTGTGTATTTTGAAGACTTCAGACTCCTTCTAGCTTTGAATTATGGATAAATTTAGTAGGAAGCTAGTTGGTTGGAAAGGTTTGCTTCTCAGTCAGGTGGGGAAAGTGCAACTCATATCATCTACTCTTCATAATCTTCCCCTAAATACCATAATTTTATTTAGAATTCTTGCTAAATTTGAGGAAAAAATGGAGCAGATCATGACAAGATTTTTGTGGTCGAGGGTTGAAGCTAAAGCCAAAATTCCTCTTATGATGTGTGACCTAGTCTATAGGATAAATAAGTGGATTGGTCTAGGAATTATAAATATAAGAGCTTTTAACAAGGCTTTACTTTGGAAGAACATTTGGAGGCTTCTCAGTGGGGATGTGGATTGGGCCTCTCTTGTTAGAAATAAATATTTGTATGATATGGGTAGAGCTTGGAACATGTTGGTTTCTGATGATATCCCCATGGGCTCTTATTTTTGGAGAAATATTATAACTTGCAGGGACCTAATTGTTAATGGTGTTAGGTGGCTACTAGGTGATGGCTCCAAAATTCTATTTTGGGAAGATGCTTGGTGTGATTATGAGCCTCTGATCAATCATCCTTGGGCCCCTTCTATTGTTTCAATGGGTAAACACCTTTTTTGTAACCTGGTGGTGGACTATATCTAGAATGGGGTGTGGAAAGCTTTTCAGGATTGTGATTTTTCATTGGTTTTCCTTCAGGAGTTCTTGTGTATTGTCAAGTTTCCTCTTTTTTTGAGATCGAATCATGTGATTTGGGCCCCTAGCATGAATGGTAAGTTTTTTGTGGCCTCGGTCTTTGTCAATTCATTGGAGAAGCCTAATTATTTTTTGTTCTAGGAGAAATTATGGAATATGTTGTTGATTCCTAAGGTGAATGTCTTTTTCTGGCTGCTTATCCAAGTAAAGTATTAACTTGGGAAAATCTCTATAAAAGGGGTTTGCAATTCCTAATAGATGTGTGCTTTGTGAATCCGATGCAAAGAGTGCCTTTCACCTTCTCCTTGGTTGTAGTTTTTCTTCTCTCATCTGGATTGAATTTATTTCCCTTTGGAATTTGGATTGATTTTTCTCGGGCTCTCTTTGTAGCTTTGCATAATAGTGTGATGCAGATCAAAACAACAACTCTCATCTCAACTCCAAAAATCACAAATTACAAAAGACTTCATTTAAACAATTAACTCAAATCAACAACTTCCAATTTCGATTTGAAAATAGATTACAATTGTATCACCACATACTCAAATTTGAAAATGAATCAAACAATTTTATTTAGGGTTCATAAATCAACATTACAATACTCTGGAAATTTTATTTACTCAATGCTATCAACTCTTCATCTTCCATCATTTGGCACTACAGATTAATCACTCTATATACTTTCCATGATGGAATCCCTCATATAGGTCTCTCTCTCATTTTAACTCTCTTTTCTTACCTCCTTTGGTCTCATCTACAACTTATTTATAATTTCATAGCACACCCCTCCCTTCGATCTATTTCAAGAATTTTCAAAGATTCAATATCCACCCATATGGTGTGACCTGGTTTATTGTTTTCCTATGAGCTTTTATTATCCACCTCAACTCACCCATGTGCTGCTTCTCAAACGAGCTTTCCTTCACTTTCATTGGCTTATCCTTAGATTTTTTTCACCCAAGTTTACATTCTCATTGGACTTTAACCTATTTCCTCCATGCACCGGCAATTTGGCTGTGCACCCTCTTTCCTATCCATCTTATCTTATTTCTTTCTTACTACACTAGGTGCAACCTTTTATTCCAATTTTCAATTTAAATGATACATTGCCTAATATCCTATGTGTTGATTTCCATGTAGCACATATTTTCACTGAAACATTACCACGCCTTCTCCTTAAGTAAAATCCTCTTCCATTAATCCACAAATCTTGACCTCTGACTAGTGCAGTTAGGTTGTGATTTCTATAAATTTTATTCTTCTACACAACCCCTATCTTCTTCCATCATCCCCTTTTGATTTAAATAACTCCATTTTTAAGTTTGTATTCAATTTACTTTTGAAATTCTCATATTTTTTCTAATCCCAGGGTGACCCTTCAGATTTCTTTATATTACAAAGCTTTTATTTCTCAATGTCAATCCCACTAAAATAATGACAATATAATAAATTATTTCATTCTTGCAAATAACTGGTAAAGATGAACAATTTGAGAGGATGTAGTCAGTAAATTTGAGCTTCAACAATAGTATGACATTTTTCAATCAATGAAAAAATGCCACCTGCTCTTTGCCTATGACCATCAAAATTGAATTGAATTTCCCATGGAAATGAAAAGAAAAAACAAATCAACAAAATCAAATCGAATTATTATTTTTTGGTCGATGTCAATTACCTAAACTCGGATGATCCCGCATCATACTCCTAGGGAAGAAGAGATTCAATATTCACTTGAATGGAAGGTAGCAACATAAGAGCCATGTTTAAAATATTTTTTTAGATGTCTTTAAGTCTCTACACAACTCTGATTCTCACAAATATTCCATTTCACCTGCTGTAATCTACCTTCACACACACTTTCTCTCTACACAACTACCCTCTACCCAAAAAATATTCTGGAAGATAATTGCTCTACCCACCTTCTCTTGGTGGAGGAACTCTAAACCCTCTACCTAGCTTTATCTCTACTAGAGGATAGCAGTAAGAGGCTCTTTTTCATGCCTGCAAAAAACTTTCTCTCACAACTCCCTTGTCCTAGTGCATTACTTGCACTCCCAGGGTCTTTTATCTCTGATACCAAACTAATAGAGAGAAAAACAACTCTCATCTCAACTCCACAAATCACAAATTACAAAAGACTTCGTTTAAACAATTAACTCAAATTGACAACTTGCAATGTTGATTTGAAAATTGATTACAATTGCATCACCACATACTCAAATTTGAAAATGAATCAAATAATTTTATTCAGGTTTCATAAATCAACATTACAATACTCCGATAATTTTTCATTTACTCAATGCTATTAGTTCTTCATCTTCCATCATTCGACACTACAAATTAATCACTCTATATACTTTCCATGATGATGCCCCTCATATAGGTCTCTCTCTCTTTTTAAATATCTTTTCTCACCTCCTTTGGTCTCATCTAAAGCTTATTTATAATGTCATAGCATGCCTCTCCCTTCAATATATTTTGGGACTTTTCAAAGATTTAATATCCTCCCATACGGTGTGACCTAGTTTATTATTTTCTTGCGAGCTTTCATTATCTGCCTCAACTCAACCATGTGCTGCTTTTCAACTAATCTTTCCTTCACTTTCATTGGCTTCTCCTTAGGTCATTGTCACCCAAGTTTACATTCTCATCATCCTTTAACCTGTTTCCTTCATGCACTAGTAATTTGGCTACACACCCTCTTTCTTGTGCATCCTATCTTATTTCTTTCTTCCTACACTCGATGCAACCTTTTATTCCAATCTATAATTTAAATGGCATGTTGCCAAATATCCTATGCATTGATTTCCATGTAGCACAAATTTTCACTGAAACATTTCCATGCCTTCTCCTCAAATAAAATCCTCTTCCAATCCACAAAGCTCGACCTCTCACTAGCGCGGTTGGGTTGTGAGTTCTGCAAATTTTCTTCGTCCACACAACCCCTATCTTCTTCCACTGCCCCTTTTGATTTAAATGACTCCATTTTTAAAGTTTGTATTCAGTTGTATTTTGAACTTCTCATGGTTTTTTTGATCCTGGTGCGAGCCTTCGGATTTCTTTACATTGCAAAGCTTTTATTTCTCAATGTCAATCCCACTAAAATAATGAGAATAGAATAAATTATTTCATTCTTGCAAATAACCGATAAAGATGAATAATTTGAGAGGATGAAGTCCATAAATTTAAGCTTCAACAATAGTATGACATTTTTCAATCAATGAAAAAACATCACCCCATCTCTTTCCCTATGACCATAAAAATTGAATTGAATTTCCCATGAAAATGCAAAAAAAAAGAAATCAACAAAATCCAACCGAATTATTTGTTTTGGTTGATGTCGATTGCCTGAACCTGAATGCTCCCGCATCACAGTGGAAGTGCCCCTCATCTTCCCAAATTATTTTAAGGCTATGAGATCTCATGGCCCCACATATTTCTTGAGGTATTTTGAAAGAACATAATAACAAAAAAAATAGTGATTCTAAACTCAAGGTACATAGTGTATTCATCAAGATTCTTCGGGAAATTCTAGAAAACTTTGCTCTTGTTGGCCCTAATGCTTTGTGTTGTGCTCCGTCCTCTTGTCTGATTGGGTATGATTTATTGGTGATTGGTAATTGGAATATTCCCCTCATACCATCTGAGGTTGTTAAGTCCAATATAAATGCTAGATTGAGTACTAAGTGGAAGCCCCCACCTTCAGGGTGGGTTAGGATTAATTTTGATGGGGAGGTCAAGCGTAATCCTTGGCTTGAAAGTTATGGCGGGGGGGGGGCGGGGGGTGTTGAGGAATGATATTGGTAGGTTCTTGGGCATGGTGGCACTCCCATTAGGAAATCAGACCAATCACTATGTAGAAGTTGAGGCTACCACTAATACATTTTGACTCAAATTACGACGAAAGTTCATCGGAATTTTGATGAACTTTCATTGGAATTATTTCGTTGATTTTTCGACGAACTTTGAAATGTCAAAATTCTGACCCAACCGGATGCTGGGTCTTAATTTTGAAATTTCAAAGTTTGTTGAAAAATCGATGAAATAATTCTGATGGAAGTTCGTCAAAATTTTGACAACCTTTCATCAGAATTTGAGTCCAAATGTATCAGTGTGTACGTTCATTAGTATTAAATTTTCCCTAGAAAAAGGATACTCTAAACTTTGGGTGGAGGGAGAATCTTTAAGCATCATCAGTTGCCTATGTGGAACCCAAAAATCTTGTTGGATTGTTGATCAATTGATTAAGGATTCTATTATGATGTTGAGATCTTGTGAGGAAACTCGTGTCTCTCACATCTATTGAGAGGGAAACTCATTAAAATATTTTTTTTCTAGTGAGGTTGTTAGAATTAATGAGTATATGACATGGGAGGAGTAATCCCTCCTTCCTAAGGGTACTAAATTTTTGATGTGAAATGATGGCTATGGATGAGCTTATTTTTTGGATTCTTATTACCATTTGTACCTGCATTATAGTTGCACATTTTGTGGGTATCACTTTTCTTGTTGGCTCTCTTTCAAACGCTCCTATCAAAGGGTTCATATTGCTGGTTATTATGAAGATGGGGGTGATTGAAGTAGAATTGAGCCCCATTCATGCACTATTTTGAGGAAGAATGGGAAAATTTAGAGGATCCTTGAGCATTGTAACTTCACCCCTTTCCTGGAAAGGCTTCATGGCCACGATCACAAGGATTTGATGGAATTTTTTTTCATATTTTCATAATCATAAGCTCTACATTAAGGTAATGGTATTTGAGATCAATGAGTTTATAGTTGCTATTATTGGGTTGCTTGTGGTTGGTCATTGAAATGAAATAATTTGGTTTTAGGGAATTCTTTCATGTTGTTTAGAACATAGAACACACCCACTTTCCAATTTCATTCAAGGATAACCCTAGATATCTCAATGTAAATGAGAAAGAGATCTTACAATAGGGTTTTCCTAGGGGTTGATTGTAAACTAATGATGGTTTCACCACCAAGTTAATGCAAGATGTAATGCTTAACCCTAATTCAATTCAATCTTTCACTAAATGACCTAGAAATGCAAATCAAGTAAAATAGAAAGCTGCAAGATGAAATGTGTGCACCTGGGAATCTAGAGATGACTAGGTGGAGCTTTGAAATGCTATAAATTATGACTTTAATTTTGATTGGGACTCATACACCAAGATAGGAAAATCAGTCCTAGATCTGGGTTTCTATGTAGAAATAGGAATTTGGCAAATGGGTATCCAAACCTAAAAAAATCTAATTTTTGACCTAAATTCAGACTCATATGCCAGAATTGGTGAATTAGTCTAGTTATTTTTTTCTAAATCTTCAAGGTCTGAATTTGATATTCACAGTCTACAATGTGCTTCCTAAGTGATTTCTAGATCTGAAACCCCGATTTGCAACGTATAGAAGTCTTCCAATGTTCTTCAATGCAAGGTGACAACTTTGACAACTTTAGGCACTTTGAAAACTATCTCCAAACTTTCTCTTCAATGTGTCTTCAATATTAATCTACAAATCACACACTAAAGAGAGGGAAAAAAATTGTTTTCTAAGTGGATAGGGGTTTTCCTTGGTCAAACTCCTTTTTGGTAATAAAACAGTGAAATGAAATGAAATAGGAATGGAGAATGATCAATGAAAAAAACAAGATGTTGCAACTTACCAAAACCTAGCAATGAAGTGCCACAAACATGTATGAAATGGCTCCAATGGATGTAGATCTTGAATATTGCTTGAATAGGATAGATCCTGAATGAAATGCTAGCTTGAATCATGAAACCCTACATAACAATTGTTAGCTCAAAAACAAACATGATGCATTAATTCTTTGATATGATGCTTGATGCTTGAATAATGCTCTAAAATGCTTAATAATCTTCTCTTGTGAACTCAATTTTTCTATAAGGATCACTTGATTGCTTGTTACGATGAAAATGAGTGAAAGAAACTTGTATTATATTTAATTATACAAGAATTCTTGAAATTACAACACTACAAGTCGACATCAGATCTAAGAGGATAAAATCCTACCAAGAATTTGAATTAATTTTAATTCTGGGCCACATGAGACTCATTCGCCCAAGCTGGCGTATGAGTCCCATTAGGCATAATTTATTGGAGCAAATTCAAAAATGATTAGAAAGGTGTAAAACCAAGATCAAGACCCAAAACCCTATGTGGGATTCTTATTCCCAAGGTGGAAAATGAATCCCAAACCACCAAATTTGGGCCACACAACTTGAAAATAATTGAATTATGATTGGATGTTTATTTATGTTAGGATCATCCTCAAAAAGATGCATTAAATGAGGCTCGTGGATGCAAAATAAGGCCAATTAAAGTATAAAGAAGCCCAATTATTAAATAAAACCCTAGAAAAAGTGTGAAAGTGTGTTGCAATAGTTTACAACACTCCTAATAAGGAATCAATAAGCTCATTTATTTTAGAAGGTCCCAAGACCTAATGTGAATATGTTAGACACATTGTAGCACTAAATCAAGGCCATGTTATAGGGTGCCTTTTTTTATGTCATCACATCTAGCCCCCACTTTAGTGAGAGGAGGAAATTGCTTCCAACTCACACTAAAGTAGACCAAATGCACCAATGCTAATAAGATAGGATGGCCATAATCAAGAGGGGTTCAAATGAACCAATGCTATTAAGATAGGATGGTCATGATCAAGAGGGTTGTGCAAGCCCCTAGGACCAAGGTCCTATGGAAAACCAACATAGCCACAAAAGAACACACATGAAAATGATATAAAGAGAAAAAACAAGGCACAAATATATAATGCCAAATACATGGAGAGGAGAAAAATTAAAGGAAGGGGTGGATCAAGCTTCAACTTTTTGTCCAACATGATGTGGATTAGATCTAGGTTGTTTGTTTAAAACAATACATGCTCACTTTGAGGCAACAAAACTCTAGGTTATCTATTGGGTGAGAAGTCCAAGAAGGTGAAACACGTACACACATGGTTGTTATGCACTCACACACACACATGTGAGTGGATAAATGAAATTCATGCCCTCATTTGGCTTCCCATCAAACCATACCAAAGTTATACCTCCTAATAACTTTGATAAGGCGCCATGCAACAATGAACTTCAAGCTTCATGAGACAAGAAAAAAATTGAATGCTTGGAGCTCATGAAAAATCAAGATGGATCTATATGCATGCAAGGTGGCCATATAACCGAAAATGCAAATGCAAAGAACATTCAAAGGATTCTTGATTAATTCATACGAGGTCTTAACGTAGGGAACATTGTGCCTAATGTCTCCAAGAGAGGACCAATCAAAGAATAGAAGATTCACAACTTAGGGGATGCAATGCATCACATCAAGCCATTAATAGGAATGTAATATGCTAAGATAGATCATGCTCTTAAGGGACATCACACCCAATTTCATCCAAAAAGTAAAAGATGCATCACATAAAGTAAAAATACTGCACCATGAACCATGAAAAAGAAAATAATACAAAAGAAAATGCCAATGTATGCCCCCACTATAAAAAAAATTCTAAACACCATATTGTGAGAAATTACTTTAAAGTAGAAAATGATAAATGTAAATAATAAAGAATACATGAGAGCTAACTTGGAAAGACCTATGCCAAGTCATATGTTTCCAAATGAAGTTGTGTCATGTAAAGAAAAGAAAGGGGCTACCCCCCCAAAATGAAAATACCAAACACACATAAGGGATATATGGATTTGGGGTTAGTATATTCATGCTACAATGTTTTTAAGGGAGCTCAAAACTGTCATCATTCCCCAAATACTCATGGAACTGGAAGAATGACACAAAGAGGGAAAAAATAAAGAAAAATACTTTTGGGTAAACATGGAAGAGACATGAATGTCTCGACACCTTGTGTCATCCCCAAAAGAAAAACACAAGACAAAGAAAAGATAAAAAGAGAAAAGATAGAAGAATGAAGGTACAAATAGAGGAATGTCACAAAGAGAGGGATATATCAAATAGAACATCATGAGGTGTCACAATACACACATGCAATAAAGAAAAATGAAAAAGGAATAATGCAAGAAACTAGTAAGACACATGTGATTCAACCTAAAGTAATTTTTTTGCATCCCAATCATGTTCACTGTATATCGAAGGTGGAAAACTAGCCAAAGGGAAAATGGAAAGTTTCAAACTAGGGTCATTGCCATGTTCAACACTCTTCTTAGGAGAATTAATGTTTAAGATCATGGAAGAGGAAAATAGTGTGTTCAATTCATTATGCACCTCTTCATCAATTTTAGCAATTTCCTCATCACATCTAAATTAATCACAATACGAGGTCGAATGATAATTTCTAAACAAGGGTTCAAATCTTGTTGTGATTGAATTATAAGATATTTTTGTTTCAGAGAAGGGGGATGCTTGTCATGCATTGCTTCAATCAAGTATGGATGTTGAATTTTTTTTTTTGGCTTCTTTGTTTAACTTGCAAGAAAGGGAATGACATCTATGCCTACGCTCTCTAGCACCTCTATTTCATTTACTTTTGTTTTCAAGTTGTGTTTGTGTAGGAGCGAGTTGACTGACCATAGGTTTCTCTTCTTCCCCAAAGGGGGGAATATAAGGAACCACAAGATTGTTGCAAAGATGGCTACCATTGCACCAAAAGATTGACTTGTTAATGCCTAATACAACCATTGGATTTATAAAAGATCCAAGATCCATAGGAGGCGGTTAAACCATGTCACTTAGCTTGAGCACCATGCTATCCCACGTTGAGGATACCAAGGGGGACAACTTGCAAAAATCCCCCCCATCACAAATGAGGGATTCAAACCTATGACCTCAGCTCTGATACCAATTGTTGCAAATAAAGTTGTTGTTGCGCCAAAAGATCGACCCATTAATGCCTGATACAACCACTAGATTTACACAAGATCCAAGATCCATAGGAGGTGGCTAAACCATGTCACGAAGCTTGAGCATCATGCTAATCCACACCGAGGAGACCAAGGGTGACACCTTCCAACAAGGAGGTTATTTGACCACTTTCTCTTTGACTTTGTAAACTTGTTTTATTCTAGGAGGCGTGATGGGATTGTTTATGTTATCTCTTGGTCTTTTATAGGAAGGAGGTGAAGGTTCTATCTTGGGTTGGTCTTGGTAATTTGGAATTGATTTAGGTTCAATCAGGGTTTCATCAAGGATGTTAGGCTCAGTCCTAGGTTGAGGCATGTTTTAGAGGGATAATTCTTCTATTTTCTTTTCCTTAAACATTTTATAGGATTTGAAAAATAAGTCTTCTCATGGATTGATATGTTCTATAAGCTCGATCCAAAAGAAATCTAAGGAAAAGTTTCCACGAGAGGATAACGGGTTAAAGCCACTATGATGGACGGTGAAAATTTCATTGTCAAACAAAAACTTTAAATATTTATGTACGACTAAAGGGACTGCATTCATGGAGTGAAGCCATGGATAGCCTAGCTTCACATGAAATTTTTCTGACTATGGGATGATGGAGAATGAGATATCTAATGTTTTTGGTCCTATTTGTAAAGGAAGAGTGATCTATCCCATCGTAGGGCAAGCAAAATCATTATGCATCTTGATCCATGCTTTTGGTTTATCACATATATCTTGATAAAGTTCATGTAGAAGTAAGATTTCCTTAGTGATCACATTCTCCCCACATATCGGATCTATTAATATCCCATTAGTGGTCTTATCATAGATTCAACTAGCTATATAAAGAGGACCATCAGGTTCATGTTTAAGTATATCCTTAGAGGAGAAAACAATGTCAAGGATTTTTAGTTCGGACCTTACGAGGAATGATGTCTATCACTCCTACCATTTCATCCATAGGATCATTATCTACAAAATCATGTTGAATAGTATCATTGTTATCACATCTGTATTAACATTCATCACATCATTCTTCATAGTTTTTCTAGCTTTGACAAATGAAATTTTATGATTGGGCATAGGGTTAGTAAAAATTTGTAAGTTTTGTTTAGGATGGGAAACAAACTTATTTCCTTGATCACTAACACCTCCAACAGAAAGACAACTGAAATCAATGAGGTCTTGCACAAGATGTTTAAGATGCTTACAATGTTTTGTATCATGTCCATTTTTCTAGTGATAATGGCAGTAAGAATTTGATCTAAAGTTTGCAATAAATGGTTTATTAGGAACGGGTGTTTTAACGAGAGGCAAGGTAATCATATTCTATTCTAGGAGTTGTGACATTGTGTTGTAAAGGGTGTTGGGTAAGAGAGTGAATTGTCTCTTTGATTCCCCATAGCTAAAGAGTATCATGGCTTTAACAATAGCTACTTGGTTATTGACATTTTTATTTGTTTGTTGAAGGGGATTGAATTGAAGGAAACCTTTATTCTATTTTCAAAATGTTTGATAATTTTTTTGGTTTGCAGGCTTAGATTTCTCAATACGGCTAGAGGTGGATTTTTAATCTCAACTACTAACCAAATTTTGATAATCATGGAGGGCAGTACACAAGTGCATAAAGGAGTGGAATTTCATCATGGTAAGCTTATCTTGTATTTTACTTTGCAAATTTTCTATGAGCATCTTTTGAAGGCGAGGATCAGGAACCTTGACATCAATTTGGGAATAAAGCAATTGATAGCATGAGATAAATTTAGTTATATTTTATTCTTCTTTTTTCTTGCCTCTCATCAAATGGTCCAAGGTCATCTTAGGGGTCATATTTAATTTGAAATGGTTTAAAAATGCCTCAACAAGTTCATTAAATGAATGAATTGAGTTGTTCGTTGATGAAGAGAACCATTACAAGGCAGTATCTTTCAAGGACCTAGGGAAAAGCTTAGCCAAGAGTATCTTGATGCCTCCTACTCATCCCACATGGACCTATAGTCCCACCTAGCACTTCATGACCTAAGGCCAATATGGTTGTGTTGAAGGAAAGCCTTACCCACTGACATAACAAAGTCATGACATAAGGTGGTATAAGCATTAACATGGTTAGAGGGATCTCCCTTTCCCCCATATTTCTCAAATCTAGGAGCCTCTGCACCTTGTGGCATTAATGTTCACAATATCTCCAAGGAAAATGAACTGATTTTGAAATAATATGTAGGTGGGCCATTTTGATTTTGGTTGATGGTGGAATTTTTTTTTTTGAAGGGATGAAACGGTTTGGAAGATTTTTTTTATGAGAGAGTCATTACTTGTGTTATGAGATGGAGGTGAAAAAGGTGAAGGTGTGTATGTGTTTGAGGGACAAGTTATTGGAGTTCTTATAGGTGGTAAGGTAGTAGGAGATATGATGTGTGATGCCACAAAGGTACTAGGGATGCTAGCGGAAATATCCAAGGAAGGAATCACATTACTAGTCAGTTGCATTCTTATTGTGACTTGAGGGTTGATATATGTAGGAGTTGATGCAATTGTTGTGGGAGGAGAAATTTGAATTTCTTCTTGGCTTTTGACATTTCTTTTAGTTAAAGGATAACTAGCGGTTGGGGTGAGGTGTTTTCCAAAGATTTGAATTATGTTTTCCACAAGGTTAAGTCCATATTCAATTTCAAGCATGTGATGAATGTTATTTATGGTAGGGATGGTGGTAGTTGAAATGTTGTCATTTTCCACTTGATTTTGTAGGTTTAATAAATCTTCATGGATTTGAATTATGTTTTCTTGCAAGACACTATCAATCCTTGTTTCAACTTGGATCACACTACTTGAAGGTAAAGAGTTGTTAAGGGTATGGTCCATACCTACTGTACTCATGTCAATACTAGGAGTGAAAGAACTAGGAAACCCAAGATCCATGATGATTGTGTTAACGTGGGATGATATGAGTCTCGAACTTCATCTCACTATAGTATTAGCAATAAGACACCAAATACTCATACAAGGGCTACTAAATGCAAGATAAATGGAAATGCAATATAAGTTAAGAACAAGGAAATGACTATAATTGAAATTCTATAAAATGAAACAAAAAGGTAATAAGAACAAATAGAAGCTCAAAAAAAATGATTTAAATTCTTGAAAATGCAGTGCAAAATCTACACTAGGACTGATTCACCCAAAGGGGCATATGAGTCCCAGTGAGATTTTTTTTCAAAATTTTCAAAAAATTTCAATTGATTTTGATGCTTTTTATGTTTTATAAACTGTAACCTAAGTGAAAATGCAGATTTTGTATGATTTTCAATGATTTAACATGCAAAAATGCAATCTATATGAACTTTCATTAATATAAAATTAGAAACCCTAGAATGCCAATTAACTAATGCAAACCTTAATGCAAGCAAGATCTAGGATAGTAATGTACTCCAAATCATAATTATGATGTTCTAAATGTAGGTTCACCAAAATTAAATTAAATGAAGTGGGGTTTCGAAAATGCTTTCGTATGGTTTAGAACATAGAGCACATCCACTTTCCAATTTCATTCAAGGATAAGCCTAGAGATCTCAATGCAAAGGGGAAAGAGATCTTGCAATAGGGATGTCCTAGGGGCTGATTATAAACTAATGAGGGGTTCACCACCAAGTTAATACTTGGAAATACAAATGCAATGCAAGATGTAATGCTTAACCCTAATTCAATGCAATATTTCACTAAATGACTTAGAAATGCAAATAAAATAAAATAGAAAGCTGGAAGATGAAATGTGTGAACCTAGGATTCTAGAGATGACTAGATAGAGCTTTGAAATATTGGAAATTCTTACTTTAATGATGACTGGGACTCATATGCCAAGCTGGGAAAATTAGTCCCAGATCTGGGTTTCTCTGCAGAAACAAGAATCTGGCAAATGGGTATCCAAATCTACAGAAATTTGAATTATGACCTAGATTGGGACTCATACACCAAAAGTGGTGAATCAGCCCAGTTAGGGTTTTCTAAAAATTCAAGGTCTAAATCTAGTCTTCAAGGTCATCTTTGTGCTTTCTAAGTGATTTCAATATCTGAAACCTCAATTTGCATCATGTAGAAGTCTTCCAATGTTCTTCAATGCAAGGTGACAACTTTGAAAAATTTAGGCATTTGACAACTTTCTCCAAACTTTCTCTTCAATGTGTCTTCAATCTAAATCTACAAATCATAGTCTAAAGGGAGGGGAAAATGTTGTTTTGTTAGTGGATAGGGGTTTGCCTTGGTCAAACACCTTTTTGGTAATCAAACCTTAAAATGAAATGAAATAGGAATGGAGAATGATGAATGATTGTAACTCACCAAACCCTAGCAATGAAGTGTTGCAAACATGTATAAAATGGCTCCAATGGATGTAGATCTTGACTCTTTCTTGAGTAGGATAGATCTTGAATGAAATGCTAGCTTGAATCATGAAACCCTACATCATAATTGTTAGCTCAAAAGAAAACATGATGCTTGATGATTGAATAATGCTTTGAAATGCTTGATAATCTTCTCTTGAAGATAATTGAATGCTCTTATGAATTCTTGAATGCTCTTATTAACTAAATATTTCTATAAGGTTCAATTGATTGCTTGTTAGGATGAAAATGAGTGAAATAAACTTGTATTATACTTAATTGCAAGAATTCTTGAAATTACAGCACTACAAGCTAACATCAGATCTAGGAGGATAAAATACCACCAAGAATCTGAATTAATTTTAATTTTGCGTCACATAGGACTCATTCGCCCAAGCTGGTGAATGAGTCCCATTAGGCATAATTTATGGGACCAAATTCAAAAATGCTTAGAAAGGTGTAAAACCAAGATCGAGACCCAAAACCCTAGGTGGGACTCATATGCCCAAGGTGGCGAATGAGTCCCAGACCACCAAATCTAGGCCACACAACCTAAAAATACCTGAATTATGATTGGATGTTGATTTATGTTAGGACCTTCCTCAAAAAGATGCATTAAATGAGGCTCGTGGATGTAAAATAAGGCCAATTAAAGCATAAAGAAGCCCAATTATTAAATAAAAGCCTATAAAAGTGTGTTGCAACACTTTACAACACCCAATAAGGCATAAATAAGCTCATTTAGTTCACAAGGGCCCAAGACCTAATGTGAATATGTTAGACACATTGCAACACTAAATCAAGGCCACATTAGGTGGGCCTTTTCATATCATTACAGTCGTAAATTCTTCAAAGATAAGAAGAGGAATGAGTAGGATATGGCTCAATTCTTTAATGATGATGAATGAAAAAACTTATCAAGATGTCATCTTGGGGCTACGAGTGGATGTCTCTGAAGAAAATGTGGGTGGATATTGTGGAAAATTATCATGCGGTATGTCACCCTTGAAGGTAGGTTTATTGCAATCTTAGGCCACCACTTCACTTTATTAAATCATTTTAGACATGGGTTGTTTATTTTGTTTCATTTCTTTCTCTTGTCATCACTAGAGGTGTCTATGTATGCATATTTTAAAAATGGGAGGGCATTGATTCTGCACAAGGGCCTCATCTTGCTTATAATGGAGCATGTGAAATCCCTCATTCCTATTAATTCAATTAAGGGCAAGGAAAATGCTTTAAGTGATGGGTGGACTCCTTGACTAGTTTGATTACCAACGATACTAGGGAGGAGGAGTGGAATGAGGAGGGTGAAGATGGGTCTTCTTCCCCTATGGCAACCCCTTCTAAGAAGAGGAAGACGGGAAACCCTAAAGGAAAATGGGATACCAAGAGGATTATTCTTTGAGATTTGTAGGTCCAGTCTGCTGGTAATGATACAAAGGTTAGTTCTAGCGACTCTAGGTCTAAGGACAATGGTGCGGCTATTAGGCAGGATGATGTTGAGGTGGGTGGTAAGGAGGAGGGTTTGTAGGAGAATGTTGTGGTTTTTTTAGGCCAAAGATAAGCCGAGAAGGGCTTCCATGTGTATTACCAAGTTGAAGAATCAGGTGTCGAAATATGTTTTAAATGATACCATGGAGCATTGCAAGGATAAGGGTTTAGAGGACAAGATGGTTGAAAGTGATGATGGCTCGGTTTGAAACACACCAAATGTGGAACCCTTTGGTGAGAAATCTATGCAGGAGGAGGAGGGTATTAATCCAAGGCATGCAAAACTAGAAACTCTTAAAGTTAACCCATTGTCCAAGGATTTATCATACCTAAATGATGATACCACCTCAATGATTGAACTCCTTGACATGGTGCGTGTGGGGGACACTCACACTTTCAATTTGGTGAACTGGACTCTATAGGAATTCAACAAGTTTAATATCAAGATCAGGGGATTGGAGGAAAATATGCAGAATATTTTGAAGGGCTCTGCCTTAGATATTTTGATTGATAGAATTTTGGATCTTGAGTGTTCTTTTTCTGACTTTAAGTCCTTATGTGAGCACCGTCTAGCTGAGTTGGAGGCCAACACCTTGGATACCAACATGTACATCAAGAAATTGTTGCAAGCTTGTCACATTTCCATTAAGAATATTGTTGATTCCTTGGAGGTCCTGTTTCACAAGATTAATGAGCTAAGAGAAGACCAACTCTACTTTACTAATCTGATGGAGAAAGACCAGGTGTCTAAAGGAAAAGGGAAAAATATTGGAAAGGATGATTTCAAAGGCCCTACTACTAGAGGGAAGGGTGATCTGAAGAATTCCTTTGAGGATGAGAAAAAGAATTGTTGGACATGATTGACCTTCATAGGAACCAGGAACTTGAGGTGGCCAACACCTTAAGGAGAATGAAATAGTGTCAAGTTCTGTGTTTTTCTTTGTTGTTCTCCATGTTGCTAGGTCTCTATATGTTTCCTATTGTTTTGTTGTTTTTTTTCTGGTGGTTGTTGATGTTGGTTTATTGTTTCATCTTTAAGTAGCATTTTGTATGTTCAATTGTAAAGGGTTTTGAGTCCCTTCAAAACCTGTTTTTCCCATATAATCAAAATAATAATCATATTTTAACTTTTAACAATTGTCATTATTGATTATCAAAAAATTAATATTAGTAAGTATAATAATAATCTCTTTGATAATAACTTTTTAATACTATTAATAATAATCTTAATTATTAGTTCTTTATAACTAATATTAATAACAATATTATTAATATCAATCTTAAAATATTAATTAATTATTAATAAATTACTATTAATCATAATAATGAGATTATTAACAAACTTAATTAATAATATTATACATTAATAATAATATATAACTTTAATATACATTGTTATCTTCTTATCTCTTCAATTCTTTAAGTATATGCTTTCCTTCTTCCTTTAAATAAAAAATATATTTTTGTAAATATTATCTTTTATTTGTTATTTTTTATCTCCTCTTGATCTTTCCTTATTTTCCAGTCTCCTCCCTCACCATCCTCTTCCTTCTTAAGGTCATTTCTACAATCCTATCCCTCATTATCCTCTTCTTGATGATGAACCACTGAGTGTGGTTCAAAACGTTGATCAAATAATAATATATAGTTGAATCCAAAAAATCTCATTACTAATTTTCATGGATTGTGGAAAAATTATACCTACTAAAAATTATGTCTTTTGACAACTTTCTCTTCAATGCATTTGACAGTTTTTGTAATGTGTGAAAACTTGTCACCACATTCAAATGGATTAGAGATGTGAAAAAATAAGATACCTTATTGCATAGGGACCCTATAAGACCAAGTACCTTCAATCTGAATGTTTCTAACTACCATAGTTTTCGAGAAATACTTCTTTAAAATTTGCTACTTTTTGGCACTTTGGTCTCTTAAGAGAAAATATTGGTACAATGTAGCCTGGATCGATCTAGCATGCTAGGGTGTGAAACATGAAATTTCCTAGAATAAACCCACCCACATAGACATTTTGGAATTGCTGGTTTGGTTGCATGACAAACAAAACACAAATTAGGCTACCTTTAAACTTTCTCTTCAATGCATTTGACAATTTTTTCACTATGTGAAAACTTGTCACCACAACCAAATGGATTGGAGATATAAAAAATTGAAAGAGATTATTATAGAGGGACTCTACAAGACCTTGTACCTTAAGATAAAATATTTCTAAGTGCCACAATTTCGAAGAAATAGATCACCAAAATTTTCCATTTTTTGGCACTTAGGTCTTTTAAGAGAAAGTTTCAATACAATGTAGCCTGGATCGATTCGGCATAGTGGGGTACAAAACAAGACCTTTCCTATTATTAAATCACCCACCCAATTTTTTTGGAATGGTCAATTTTTCCACATGACGAACATAAATAAAATTATGCCTCTTGGCAACTTTCTCTTCAATGCATTTGACAATTTTTTCAATCTGCAAAAAATTATCACCATGGCCAAATGGATTTGAGATATGAAAAACTGGAATATGTTATTGTAGAGAGACCCTACAAGATCATATACCTTCAGAAAAAAATGTTTCTAAGTGCCACAATTTTTGAGAAATAGCTCATCAAAATCAGCCACTTTTTGGCACTTACATCTCTTAAGAGAAAACACCAATGCAATGTATCCTAGATCAATCTAGTGTGTTGGGTGAAAAATAGGACCTTTCCTAGCATAAACCCACCCACTCGGATGTGTTGGAACTATTGATTTGGCTAGATGATGAGAAAAACAAAAATTATGCATCTTGACAACTTTCTCTTCAATACAAATTACACTTTTTGCAACATATGAAACATTGTCACCATGGCCAAATCGATTGGAGATATAATAAAATAAGAGAGGTTATTGTAGAGGGACCTTATGTGACCCTATAACTAGATAGAATGGTTGTAAGTGTCATGGTTTTTGATAAAGCACTCATGAAATTTTTCCACTTTTTTGCACTTAGGGATCATAAGAGATCACCGATACAATGTGGCCTAGAATGATCCAACATTATGGGGTGAAAAAGAGGACCTTGACTATCTTAAACCCACCCACCCAAATATTTTTGAACTATCATTTTGGTCACATGACGAATAGAAAAAAATTTATGCCACCTTGCAACTTTATGTTACATGTGTTTGATGTTTTTTCCAATGCACAAAAACTTTTCACCATGGTCAATTAGATTGGAGATATGAAAAAGTGAGAGAGGTTGTCGTAGAGGGGCCCTACATAACTTTGTACCTTTATACAAAATGGTTAAAAGTTTCACGATTTTCAACAAATAGCTCATCAAAGTTTTCCTCTTTTTTGCACTTAGGGCTCTTCAAAGATCATCAATACAAGTTTTAACTAAACATGTAAATATGTTAAAAACAAAAGGTTGGTCCTAAAATAGTAAGTTATATCATCATAGATCTCATCATTGGGTGATCCCACAATACTGGTTTACAATTTTTGGCCAAACTGGACATTGAACATAATTTTTTTAATTAAATCTTCACTTTCAAGCACTTATAATGGCTAGAACATGAGGAATTTGAAGATGATGCAAACTAGTGATTTGTGAAATTTTGTCTTTAGATTCTAAATATATATATATTTTTTAAAATTGGAATCAGATTGCACTTCTTTTTCCATCTCCTTCGAAAACTAGTTTTTAATAGTAAACACCATTTTTAAAGAGTTATGTTACTGGCTAACACATAAATTTTTTTCTATGAAGGATAAATCCTAAATTTTTAAAATTTGGACTCATAACTACAATATCTAGTGCATGGAATTGGTTTCATAGAATTTCATTGAATATTTTTTTCTTAATTAAGTTTCAAAGTCAAACGAGTAACAATTTAGACATGATTAACTAGCTAAAACATAAAAATTTTGTATGTATCAAAATTCAAAAAAAAAATTGTTGGATTAGGGACATCAATAACTAGTCCATTGATATTTTCCAAAAAAAAATTATAATCTAATATTTTTCCACATGTGCAGAATAGAGAGCTTGATTTTTCGGTGAAAAACCTACATTCACAAGAAATAAAAAATATATAGCAATCAAATTAAATTTATTAAAATTATACTTTTTGGGAAGCTTATAATAAGGACTACATACTTACAAAAATAATTTTTTAAATGAACTCATTTGATCCCCCAAAAGGTGAATCAAAAGTTGTTTATTATTAGCATTTTGACAAGTGTAAAGGAGACTCTGTTATAGGTATGGTTTAAAACTAGTGGGATTCTATCCAAGGGGGTTTGATCTAAGGTGGTTTGATCAAATCCACTTCAATTGGAATCCTTTAAATGGAAATTTTCAAGGCTTAAACATTATGTTTTCTAAAAATATGTGATTTCAACAAAAAATAGGATCTCCCTGAAAGTGTAAACCATAATTGTGGGATCACCCCATCCCATGCATTTTTACCTAGACCCTCAGAAAATTACTTAGATTTTCCAAAGGGGAAAAAAAGGAGTCATGATTAGTCAAAGTTTCTTAAGGGACATGTCATTACAGAAGAAGGAGAACATGATCGTGCCCAAGCACTAGGTGTTGCTACTGCTAATCAACTTGGCCAAAACCTAGTTATGAAAAAATCATTTATGAAGGAAGAAGATGTTAATGTGATGTAGAATGCACACTTTACAACTGATACTAAAGAAATAGAAGCACATGATGACCCTATATTAGAGAAGAATATTACAAATATCAAGAATAAAATGAAGAAATAGAATAATACAATTATTTTAAATGATTCATCCTTTTAAAAAATGTGAGTGTTGACATGGATGTAGATAATAAAAATCAAGAAAGGGATCCAAATAGCCAAAAAGTATATGTACACCCCAAATTATATGTACTACAGTACTAATCAAAGTGTGACATATAACATTAAACATTAAATTAAAGCATGCAAATCCCAAGGAACCACAAAAAAAAAACCATGTACATGAGGTTGCCTAATTGCACAAGATCACACCCATGACCATTATGGAAGGTATTCCAAGAGGTTTATATGTGAAAATTGAAGATAAAATTTAAATGCAAATGGATCTATAGAAAACTATACCTTATGTGTATTAATACCCTAATTATGTATCACTAAGAATTCAAGTATATTGGTCAAGGATGATAGTAGACAAAGGGGTAAAGGAGGACATCAATTATATCACTGATGAGAAAATTATATTGTGAAATCAATGCAATCACCTTGGCTAAAGGAAGACATCAGTCAAAGGTAGATAAAGCATAGTAAGATGTATATAGTGGTCAAGTAATGGAGGCTAGATCCATGAGATGAATGTAGTCATTGCAGAAGCAAGGAATATGACATGAGATAAGGAGGGGTAGTAAGGAAGATGACATGAGACAAGGAGGGGTTGCAAGGAAGATGGTAGGTGATAGGGGAAACAAGGAAGATGGCATGAGACAAGGAGGGGCACCAAGTGAAGGAAGTGCTATTTCTTATGCATAGTAATATGCAGATATTAGATATCATGTGTTGAGTAGGGTACTATTAATCCCAATCCTATACTTGCACAAATACAAGAAGAAAACACATTAGTAAGCTCATATGCAAGATAAAACAAGGATTCCCCATGAAATCCATCTACAATGCTTAATAATAGAAAAAATGAAGAACAAACATGAAAAGATAAATGAAATCCTAATTAAGCAATGCAAACACTTGATCCCATGGGGGAGTTGATTCCAATTGGTGTGTTGAAATTAGCCCTTTCCCAACTCCTTTGTAAGCTTTGTGAAAATTTGTGGATGATTGAAGCTCCTTGATGAGATTTTGGCATAACCTTGCTATGAAATCATGAAAATAATGAACACTTGCTATGAAGTAGAAAAAATTAGCTCTCAATGTGAAGAGAGTAACTTTTCTCAAATTGTGGATGAAGAATGAGAGGAAGAGCCTCTCATTTATAGATTTCCAAATTGGAAGAATGAGTGAAATTGAGCAATGTGGGATCATTCAACACCCAATGGCCATGTATCACTTATCAAGATGTGAATGGTTGAAGGTTGAGAACATTTTGATCAACGTGCATGATAAATGCTATGAGATTCAAATTTGAAAGTGACATGTTGGAGGGAGAGAAGAATGGAGTTAATGTCACTTGGATCAAGGAAAAAGGACATGTAAGAGGAGTGAATTCCTTGTTGGAAGGACAAATCCACTTGGATTTGAATTCAAATTTGAAGGAATATTCCTCCTTTATGCCATGTTGAGAGAAAATAGTCAATTTAATAAATCAAAGTAATTGATTTATTGTGCAACTTGCATTCTCTAGAGAATGTGACATGGATTAAGATTAAATTAATCAAATTTTAATTAATTTAATGGGTAATTAGGAGATGTGACAATTTAGACTTAAATTTATGAATTGATTTAAATCAAATTGAGAGGAAGGGTTTAATTAAATAAATTTTTTGATTTATTTAACTAAAGGGGATAATGTTAGGTTAAATCAAATAAGGTTTAATTTATTCAATTTAATAAGAGGACTTTAGAGATTTAATTTAAATAAAGTGAATTATTTAAATGAACATAGATAGAGGATTAATTAAATTAAATTGATTAATTTAATCAACAAGGGAGAAAGACCTAATTAAATAAATAATGATTTATTCAATTAAGGAATGAAAAGTGATGACAAGTTAAGAAGATGATTTGGGAAGAAATGACATTAGTAATCAGGATCAAGTGTGTCAGCATATTTTTCATGTCTACATTTTGCCCCTCTTTAAAGCAATGCACTAGTTGTATTGGTTCAAAGAATAAACTGCTATGATCAAAATTCAAAAATTTCTCAATTTTTTTCAAATGCCCCACTATTGCCCCAGTGGAAGGATTATGTTGGTATATTTCCCCCTCGAGAGATCAAACATAAATGCTCAATTTTCTGATCGAGATCTTGATAAAATGCGAGAGTAGTTCTATTGATCAAAGGATGAAAGATAATTCTTTAGAAAGATCAAATATTTGACGTAGACAATTTTGATGATGTATAGACAGTCATCGGCCATGGGTAACCTCATGTATATTTTGATACAACACACCAATTTTGGATAGAAATTTTAGTAAAGATAAAAGAATAAGAAGAAAATAATTTTGACAAGAGGGTCCAACAAGTCTACCTTATTAATGCTGCTGCTGATGATGAGTTGCTTACCATGAGTTGGGATTTTCAAAGGGCCAATTACTTTATGTTTGATAACACATGTAGGTACAATGCATCAAGGTATCAAGAACCAGGATGGCGTTGTACCTAGTGCGATGGACTTTGACTTGACAATCAAATAGGACATATTGTGATCAGGGTTTTGATGAGATTGATTAGATGATAATCTATTGATACTTCGAGTTGATCAACTTGCTTGCTTATTGACCTATACTTTAGACTTCTAACGATTAGGTGTTCACTTTTGAACCTGCTAGACTTGCTTTGGATTGCTTCACCAAAGGATGAAGGTGATGATTGATGATTATTTCAGGTGAGAGCAAGATGAGACAGGTGCACTATTTTGGTGTTTTTGAAATGTTTTGAGGCTGTTTTTGGGATTTTGAATTTTTTTCCAAATGTTATTGGATTTTTGATATTTTATGTCTCTGGGGCCAATCAAGGATAGCCTTGCCTATGTTTAAGCTCAGAGACAACGTAGTTTGGATGACAATAGAATTGATTACTAATGAGAAATATGGGCAAAAAAATTGCCAGATTGCTACAGACACCTAAAGGACTGACCTACAATGTGAAATAGATGGGCAAACGGATTGCCATTGCGATGGATGCCTAAAGGACTGAGCTAAATGTGAAATAGATGGGCAAACGAATTGCCATTAAGACAGATTCCTAAAGGACTTACCTTAATGTGAAATAGATGGGAAAACAAATTGCCATTGTGATGGAATCCTAAAGGAATGACCTAAATGTGAAATAGATGGGCAAATAGATTGCCATTGTGATAGACACCTAAAGGACTGACCTAAATGTGAAATAGATGGGCAAACAGATTTCCATTGCGATGGATGCCTAAAGGACTGACCTAAATATCTCGGGGGATGATCAAAGATCAACTTTTCCTACATTCAAGCTTAGATGATGTAGTTCGGTTGGCTAACCCTATTTTTTATTTTTTAGATTTTTGACATTTTTTGGATTTTGAATGATTTGGATTTTCACCTTATTTTGACGATTTGGATATGGATCTAATATCAATGCTCTATTTTGGGATTTTGTTGAAAACCAAGCTAGGTGGATTGATCAAATTGATGGATTGGTGATGATAACATTGTTGAGGATACACAAAAAATGCAAGTATAGTGTTAAGCAACACGAGGATTGGGAAGGATATCCCGAGATGATGATGGATTGATTGGATTTGATTCGTCAGGATTTTGAAGCTTGGTTTGGAACAATTTTTTTTGATGATTTGATGTGACTTATATTGATGTTTGATTAAAGATAATTCTTGGTGAGGAACATATTTTTGTCAAAATATGCCATGGGCTAGTGATTTGGATTGGTGCTCACAAATGCTTGACCAATTTGATTTAACATTTTCCAATGTTTGGATCACCACATAAGTTTGAGGATATATCAAGATTTATTCCTGAAGAAAGATATAAATATCTGCCCCCAGTGTCTAGCAATGTATGGAAGGCCATGAGTGGATTCTTGGATAGGTGTCTAGATGGATGGATATGGTAAGAATGCAAAGGATGCCAAGGATTATCTTGTGATAAGATAAGGTGTTCAAACAAAGGATGTTCATTTGTATAGTGCTTCAAGGCTTAGATAATGTTGGATTGGATAGGATCAATAAAAATGACCCATGTCAAGATGACTACCATAAGCAAGTGTAAAGTGTACACCAAACTTTCATCAAGATCAAGATAATATGGAAGATGGATGCAAATAGATGAAGATGGATTGGATAAATGGTTCATGGATAAATGGATTTATTATGGATGAGATGGATGGAATGTTAGCTTTATTATGGATGCAATAAGATGATTTCTCCTAAAATGGCGCATGTAGATGCCTAATTCTACACATGATGCCTATTTTCTAGGTTTTCATCATGTTACCTATCCAAAGTGGTTTTCACGAGAGGACGATTTTTATTTTTTTATTTTTTTTATATATATTTTAAGCTCATGTTGAACCACCTGGTGGTGTTGATGTTGATGCTTCTTTCATAATGTGCCATAGGTATCCTACTTGAAGAAGTTTCTTTTCCAAGATACATGCACTTGAATGCAACTTTTGAGATTCCTAATTTGCTTTGTTGACACCGGAGTTAACTTCGTCTTTGTGCACACATCACGATAGAGTTCCTTCTGAATGCTTGTAATGAAGGGTCGTCACCAACACATGGTCAATGTGAGAGTTGGATATTATGCATGGAGGCATGGATGGAGTGTGTTGAGGAATAAAATATGGATTGGTTGATATCTTGGAACCTTTGATTCTCCAAACTTGGAAAGATGAGCAATAATGGGTGGATATGGAAGTGTGCATGGAATTAGGACCAACTACTTGATACACTTTGTATGTTTCTTGAGAAGCTTGATTTTACCTTTGTGGACATCTTTGATGGATACTTTCCCCCTTTTTATTTTTCCCCATATTTTCTTAGACTAATGGAGTATGATAGGGATCATCTTTCTTTGTATTTTTTGGTATCCATATGTATTTGATTTGTCTAATATGCTTCTTAGCTTCTTTTTCTTTGATAATGTTCTTCATGCTTTGACTCAAAAACTTATTTTGATGTTGGTCCAAATTCGTGGATGGGGTGATGGGTGGATGAAGATTCATAACGTGGCTAGTTGTAGCATTGGCATTCGTTTCATCATAAGGATTCTTTGTGCCCCCTATGTTGACTTTTGCTTGAGATGAAGTTGCCCCCAGTATGGTGGTAGTAGCATCTTTGTTCTTTGATTCTCCCTATTTTGAGATGTCTTTTTCAGAATGCATTCTCTGACAAATGACCACTACAGATGGCGTTATTCCAGTTTTATGCTCTGCTGACTCCGAAATATCATGTTCATTCTGACCTATTTCCTTGAGTGGATAATGTTAGATATCTTCATACATGATGTCCTTAGTCTGAATTTGGGATATATCTAATCCTGATGTTGACAACTCGTTTTGATTTTAGGATTCAATAACCTGCTCTTTTTTGTGTAATAATGTTAGGAGTAAAGGAATCCTATTCTGAATGAAGATCATCTATGTGTCCATCCAAGGAAAGCATCTCATCGGTAGATGGAGTAGTATTTTCTATGTAGATGTGATCATCTTGTATAGAACAGAGGGTGTCCATTATATCATTGTACTAGCTTGGAGATACAAATTCTTGATCTTGAATGATTTCAGAATTGCTTTCAACATGCTTTGGATCAAGTTCTTGACATGAGTCAATTTCAAAGGATGGATTGCTTACAAAGGGTTCTTGGATATCTTTATTAGGAATGGGAAGTGGATCGATATCCTCTTGAGTTTTGAGTGGACTTGCATCAAATGGTGAGTTGAGGATTTCTTCAATATCTGTAACCATGAGGTCAAAGGATTTCAATATGTATTGGAAAGGTCCATTTCTAGACTTTGGTGAAAGATGTGGATCATGCTTTGGAATAAATTCTTGAGATATGTCCTCTAACTCATTAGGTGATGTAGATACATTTTCAACATGATCATTGATCGAAGGATCTTGATCATCATTTTCAATGATTTTGGTGGGAGTTTGTTGCAAGCTTTGTTGTGCGAGTAAGGCTTGTTGATATTCCTATTGAGCCAACAATGCTTCTTGTTGGTCATTTCATTGTTGTGCCAACAATGATTGTTGTTGGGTTTGTTGTTGAGCTACTTGTTGATACACTTGTTGATGGATTGCTTGCAATTGTGCTCGGTAGTGTGCATGCACCTTCCGAGCCTGGTGTTGGGCTTGAGCTTGAGCCTATGCTTGTTGGGTTGCTTGTGCCACTTGCGCAACTTGTGCGGCTTGTGCATTTTTTTGGGCGGTTAATTGTGCTTGCACTTGCTCAGTAGCTAGTTGTGCAACTTGCTGGTTTTGGAGCTCCTTTTGGTGGGCAGCATGTTCAGTGGCTTGTAACATGATGGAGAATTAATTTTCCATGTTGTGTTTTGGCGATGGTGGTGATGGATTGGGAATGGTGTTGACCGTTGTGATGAGCAGAATAGTCACATTGATTGTCAAGGTTTGAGTGGTGAATGGTGTGATTGAGATGCCTCATCCTTGAGACACTTGAGGGATGGTGGTTGTGTTGACCATTTGGGTTTCTTGGATGGTTTCCATCTATTGTTACGATATTGATGGCAAGATGAGAGGATTTGATATGATGCTTTGACTTATGAAAGGGGTGTTGCCCAGATTCGGTGGATTAATGGTTGGTAAAGGGGGAAGGCTCATCCCTTGATTGTTTAGTTGATAGATTTGTAAGTTTTGACTTTGATTTAAATCTACCAAAGGGGAAGGTGTTCCAAAATTTAGATTGGGAAAACTCACATTTGTTGTATCATTGAGGTTTGGAGGAGATAATGATCCCATGTATGGTTTGTACAAATGAATGTTTTGCAAATCAATTGGCATCGTAAGGCTTGGATAGTTTGATTGAATTGGATTACTCGTGATGGATGAATCAAGTTTATATTCCATGTTCCTCTTGTGTTTTGACCTTGTTGACCTCTGAGGGGTTTACGACCAATGATGAGATGAAGGATGAAAAGGGATGAATGATACGGGTTTTTGAACTTTTAGGGACTTTGGATCAATGCTAGACTTTAGGATTTGTTTTGATTTTGATTTTGATTTTGATTATGAACTTGTGAACTCTAGGAAGTTTTGTTATCATAGAGTAAACTCTTACACAAGAGGATAGTTTGACTAAGTGTGTTAAGTCAAATGAGGTGATGTTGATTTTTCCTAAAAGTCTAGCATAAGTAATGTTTTTCAAGGTTCCAAAAGTTGTTGGTGAAATAGAATTTTGATAAATGTTTGGATGGGGTGAAGTGTTTGAATTGATCCTAAATGAACCCAAGAGGACTTGTTTACTAGACCAAGATACGAAATAACATGTTTTTCCCCAAAAGTGGTTCAAACCAAAAGACCAATGTTTGCATGAAAACCAAATGACTCAAAAGGGACCAAGCACATGTGTGGTTCAATTGTCTATTATCTTGATTAGATTTGGTTCTTTTTACCGCAAAGACTTTCTTGATTATGCTTTTCAAACTGAATGTCTAATGTCCTAATTTTCTTTCATCCCACAAAGTGCATTATGTGGAAATTAAAGAAATCAAGGCAAAGGTTTCTTAGTGTTGACTTTGGGAGAAATAAATTGAGATGTCTGAATGTCTAGAAGCCTTCTAGAGATAAGAACCTCTAGGGACAAGCTATAACATGTGGACACCTCCAATGTATTTTTTCTTCCAAAGGGTTTGAATATATGATGATTCATTGAATGTTTGTTTTCCACTATTTTAGATCCAAACAAATTGTTTTGATTTCAAGAACATCCACAATCCTAGGATGAAGAGATAATCTTTGTTGGGTTACCACTTGGATAAATCTAGCTATGCATATTCAGTGTGGATGATTAGATGCTTGACCACACACACTCCCCCTTACAGTGCACTCACTTCTTAGTTCAACCAAGCATCAGTACCCATGAATCTCCCATGGCACAATTTTCATCTCTACAACAAAACTGCATGTATATGTGGGACGGATTCAAAGGACATGACCTTTTGCACCAACAAATAGTTAAGGATTTTGGCCTTTGCTAAACAAGGGGTTTTAATGTGGGCATTTCATTCATGGGGGACTATCCAGTACGGCAAGAGACCATTTTTTCCCTTCTTGTCAGAATAATCCTCATGATTCTTGAACTTTCCTCGAGAATCCACACTTATATACCGGTTGGAAGTCGCTTGGCTTTAGCGTGTTCCCAGTTGGGTCATTCCCTTGGGTGATTACTTTTTCCCACAAGGCAGGCCTGCTAAGATAAACAAAAGCAAGCAAGCATATCCCGTAGTTCAATCGAACTTCATTGAAAAACAAAGGGAGAACACTCACAATATACCATGCTCACACTCGCAAGATTGGTTCAATTTTTAGGTACCCAAATTGAAATGTGGAGGTAATTACTTACGCAACTTAAGATCACTATCAAGTCTTTTGATTCTCAAGATCACTATAAAGTGTGAGAGAAGCACATACGTCTTTTTAGTGATATTACCTTGGGTAAGTAATTGCAAGACAAGAAATCACTTGTTTATTTTAATCCTTCAAAGCAATGGTGAATTATTTTTATAGCACCAAATCAAATGTGGAATTTTCCTTGTTCAATTGTTAAACCTAAACCAAATTTAGTAAATTGTTTCTAAGGTTTTTTTTAAGCCTTTTGTTTGCAAACTTTGAAAGAAAATTTGTATTGTTCTTTTTAGAGCCCAAAAGGAAATTTATTGTTCCATAAAGCATAAAAGATGACAAATTTTTTAGGAGAGATTGAGAACTCTCTAAGAGTTTTAAACAACACTAGAGTGTTTAAAAAAACTTGGTATAGGATAAGAATGATGTCATAATGTAGTCCTCCATTTTTTCTTTCCAACTTGCAAAATGATTAAAACCAGAAAATACAGAGACAACAAATAAGTTAATGACTCAAAAAGCTGAAAACAAAATGGCACATGTTAAAAAAAACCAAATTTGAATTTTTCTCTATCACACAGCGGTGCAATCAGAAAATGCAGCATAATTTAAAAATCCAGCAACATAATATAGCGTCGCATGTTGACTGAGCACGGTGCTCTGCAGTAGATAGAGAGTGCAAATGTGATGATGTTTTGGAATGTAGGACAGTTTAGAGCATGGCATGGTTTGCAAATTTAAAATTTTTGGGTGGGAAAGCAAGTGCGGTGCAGTTTGAGGTTGGAGGAGTACAATATAGTGTCTTCGGACTGATAGTAGTGCAATATGGCACCGTCGGCCTGTAAGCGGTGCAATTTCTTGCAAGCACAAAAATGTCAAAAACTACAAAATTTTGGAAAAACATGATGAATTTCTCCAATTGAGCCCTCCTTCTAGTGCCAAAATGTGAACCCCAATCCTATACCTGCACAAATACAAGAAGAAAACACATTAGTAAGCTCATATGCAAGATAAAACAAGGATTCCCCATGAAATCCATCTACAATGCTTAATAATAGAAAAAATGAAGAACAAACATGAAAAGATAAATTAAATCCTAATTAAGCAATGCAAACTCTTGATCCCATGGGGGAGTTGGTGACAATTGGTGTGTCAAAATCAGCCCTTTCCCAACTCCTTTGTAAGCTTTGTGAATATTTGTGGATGATTGAAGCTGCTTGATGAGATTTTGGCATAACCTTGCTATGAAATCATGAAAATGATGAACACTTGCTATGAAGTAGACAAAATTAGCTCTCAATGTGAAGAGAGTAACTTTTCTCAAATTTTGGATGAAGAATGAGAGGAAGAGTCTCATTTATATATTTCCAAATTGAAAGAATGAGTGAAGTTGAGTAATGTGGTATCATTCAACACCCAATGGCCAAGTGACACTTGTCAAGATGTGAATGGTTAAAGGTTGAGCACATTTTGATCAATGTGCATGATAAATGCTATGAGATTCAAATTTGAAATTTGAAAGTGACATGTTGGAGGGAGAGAAGAATGAAGTTAATGTCACTTGGCTCAAGGCAAAAGGGCATGTAAGAGGAGTGAATGCCTTGATGGAAGGACAAATCCTCTTGGATTTGAATTCAAATTTGAAGGAATATTAATCCTTTATGCCATGTTGAGAGAAAATAGTCAATTTAATAAATCAAAGTAATTGATTTATTTTGCAACTTGCATTCTCTAGAGAATGTGACATGGATTAAGATTAAATTAATCAAAGTTTAATTAATTGAATGGGGAATTAGGAGATGTGACAATTTAGACTTAAATTTATGAATTGATTTAAATCAAATTGAGAGGAAGGGTTTAATTAAATAAATGTTTTGATTTATTTAACTAAAGGGGATAATGTTAGATTAAATCAAATAAGGTTTAATTTATTCAATTTAATAAGAGAACTTTAGAGATTTAATTTAAATAAAATGAATTATTTAAATGAACATAGATAGAGGATTAATTAAATTAAATTAATTAATTTAATCAACAAGGGAGAAAGACCTAATTAAATAAATAATGATTTATTCAATTAAGGGATGAAAAGTGATGACAAGTTAAGAAGATGATTTAGGAGGAAATGGCGTTAGTAATCAGGATCAAGTGTGTTGGTATATTTTCCATGTCTATAGGTACACTAATATATTGTAATGTGACCTAAGAAAGAAAGAAACACTAATACCCTTTCAACCACTAATATCAAAAGAAACATTGAAAACATAGAAACACAAATAGGTTATATTTTATCCATGATTAATGTCAAAAAATAAACATATGGATTGTGTTAGATTGAGTTAGAATGAAGATGATGAATAAATATATAAACGAATGTGAATTAAAAATTGAAACTTTATAATATTTGTGCTTTTCTCATTTCCATAGTAGTTAGAACACAAGATAATGATGCATATTTTAATAACCAAAATAAAGTGATCAATAACATGAATTTACAAATTCAATTTACATACTTACAAATCAATCCAACAAACGAGTTAGGTCTAATCTACTCTTTATTGTGTCAACTATTGCCTCATGGTCAGACTCACAAACCTTCTACAAGTTCTTCAAAATTCTACCCCCATATTTGATCAAATGAAAATTGGATGCCATGACAAGGTTTGTGTAATGAAGAATCTTTCGATGCATTTCGAAGTCCTAAAAAAACCAGACATCAAACGTCTTATAATTGGTTATGCCACCATGTGCATTTTACGTCCTAGCATCAACATACAAATTTGTGTGCTAATATTATTGGAGTGAGAATCTAATATGTTTCTCATAAATGGGGGTATAAGAAAATACATTTTCTAGATAATTTGTGTCATTCCTTGAAGAAACTAAAGATATTGAGGTTTAGCTAACAACACCCAACAAATAGTATCAACCATAGATATTAGATTGAATGGGTATTGTGTAAGGTCTAGATTGTGACTTGAATAAAGAGATTAGGTTTTAAAACTCATAAGAGAGTTTACAAAACTCTATCTAGAAATCCTTTAATGCATAGAATTCCATTAAAATATATTAATACCCTTTGCATGTAGATGATAAACATGACAAACAAAGGGAAGCAAAGGGTGGAGATGAATGGGAAGGATAAACAAAGGGAAGCAAAGGGTGTTGGTTATGACATAACTAAAATAGTTAATATTTGGTGTGAAGGATTGGTTATGAGATACAAAGGAGTGATATGCCTATTGGTAGAAGAGATAGGCATAGATACTTTGATGTGTATTTATAATATAATTTCATTGAATATCATATCTTAAAGGTCCATTATTTTCCAGCATTCGAATTTTCTCAATAAGTTATATAGAGTTAAAATAAAAAATGTAATATACATTGATATTATTTTATTTGAATTTGTTTCACTTGAATGTAAAAATACCCTCTCAGTAAACAAGGATAAAAAATTATCTTATAAGGAAGGGTATGTTGAGTACTATAAAGATAAGGATGATTAATATGATGCATTTGGTTATGATTGCATGGAAGAAGAAACTAAATATGATGATTATGATGTAGTTTATTGAAATTTTTAACTTAAGGAAATAGTTCTAGTCTAAATGAGTATTAATTTTCCCACTCTTAATTTTCAATACTTAATAAAATATAATCCCAAAATCAACATGATAAAAAAATCAAAGCATTATATTAAGCATGTATGATAAGAAGTGATAAAGAAACATAAGAAAATGAAGGAAAATAATGTAAAGCACATGTATAAAGACTTGACATACCTTAAATCTGATATTTGATTTGAGAAACTACTCAGTTATGTGTAGTTTTTTTCTTTTTGCATCAAACTCCTCAAGAATTTGAGATTTTCATGAAGTTTCTTTGTTTTCAATGTTCAATAATATATCACTCTAATAGAATTACTAAAACTATAGAATTAACCAATCTATATGTCATAACAAAAAAAGATAGGTGGGTTTCCAAAATGGGATTGATGAACCACTTAGGGGGCTATTTCTCCTTCTATTTCATTAGGAAATGAGATCCACACAATGAAATGACTATCAACCCTTAAGTGAATCAAATCAAAGTGTTAATCTATAGATTTCCTTTTTTTCTAGGACAAGGGTCCTAGTCAAACAACACTTTGGGGAGAAAAAAAAAAGTAAACTAACTCCAAAATGCAATCTACAACTTGGATCTAATATATTAAGCTCAGTTCTAGTGGAACCATAAATCATATCATAGATCAGAGAAGGGAAAGATGGAGTGTACTAGTCACCAAATTGTTTTTGTTGAAGTTGATCTAGGACTCATTCGCCCAGGGGTGAATGGGTTTTGAGTTAGGGTTTGTTTGTAACTTTTGGGAGCCTCTTCTAAAGATCTAAATCCTTCAATTTTCCTAGGTTTTAGGTTTGCAAATACATAAATAAATATTGCAAGTGAGTTTTTTTGAGATAAAATATTCAATGACAACTTTTGCAACTTTGACAAGTTCTCCAATTTTGTTCTTCAAGATATTTTCAAGATTTCTTTCACCTAAATTTGCAAACACAAATCAAGAGGGAAAAATGTATTTTTTTTGGTGAATGGGGCTTTTCTTTGTTCAAACCCCATTTTGGTAACCAAACCTTGAAATGAAACAAAATAATATGAAGGAATGATGAATGAACAAATTAATGTCACAACTCACCAAAACCTTGAATAAACATTGGAATGTAGATCTAAAACATGCATGAAATGACTTAAATGGATGTGGATCTTGAACTTTGAATATTGAATTGAAATAATGCTTTGAATAATTTAATGGATCATGAAACCTAAATCATCATATTAGCTCCAAAAACATGCATGATGCAAGAAGTCTTTGATGTGACAATTGGATCTTAATTATTGCAATAAATCTTGAATAAATCTACTCTTGAATTCCTTAAATTTCTCTTTAATTATAAATTGATCTCATGAAAATATTATAGGTGAAACATAGTGAAATGACCTTATATTTATAGATATGTAACCTTAATTTCCCAAAATTAAAATATCACAAGCCGACATCAGAATATGGATTTGAATATGTTAAAATACCAGAAAAACATAATTTAAATTTAGGTCCTAGGTCTAAGGGAGGACCCATTCACCCATGGGAAAATAGGTCCCAGGGCCCTAACACTAGGACACACATTTCTCAATGAGAAGTGTGATGTTAATGCATTAATGAATGTCGGGTTTACTCTTCAAAAAATATGATTAAATAGGCTTGGATTTGAATTAAAGGGGCCAGTTAAAGAAAATTAAGCTCACTTGATTAAAGGATCCCTAGATAAGTGTGAAAGTGTAAAGAGGTACACTCTACAACACCAAAATAAGTCACAATTAAGTCCATTTTAATAATAATTCAAAATTAAGTGTGAATATGTAAAAGGGATACATTTTTCTACACTACATTTAGCCCCCACTTTAGTGAGAGGATGAACACAACCGAAAAATCACACTAAAGTAGATATTAAAATCACATGTATGCAACAAGGACAAGATTACTCAATCATACATCACCAAAGACTAAAATGAAATAAAGAAAAGGGGGTGGATCAAGTCTCGACTATCCAACACAATGTGAAACACACCTCATCCATTTGTCCAAAGGAAAAGGGTGGAATAATCCTTAACTATCCAACATGATGTGGAACACATCTCGACTGCTTGTCCAAAATTTTCACAAGTGAAATGTGATGTCCACTATGAGAACAACAATGCACACTCACTTTAGGTTAATGGAACCTCCAGCTATCCATTAGGTGAGCCCCCAAAAAGTGACTTAGTGATAAATTCATGCTAGGTCTATAGGCTCTCACTATACTAACAATACCAAAGCTATCCCTCTAATAAATCCAATAGGGCGACACAAAATAAAATAAAAAATTCGAGCTTCACAAGGTTAACAAGTTGTATTATGCTAAACACTTATGAACAAAAAAATATAAATAAATGTTTTTTCAAAGGGATCTTTCTTAGTTCATGTAAGGTCTCTTCCTAGGGAACTTCATGCCTAATGTCTCTAAGAGAGGACAATTTAAAGAAATATCACACTCTTGGAGGGCATCAAATCCAATAACACCACCAAGAAAAGGACACATCACAAGAAGAAATAAAATCACACAATGGAACGTAAGGAATGACAATGTCAATGTATGCCCCCCTTTAGAGAAATTTCTAGCACCATTGTGGTGAGAAATTTTCTTTAAAGTAGCCAATAATCAATGATAAAAAATAAAAAGACATGAGATCTTATTCAAAATCCCCTCTACCAAGTCATTTGTTTCCAAATGAATTTGCATCATGAAAAGGAGAGAGAGAGGGGTTTCCCCACAAATGAAATCCAAAAACACATAAGGGATCCATGGATTTGGGGTCAGTATGTATTTGCTACAATATTTTTATAGATCTTGGAAACATCATCATTCCCTAAATACTTGTAGGATAGGAGGAATAACACATAGAGAGTGAAAAAAAGAAAGAAAAACAATTGGGTCAACATGGAAGAGACCTAAATGCCTCGACACATTGCATCATCCCTAAAAGGAAAACACTAGACAAAGAAGAGATAAATGCTAATGACAAAAGAAGAATGTAGGTACAAATAGAGGAATGCACATGAAGAGAAAGATACATCAAACATAATAGTATGGGGAGATCACCTTACACACATGCAATCACACAAAGAACATGAAAAAGAAAACAAAGGAAAAGACTAGTAAGGCACATGCAATTCAACCTATAGTAGGTCATCCACATCCCAATCATGATAAATATGTATGGAAGGAAGATAACTAGCCAAAGGGACAACATCAAGTTCCAAAATAGGACAAGGCTATCTAACCCCTTGCCCCACTAAGTGCAAGAAAAGGATGAGCCGAGATGATTACTAGAATGAGCTCCTTGCAATAAAGAAAATGATTTGCAATGAATGTTAAACATGTAATAGTGAGTATAATATGATCCTACAACTATTACATGGCAAGGAGAAAAGTGCATGCTTTAAGTCAAGATGGATCCCTAGAAGATCTAAATTTAATCAATAATTCTTACAAAGGATGACAATTATCAATGTGATGTCTAAAGAATCTATGATAGGAATAATATGGTCCATTTTGATTAGTTTTCTTTTCTACTATATTTTCACGTTTAGGTGGTAATTTGATTAATCCCCAATGTAAACAAGTGTAAAGTGCATTCTCAGTCTTGGATATTTTAAATAGGTCATGGAAAGATTCAAGAAGATCATACATCTCTTGTAGCTGAAGTTTTTGATGGTCATGCAGTTTTGGCTTCTTCCTCTTTGGTTTGATAATTGTTTGGTCATCACATTCATCTTCTAACTACAAGGCCTTTACTTTTTTTTAAAATGGATGTGTTAGGGGTAGTACTATGATCAAAATTTGTGTTTTATTTTCTCTTATGCATGGGAAATTTATTGGAAGTTGGTTGAGGAGGAAATTTTATGCTAATGAGACGAACCAAGGTACATATAAACTCTATTCCATGTTCATGCTTAAGAATCTTTCCTATGTTCCTATGAGAGGAATGGAATTAGTAGCAATAAGTTTGGTTCTCACAAAGTCTTGAAAACTTTTAAATTCTTCATTTAGCCTTAGTTTGTTTTGTGAGACATTAGAAACCATTGTTTCAACATCATGCACATTAGTTGTGGGTAGGGAAGCCATTAGAAATGAATATTATGATCCATAGTGGGTTGATTAATATCAACACTATCAGTGAAAGAGTTGGAGAACCCAATATCCATAGTGAATGGTGTATTGCGAGATGGAATGAGTCTCTAACTATATCTCATAATAGTATTGCTAATAGGGCACAAAGTTGTGAATCTCATACAAGTTTCACAAACTCAATGTATACCCAAAATGGAAAGAAGGTGAAATGCAATGCAATGAAAATATGTAAATGTAATTTTTAGATTATCCTATGTAAAAACTTGAAAATGATGTATTGTAAATGAAATTTTGAATTCACACAATGCACTAAACTTATCAAATGAAGCTCAATATGATCAATTTTAAGTAACAAAAATTCAATAAACTGAAACAAAAATATGAGAACAACAAAACATAATACAAAAATAGAGGTTTTTTAATCCCCAAAAATTCAAAAAATAGCCTTGATTAGGGACTCATTTTCTCTAAGGCGAATGGGTTATATCTTAGAGTTTTTTTTTTTAAATTATAGATTTCTGAGTTGATTCTTGTCGTTTCCAAATTCTAATTTAAAATAGTGAGTTATAGTTTGAATTTTTTATGAAATTAAGGTTGAATGAAAATGCAAATTATGACAAAATGATAAACTAGGAGACATAATTTGATGTACAATTTTGATTCAATTTTCAAATACAAATGAATGATGATGCAATGATATGTAAATGATTTGCAAAATTACTATTTTTTTGTATTGTTCAAATTTTAAGAGATACAAAAATGCAATCCTAAAACCCTATATGAAATGAAAACTAATGCAAGCTAAACAATGCTAAATGAGATTAAATTTAATGTAATGCAATGCAAATGAAATCAAGATCTAGATCTAGGGTGAAAATGTACTCCAAAATCAGAAAAATACAATGATTAAACTTAGGTTCACCAAAATGAAATAACAAAAAAAGATAGGTGGGTTACTAAAATGGGTTTTATGAACCACTTAGGGACCTATTTTTCCTTCTATTTCATTAGGAAATGACATCCACACAATGAAATGACTATCAACCCTTTAGTGAATCAAGTCAAAGTGTGAATCTATAGATTTCTTTTTTTTGCAAGGACGAGGATCCTAGTAAACAAGACTTTGGGGAGAAAAACTAAAAATAGTAAACTAACCTCAAAATGCAATCTGCAACTTTGATCTAATAGATTAAGCTTAATACTAATAGAAATAGAAATTAGATCACATATTAGAGAAGGGAAAGATGGAGTGTACCGGTCACCAAAAGTAAGTTGTTGAAGCTTATCTAGGACTCATTTGCCCAAAGGCGAATGGGTCTTGACTTAGGTTTTGTCAGCAACTTTTGGGAGCCTTTACTACAAATCTGAATCCTTCAAATTTCCCAGGTTTCAGGTTTGGAAAGCTGGAGATAAATTCTACAAGTGAGTTTTTGTGAGATAAAAATTTTTATGACAACTTTTGCAACTTTGATAAGTTCTCCAATTTTGTTCTTCAAGATATCTTCAAGATTTCTTCCACCTAAATCTGCAAACATGAATCAAGAGGGAAAATGTTTTATTTTTGGTGAATGAGGGTTTTCCTTGGTCAAACCCCATTTTTCTAATCAAACCTTGAAATGAAATAAAATAGCATGAAAGGATTGATGAATGAACAACGTAATGTCACAACTCACCAAACCCTTGAATAAACATTGGAATGTAGATCTGCAACTTGCATGATATAGATTCAATGGATGCAGATCTTGAACCTTGAACCTTGACTTGAAATAATGCTTTAAATTCTTGAATGGGTCATGAAACCTACATCATCATATTAGCTCCAAAAACATGCATGACGCAAGAAGAATTTGATGTGACAATTGGATCTTGATTGCTGCGATAAATATTCAATAAATTTGTGTTTGAATGCCTTGAATCGCTCTTGAAATTTCTCTTGAATTATAACTAGATCTCATGAAAATATTCTAGGTGAAACATAGTGATATGACCTTATATTTATAGATATGTATCCTTAATTTCCAAAAATTCAAATATCACAAGCCAACATTTCAATATGTTAAAATACCACCAAAAACATAATTTAAATTTAGGTCCTATGTCTAAGGGATGACCCATTCACCCATGGGTGAATGGTTCCTAGGTCCCTAACCCTAGGATACACATTTCTCAAAGGGAAGTGCTATGTTAAGGAATTAATGAATGTTAGGTTTCCTCTTCAAAAATGTGATTAAATAGGCTTGGATTTGAATTAAAGGGGCCAATTAAGGAAAATTAATATCAATTAATTAAAGGATCCCTAGATAAGTGTGAAAGTGTAAAGAGGTACACTCTACAACACCAAAATAAGGAATAATTAAGTCCATTTTAATATTAATTCCAAATTAAGTGTGAAAATGTAAAAGGGATACATTTTTCTACACTACACTATAATATGAAATTATAAAAAAACAAGTATAATTATCATTGTAACACTAAAAAAATCCAAATTTGAGTTCATATAATCAAATTTAATGTATAAAATTTGTTATTTCCTCCTTCCTAAGTTGACAAACAAAAAAGGTGGTGCAAAGGTGGTGGAATGTGTAAAAATGCATGTGTTTTCCTCAAAAACATAAAAAAGATTTTTTTGGTTGGATAATACACACAAGTAGGAGAATAAAAAAGCATGTTGGCCTAGATTGTAGTTGTCTTGCATTTTTTACTATTTTTAGAATTTTACAAAATGGCATGAGCGCTCTTTCAATTGCACAAAGTGTGGCTTCCCTTTGGCTTGCTCTAAATGGTGCAAAAATTATTTTTCAAAGTACGCTCATATTTTTAATTTGATGAATTTGTTAAGGTTTTTTTATTGTCATCATGTGTGTGTAGGTGGTTGGGTTGAGGTATATCTATGAGACCTTTCTTTGAGTGATGATGACATCTTATAAGTGCTATGTATGTTCTATTTTGTGTGTGACATGAAATTTCACCATAATTCCCTCGTTATTTCATATGTGTCATTGTACATGACATGACCCTTTGAGTGTGTGTTACTATTCAATACAACATCCCTATACCCTCAATCCTATACCCTAATCCCTACACTCTCAAACCTTAACCCTATCCCTTATACACTCAACCCTGAACATTATCCCTCAACTTTAAACCCTTAAACATATACCCTATACCCTATACCCTATACCCTATACTTAAGCCCTAATTCCTTACCCCTCAACCCTATACCTTAAACACTAATCCCTACACCCTACACCCACATCCCTATAATCTATACCCTCAACCATTAAACCTAAACCTTAAACAATATCCCTCAACCCTATACATAAAACCCTACACCCTACACCCTCAACCCTCATCCCTATACTCTATACCCTCAACCTTATACCCTAAACCTTGAAAATTGTACCTCAACGCTCAACCCTCAACCCTCAACCCTATACTTAAACCCTAAACCCTACACACTCAACCCTTAACCATATGTCTTATACCCTCAACCCATACCCTAAACCCTATACCAAATATCTTAAATCCTAATCCCTATACCCTATACACTTAACCTTAGACACTTAACCCTTACCCTATATCTTAAACCCCAATCCCTATACCGTATACACTTAACATTATCCCTCAACTCACAACCATCAACCCTATACCTTAAACCCTACACCCGCAACCCACAACCCTCATCCCTATACTCTATACCCTCAAACATATACCCTCAACTCTCAACCCTATACTTAAACCCTAAACCCTAAACTCTCATACCTTATCCCTATGCCTTATGCCCTCAACCCATACCCTAAACCCTATACCTAATATCTTAAACCCTAATCCTTATACCCTATACACTTAATCTTAGACACTTAACCCTAAAAATTATCCCTCAACTGTAAACCCTCAACCCTCAACCCTCAACCCTATCCTCTCAACCCAATACTTAATCCCTAACCCATAAACCTTCAATTGTATACCTTAAACTGTAAACCCTATACCCAAAACCCTTAACCTTATACCTTAGACACTCAACCCTAAACAGTATCCCTTAATTGAAAAATATCAACCCTCAACCCTATACCCTATACACTCAACTAAATTCATAAGCCCTAATCCCTTAACCCTCAACCCTTAACCCTACACCTTAGACACTACACCCCAAACTTTATCCCTCAACTGTAAACCCTCAAACCTATACTATTAATTAATCCCTAATCCCTCAACCATCAACCCTATACCTTAAAACCTAAACTCTACACCATCAAGCCTCATCCCTATTCCTTATACCCTAAACCCTAAAAATTTTCCCTCAACACTATAATTAAACCCTAAACCATACACTCTCAACCCTACACCCTATTCCTTATACCCTCAATCCCACAACCCAATACTTAAGCCCCGATCCCTCAACCCTCAACCCTATAACTTAAACCCTAAACCTTACAACCTCAACCCTCACACATTTACCCTATACCCTCACCTTTATACCCTAAACCATAAATATTATCCCTCAACCCTATTCTTAAACCCTAAACCATACACTCTCAACCCTTCACCCTATGCCTTATACCATCAATCCATACCCTATACCCTATACCCAATATATTAAACCCCAATCCATATACCCTAAACACTTAAACTTAGACACTCAACCCTAAACATTATCCCTAAATTCTAAACCCACAACCCTATAATTAAGCCCTAATCCCTCAACCCCAACCTTATACCTTAAACCCTAAACCCTATAACCTCAACCATCATCCCTATACCATATACCCTCAGCCTTATACTCTAGAAACCTTAAATATTTTCAATATCAGCCTTATACTTAAACCATAAACCATGCACTCTCAACCCTTCACCCTATGCCTTATAGCCTCAAACCATACCCTAAACCTTATAACCAATATCTTAATGCCTAATCCCTATAACCTATACAGTTAATATTAGACACTTAACCCTAAACATTATCCCTCAATTGTAAACCCTACACCCTATACCCTATACCCTATACCCTCAACCCTCAACCCTATACCTTAAACCCTAAAGCCTACACCATCAACCCTTAACCCTATACGTGAGAATCTCAACCCTAAACATTATCCTCCAATTGTAAACCCTCAACCCTATACCCTATACCATCAACCCTATACCTAATACCTAATCCCTCAACCCTCAACCCTTAAACCCTAAATAATACACCCTCAACCATATACTTAAACCTTAAACCATACACTCTCAACCCTACACCCTATGTCTTATACCATCAATCATACCCTAAACCCTATACTCAATATCTTAAACACTAGTCCCTATACCCTATACACTTAAACTTAGAAATTCAACCCTGAACATTATCCCTCAACTATAAACCCTCAACCCTATACCCTATACTCTCAAACTAATACTTAGGGACTTATCCCTCAACCCTATACCTTAAACCCTAAACCCTACAAGCTCAACCCTTAACCCTATACCTTGGACATTCAACCTTGAACATTATCTCTCAACTATAAACCCTCAACCCTTAACCCTATACCCTATACCCTCAACCCTATGCTTAATCCATAATACCTCAACCATCAACCCTAAACTTAAGCCCTAATCCCTCAACCATTGACCCTATACCTTAAACCCTAAAACCTACACCCTCAACCCTCATCCCTAAAACTTAAAAACCTAAATCTTAAAACCTCAACCCTCATCCTTATACCATATACCCTCACCCTTATACCCTAAACCATAAATATTTATACCTCAACCCTATACTTAAATTCTAAACCATACAATCTCAACCCTTCACCCTATGCCTTATACCCTTAATCCATACTAGCCCAAAACCCCATACCCAATATCTTAAACCCTAATCCCTATACCCTATACAATTAACCTTACACACTCAACCCTAAATATTATCCGTCAAATATAAACCCTCAACAATATTCGCTATACCATCAACCCAATACTTAATCCTTAATATTTCAACCCTATACCTTAAACCCTCAATGCTACACCCTCAACCCTTAACCCTATACCTTAGATACTTAACCCTAAACATTATCCCTCAATCGTAAGCCCTCAACCCTCAATCTTATATCATATACCCTATACCCTATACTTAATTCCTAATACCTCAACCCTCAACCATATACTTAAGCTCTAATACCTCAACCCTTAACCCTCAACCCTATACTTAAGCTCTGATACCTCAACCCTCAACCATATACCTTAAACCCTAAACCCTACACCCTCAACCCTCATCCCTATACCTTAAATCCTAAATCCTACAACCTTGACCCTCATACCTATAACCTATACCCTCACCCTTATACCCTAAACCCTGAATATTGTCCCTTAACCTTATACTTAAACCCTAAACCATACACTCTCAACCCTTCACCCTGTGCCTTATACCCTCAATCTATACCCTAAAACCTAGATACAAAATATCTTAAATGCTAATCCCTATACCCTATACACTTAACCTTAGACACTCAACCCTAAATAGTATCCCTCAACTATAAAACCTCAATCCTATACCATATACACTATACTTCATCCCTAATCCCTCAACCCTCAACCTTATACCTTAAACGCTAAACCCTACACCCTCAAACCTCATCCCTATACCCTATACCCTCAAACTTATACCCTAAACCCTAAATATTGTCCCTCAACCCTATATGTAAACCATAAACCATTCAATCTCAACCCTTTACCCTATGCCTTATACCCTAAACCCATACCCAATATCTTAAACCCTAATCCCTATACTTTATACACTTAAGCTTAGACACTAAAACCTGAACATTATCACTCAACTATAAACCCTAATCCCTCAACCCTATACCCTATACCCTCAACCCTCAACTATATACCTTAAAAACTCAAACCTAGACCCTCAACCATTAACCCTATACCCTAGACACTCGACCCTAAACATTATCCCTCAACACTCTACCCTATACTCTATATCCTCAACCCTATATCTTAAAACATAAACCATACAACATCAAACCTCATCCCTATACACTATACCCTGAACCTTATACCCTAAACCCTAAACATCATCCCTCAACACTATACTTAAACCCAAAACAATGCATTCTCAACCCTTCACCCTATGATTTATACCCTCGATCCCTTAACCCTATACCCAATATTTTAAACCATAATCCCTATACCATATACACTTAATCTTATACACTCAATGTGTTGAACATTATCCCTTGAGTGTAAACCCTAAACCCTACACCCTCAACCCTCAACCCTCATACCTATACCATATACCTTCAACCTTATAGCCTAAAACTTGAACATTGTCCCTAAACCCTATACATAAAACCTAAACCATACACTCTCAACCTTTAGACCTATGCCTTATTCCCTCAACCCATACCCTAAACCCTAAACCCAATATCCTGAACCCTAATCCCTATACCATACACACCTAATCTTATTGTTTTCATGAGGATAACATCCTTACCAAAGTGTAAAGCTCAGCTATCATGTGAAACAATCCATCATGTTTAGACTGTGGATTGTCTATGGTGAATATGAACCTCCAAAGAGAGTTGGTTCCCCGCATGAGGCCCCTAAAACTACTACTTGATCAGGAAAAGGGATAGAAGAACTCAAATGAAAATATTATTAACCCTAGGAGGTGATGCACAAAAAATACTAGACTTATACTTACTACCAACTCACACATTCCCTCAAAAAATCAGCTTTATCCTACACACAACTCATCTTTCACAAGCTCACACAATAGTGTTTCATAAAAAGTTTGTTCTTCAAGTTCTTGAAGAAAAAATAGAAGTTTTAAGAACTACAACTACTAAAAGTAACAACACAACCTATGACCTTTATAAGCCTTTCTTATTCTAGTATAAACATGCTTTGCAATGAGACATAATTCAAGGATTTTACATGTATAATCATAAAATAAGATCAAATCATATAAAAAGACACCCAACACATGAATTTAGAGAAGGAAAATTTGCTATTTTTTATTTATAAAAAGGAGTTTGTGTTGATACAAATTTAAAACATTACTTGAGAATACATAAAATTGATGTTCTATAATTCTCAAAATGAGTTACAATCTCATTCTTTTGCATAAGGCAAAAGAGGAAAGGAAGAACCACTCAAAAAATAGTTGAATGTTGGGTCTGATAGAAGATCTCTTTAGTTAACTAAGGATGAGCCTTGTAGAAGATGTGAATTTGCATGAGGAGTTGAACTAGATGTGAACTAGAAGCAAAAAATGCAAACCTTGGTGAATAAAAGTTGACTTGAACTGCTACCCTCTTTCACTTTTGCATGCTTCTTGAAGTGTGCCCCAACTCAACTTGAACTAATCTTCTAAAAAGGCATGAAAATGATTGAAAAATATATCCCAAGATACTTTGTATTGATTTTCCAACCTATTAGGCGCACAAGGCAAAAAATCCTTTATTTTGGGACTCCAAACTTCATCAAAATGCATGATTTTATCCCCAAACTCCTCTTAACTCGAGTTATGACCATATAGGCTTCTAAAATATGCTTAAACTAGTTATAATTGCATGATAATTGAGCATGAAAAGGTCACTTAAGTGTTAATAATCTCATAGATATCCTTTGCATGATGAGCATGTGATAGGTGATAAGAAATTATTTGAAGATGACTAGTCCTTCCCTTATTATATGACTCTCCTATTGGTCAATATTTTATATCTTCTCACTATCTTCTCATATTGGTGGTTGTCATACATCATCATTTCAAATTCACAAACTCTTCCTAACATCATCATGCATTCCTTCGTTAAAACATTTTAGTGTTTTTGTGCTTTTTTTGCCCCTATTATTTTTTGCTTTATCATCAAAATAGAAATGAGAACCGTCACTTCATTAGTTGTTGCTCATATCTCCTTATTACCTAATTTTATTGCGATAATTTCCCTTTGAATGTCATATTTTCTACCCCTTTGACTATCATATTTTTTACCCTTATGTCAATGATTATTTTGCTCTCATGTCTATGAATTTTCTGCTCTTTTTTGTATGAATTTCCTTCTCTTTTATGAATGAAATTGTTATCCATTTATCTATGAAATTTATGCTCTTTTATGCATGAAATTTCTATCAATTTTTCTATGAAATTTATGCTCTTTTATGCATAATTTTTTTGTCCATTTGTATATGAATTTGTTTCTCTTTTATCAATGAAATTTCTTCTCTTTTACTAAGCCCTTTTCTGAGGTTAATTTATTTGTAGGTTTGACTTTACTATTTTTATTTTCATTTAAATCTTCTAACTTACTACCCATTCAAAAAACAAGTTTGGGTGATTGTAATCATAGTAATTGCTAAATACACCATATCCATATAAATTTAAGTAATATTTAACTAACTAAGCTACAATCCATATGAAATGCTCAAAAACCATTAAATGAGGAAGCCATTAAACACAAACAATAAAAAATGAATAATGAACACGTATGTAAATGCTTCAAACCTCATCCTATTGGGGGATTGATGTCGTATTGATATGGAATGATGACCCTTTCCCAATCCCTTTGATAAAATGAGCTTTCAAATGGATTCTATTGATAAAAGGTTGATGAAAATAGATGAATTGAACCAAAATGGATGAAAATTCTCAAATGAATGCTAATGAATGAAAGTGTGGATGCATTTCAACAACATAAATTTTCTCAAATGATTGCAGATCCATTTCTCTCCAAAATGTGAGGTATTTATAAGAGAAAATGGTGAATCAAGGGTAAAGATAGATTTTATCAATCAAGGGTTAAGATGCAATCAGAGGTGAAGACATGGATCAAGGATTCTCATCAATGGATGAGAATGCAAGATCACATGGATCAAATATTCAATCAATGGCTCACAATGATTCCAACAAACATACTATCAAAGTTGTTAGAAAGTTTGTTAGGAACTAATATTCCATTCTTTTGGAGCTCAAGTGGGAGAATATTCGAACGGAATATTCCCATGCAAATGGATGGGTGAGCGAAAATAGGAATTGTAGACACATAAAAATGACCAAGGCCTACAAGCAACATTTTACCACCTTTGGTCCTAACATTATTATGACATTGTAATTATGTTTCTAACCCACATTCAACTATTAATTAAATAATTTATAATTATTTAATTAATTCATGATCTTTCATTCTTCATGATTATTAAATAAATAAATCTTATTTATTTATTTAATGTGTCACTAATTATCAAAGTCTTCTTACAATTAAATAAAGTCCCATTTATTTAATTAATCCTTATCATTAATTTCCTCCTGATTATTAAATAAATGTATTTTAATATATTTATTTGATATGTCACTAGTTCCTAAATCCTCTCGTAATTAAATAGATTCATTAATTTATTTAATTAATTAACTGTCTCTTCTAAATTAAATAATTATTATTAATTATTTAATTGCCTTATGTGGTACAACCCTCTTATTGTTGTGCCCCTCTCTCTCTCTCCACTCCTCACAGGTTTAGGTTAATTTTAATTATATATTTATTTATTTAAAAAGAGCATAAAAGAATGTTAGGAGTAGTTGGTGTGTAGGTCTTGACCATGCGAACTACCCTTTGGTTGCCCGTAGCTAGTAACAGGTTGGGGCTTGTGGTTCCTGTGCTGTGTGTGGGGGTGGAGCTGGTGCGGGGGGAAGGAGGGTGTGTTGCGTGTGGGGTGTGGGTGGTGGAAGCGGTGTGGGTCTACAGGTGCTGGGGTTGGTGCTCGGGGGTGGGGTATGGTTGGGGCTACCAAAAGCCTGGTGCTTGTTGGGCCAAAGCCTTCTGAACCATTTTTGTCATCCATGCATGCACAAAAGATGGATTCGTCTTTTTTGGGAGAGAGCTCTAAGCTCAAGAAAGTGAACGGGTGCCTTCCGGAGAGCCATGATCCCTGTTCTGGTTATTTCTCCTGAATCGGTTCAGGAGGACATTGCTTATTGGAGTCAACATGTTCTGATTTATACGTTTTTGGGTATTCATGTTCCCCTCTCGGTGTTGGAGTCTTGGATTTGTCGCACCTGGCAGGTTGAGGGTGATTTTGAGCTGTTGGTGGCTAGGAATGGCTATTTTATGGTTGTTTTCTCTTGCATCTCGGATCACAATCATGTTTTTGAGGGAGGGTCATATTTCTACAATCATGTGGGCTTGTTCATTAAGCCCTGACATGGAGGTTTTAATGCGACAAAGGATCTTCCTACATGAATTCTTGTCTAGGTTCGCCTTCCATGGCTATTGTTGGAGTTTTGGAGGGAGGATATTTTGCATCAAATTGCTGCTTTGTTGGGGAAGCTAGCTGCCATCGCTTAGAATACTTTGGATAAAAAGGTATTCTCTTATGCTCGCATCTGTGTTGAAATTGATTTAAATAACCCTTTTCTAGATTCTTTAGAGATTTTTATTGGATCCGCCTCATGGATTCAACCACCAGACTATGAGTCCCTTCCTTTTCATTGCCGCTTTTGTCACGAGTATGAACACCTTCGATGCCAGTGTCCTTGGGCACCCAAAGCAGCTGGGGCTTCATCTTCACCATCTTCTGGGCCTTCGATGGATAAAGGGGATAAAGGCAAGGCTCCTGTGGCTGAGGGGGGGTCAAATAAGGATGGTTTTATTCCCATTAAGCAGAGAAATAAAGGGAGGGGTCAAAAGCGGGCCCATAAGGATAGATAGAGTGACGAGGGTTTCAATCGGTTTGAGGTCTTGGACAATCAGACTTTAGAGGAAGGGATTCCTATTGAGATTTCTTCTGGGGCCATGGGTATGGATGTTGGGTTGGATACAAGGCTGGAGTAGGCAATTGTTGTTCATAATATCTCTCCGGTATTAGAGCAGAGGATTTCTGAGCCTCCTGGGGCCTTTACGGATGGGCAGGATGATATTGTTTTAGTAGATTTAGTTAAGGCAGTGTTCTCCTTAGGTAAAGGTAGGGGAATGTCTCCTACTTTGGGGATTCTATAATGCTGTCTCAAGAAAGGGCAGTTTGATAATTCTTTGAAAGTTGGTCGTAAGAAGGATGCATAAAAGCTTAAATTTACTAGAGATCTGTTGGTGGAGTCTAGTTTTGTTAAGACCCTAGAGGCCCATTTCTCTCAAACTTCCTCATGATTATTCTCTCATGGAATGCAAGGGGGCTAAATAGCACCTACCATCAAAAGGCTATTCAAGATTTCATTGTGGTGCATTCTCCTGATATCTTCTATGTTTAGGAAACTAAGCTTTGAGTGGACCTCATGCTTCAATAGGCCCCTCATATTTGGTTTATAGGCTAGTGCCAGTGTATTGGATCTAGGGGAACCTCTGGGGATCTGGCTCTTTTCTGGGATCCTCGTAAGGTTGTTCCTCGCTAGTGGATCTCAAGCCAAACTGCTATTTCTGTGGTGGCTTCGAGTTTGGAATCTATGGAGACTATTTTAGTTAGTAATGTTTATGCTCTGATTGACATTCGGGGTAAAACCTAGCTTTGGGATCATATCAGGTATGTTAGGTCTTGTGCACCCTTTTTTCCTTGGATCTTAGCTGGTGATTTCAATGCAGTGTTGAGATTGGAGGAGAAAAGGGGAGGGTTGCCTAGGCTTGGTCCTACTTCAGATTTGTTTCGGACTAATGTGGACTCTCTTGCTCTGGTGGATGTTAAACCCTCTAACGAAACTTTCAGTTGAAATAATAGATGGAGTGGGCTTGAAGCGATCTCCTAGTGGCTTGATCATTTCCTTGTCTCTTGCTCTTGGGTTAGAGGTAGCTTGGTTATTTCCTCTAAGATTCTTGACTGGTGTGGCTCTGATCATTGGCCAATAAATCTTTCAAATTTTTCCTCCCCAAGTCCAAATAATCCTCCTTTCAAATTCCAGCTTATGTGGCTCCGTGACCCCTCCTTGGGAGATCTTATTGCTAAGTGGTGGCAGGATGGCACCCCTGCATATGGTACTACCATGTATTCTCTAGTTAAGAAGCTGCAATATGTCAAGTATCACCTTAAGCGATCGAATAGGTTGTGTTTTGGTAATTTTCAGGCTAGGAAAAGAGAGGTGTAGGATCACCTTGCTGTTATTACCCGCCAGATTCAAGATTTGGGTTTCTCGGAAGCCCTTGGGCATGTTGAGCCCCAAGCTCCAAAATTGGTGGAGGAATGGGAGCTTCGCGAAGAGATTTTATGGAAACAAAAGGTTAGAATTGATTGGCTTCAAGAGGGTGATAGGAATACTTCTTTTTTCCATCATTCAGTGCAAGCTCGTCAAAATAAGTGTTTTATTCCTTCTCTTGTTAACTCTGAGGGTCTTTCGATTTCTTCACAATAGGATTTTTCTGGAGAGACTCGCCAGTTCTACTCTAATCTGTTCACGAAGGATTCACTCCCTACGGAGGCTGCTAAGAATAGGGTTCTAGCTTGCATTCCCTCTTTAATCTCTCATGAGATGAATGCTTCTCTTATTCACCTAGTGACTTTTTCGGAAGTGGAAGAGGTGGTGTTTGGGATGAATAAGGGGAAAGCCCCTAGTCTAGATGGTTTCTCAATTGAGTTTTTTCAAGAGTTCTGGGATACTGTGAAGCTTGATTTGTTGGAAGTGGTTCGAGAGTCTCTTCATAGTAAGCAGATGCTTCATGAAATGAATGCTAATTTTCTTATTCTCATTCCTAAGAAGGAAGGGGCTGACAGGCTTGACTTCTTTAGACCTATTGCACTCTATAATGTGGTGTACAAGATTATTATGAAGTTGATTGTTGAGAGGCTCAAATCTTATCTGCCAGTGATCATTTCTGAGGAGCAAGGTGGCTTTGTGGCTAGTTGTCAAATTCTGGATGGGGTGGTGGTTGCGTCTGAAGCTATTCAATCCATGGCTACCTCTCAGGATAGGTCCATGTTTATCAAGTTGGATATGGCCAAATCTTATGACAGAGTTAAATGGAGTTTTCTTCAGAAGATTCTATTGGCCTTTGGTTTTTCCCCTAAATGGGTGAGTTGGGTTTTGAGTTGTGTGACCTCTTCCTCCTTTTTAGTTATTGTGAATGGGGAACCTTTAGAGCTTTTTGGGGCTACTAGGGGCCTTCGTTAGGGAGATCTGCTCTCACTTTATATGTTTATTATTATGGCGGAGGTGCTTTGTCAGCTTCTTAAATCCCAGGTTTCTCGTGGTTTGATTCACGGGTGGTAGTGGGGAAGGGGCTTTCCAATGCTTTCTCATCTTCAACTTATGGATGACACCTCTCTTATGGGGTTGGCTCATATTAGGGAGGCTGAGTCCTCCAAGAAAGCTTTGGATGAGTATCTTGTGGCTTCGAGCCAAAAATTCAATGAGCAAAAGTCATCCATATTCTTCATTAATACTCCTCATGCCATCCAACAACGGATTGCTGCTATTTTGCGTTTTGAAATTGGGTCTCTTCCCTTTGTCTACTTGGGTATTCCTCTTGTTGTTGGCTATCAGCCTAGGTCCTCTTGGCAGTTGTTGCTCAATAAGCTTCGAAGGAAGGTTACTCATTGGACTCATCATTGGCTATCTACTACTACTAGGGTGACTCTTCTCAAGTCTGTCATCTAGGCCCTGCCCACCTATAGGTGCTTTGTTCAAGTGGCTCCTATGTATTTCCTTAAGGAATTTGATGCTCTTTCTCATCAATTTCTTTGGAGTGATAATTTTTGTCCTCCAAGTCGAGCCTTGTTAAGTGGGATTTTGTGTGTAGACCGAAGCAAGAAGGGGGGCTTGGTTTACGCTCGGTTGTTTTGAATGGGAAAGCTCTTTCTGCCAAGCTATACTGGCGATGGTGTACCAATCAACATCAGTTATGGGCTCGTATTCTTAACCATAAATATCTTTGGAGTGTTACTTATTTTGAGGTTCCTCACTATGCCCTCGAAGGGAGTGGTTCTATGATTTGGCATATGTTGAAAGTGGGGGAGCAGTTGATTAAGAGTGCACTCTTTTGGATCTGTCATTCAGGGTCACAGGCTCTTTTTTGGTCTAATTATTGGGATGGTCACCCTTCTATTCTCTCTTCTTGTCCTCACCTCTAGTCCCTTTGCGATGTTTTTGTTGCGGTTGGCTGGGATACTGTGGAGCATTATAAGGTGGCGTAGCATGGTGGCTTGGCTATAAGTTTTCGCTTGAAGAACCCTTCTGAATGGCCGCTTGGAGTTGTTCGAGCTTTTGGCTTCTCGTGCTTGTAATTCTCTGAGGGGCTCTGATGTACTGGCTTGGGATGGTTCTGATTGTCTAGAAAGTACTCTATGGCGGCTGGTTATAAGCAGTTAGGTAGATATTTGTTTGGATACATTGAGGTCCCTTGGTGGAAGCAAGTTTGGCACAAGCTATCTTGTCCCAAGTGCAACTTCTTCATGTGGTTAGTGGCTCAAAACCGGTGTCTTACTTGGGATAATTTATGTAAGCAGGGTTTTGATAGCCCCTATATGTGTGTTTTATGTCATGGTGGTGAAGAGAGTGTCTCCCATCTCTTCTTCCATTGTTCCTACGCTAGGGAGATTTGGCATTTCTAGTGGGGTGTGGAATATGGCTTGTTGGGATGCTTCCTCTTTGGCGGAGTTTGGGGATCGGTGGGGCAAGGCCCCTATTTCTACCACCTTTCTTCAAGTTGCTTAGGCTCTTGGGCCCTCCTTTATTATTTGGAACTTGTGGTTGGAAAGGAATAGGTAGATTTTTCAAGATTCACCGCTGAGGGCCCTCATCTATGGTGGAAAATTCTACATTCTCTAGGGGAAAAAATTGTGGCTAAGTGTGATATGATTGTGCCGGTGGATCCTCGTGACGTTGATTGTTGTAATCATCTCCATCTTCCTCCTCCGCAATGATAGCTCATGTGTAACAGATGTAGACATCCTACCCCGAAGGTGAATAGGGAGGGGAGATGGACCCCTCCTCCTCATGGAGTCCTAAAAATCAATTCTGATGGCTCTTCTCGTGGAAACCCAGGTCATGCTGGGATTGGGGGTGTTCGCAGGGATAGCTATGGGGAGGTTCAGTTTATCTTTTCTGTGTATAAGGGCCTTCATACTAATAATCTTATGGAAGCTCAGGCAATTTTATTGGCTGTGGAGTGGGGCAGTCAACTGGGTTGGTGAAGGATCATCTGTGAGTCTGACTCACAGGTTGTGGTGAACTTACTAAAAAGGCGGTGTGTGGATGATGTGAGCTGGCAACTGGCTTTGATTGTGCAACAAATTCTCACCCTTTGTGCTTCTCTGGAGTATATTACTTTCACTCATATTCCTCGAGAATGGAATGGGGTGGCTGATTGCTTGGCTAAATGGGCGTCGGATCATATTCAAGATTGGAATTTGGTGGATCGAGGCCAATTACCCCCAGATTTTTCTCAACAATTAGATGGATTGGTTGAACTTGATAGGGACATTTAATGCCCTTTCTTTGTAGCATTTCTTTGATTTAATAAAAAAATTACCCTCCTTGATGTTAAAAAAAAATTGCCTTATGTGACATTTCCCTCTTTTTAAATAAAATAATTTATTTAAAAATGACTTCACATTTGTTAACTGATTCTTCTTTTAGTAGTTAATTTCAAAAATCAATTACTCATTATCTCACAAATCCATATTTTGAATTAATTTAATTCAAAATGGAAATATTATTCTACAAATCAAGTAATTGCTAAAATTACCGATTTTCTAAAATCTCATCTCCTTATCTCTTGATTTTTACTAATTTCATCTCAAGGTCACGTTTATTCTCCACCATTGATAAAATTTCTTAAATTAAATCTTGTCCACACATTTGGGGATTGTTGCCCTAACCCTAATTGAGAGTTGTCACTTTGAATCTTAACCATTGATTCTAGGGCATTTCTCAATCTCTCATCTTATCTGTCCATTCAAGATGGCATTTTCTATAAAATAACAATCTTGTTCTCATTTTCGGGGGCTCTTATTATCTATTTGTTATCTTGAATTTCTTTGATTTTAGATTCCTTGTTTAATGTTATTTTATTGCATTCTAGCATTGAAATCTTGGAAATTTATGCAATTAGGATTCATTTCTTTTCAATAGAGTTTTTATACAAATCCTTCAAAGCTTTGTTTAGGGCTAGATATTTAGAGTTTTCTCACATACACAATCTGAGGGTATTCATTATCACAGCAAAGCCAAGGAGGTGCAATGGAAATCAGCCATGGACTATAGAAATGGGTGAGACCTTTCTAGTTTCTTTCATTTTCTCATTATTTCTCCTTTGCATTCGATTGCTTGATGATTCTAATAATATGCATGTGTTACTAACCCAATTTTGACCTTGCAAAAAATATACACCATTACATTGGTGAACCCGACCCACTAACACATTTTTGTAGGTTCTCGTATGGCCTTAGATTTTGTTTTGCAGGTACAGGAGTACAAAGTGACGCAACCGCAAGCCTACGCGATGCAAGTTCTCTATCGCATCACATTTGCGCTCGCGAATGATGCATCCAACCTGTCGCAACACATATGAGCTCGCAAACACCACATTCAACATATCACAACACATTTGACAGAACTCGAACCGCATCTACTCTGTCGAGCTGCATCTGCTATTTCGTGCCACAAATGACTAGTTATTTTCATTATTAAATTGTTATCTAGATCCGACGTGACTATGACCAATAGTTTGATTGATGTATGGGGATTAAAATGAACCAATCCTAGGATAGACACTTTAATCTGGAATTTATCAATACTAGGATAGTCACCAAATTTTATTTTTTTGGTTAAAATGAATCCAATGCTTGTTGTGAAGCAACATCTTCACTTAGTGTAGAAAATCATCATTTGGATTTAAAAATGAACCACTTTTTTGTTGTGCTTTTTGGGTAATAGGTATATGCTCTCCCCTTTACTGGGTGATCAAAAAACTAGACTTACCCATTTTATCTTTATGCATTTTATGTTTTTTAAAATCCTTTAGAAGGCCTGTCATAGTGGGAAAAAGTACTCACCCTACAGGAACGACCTAAGTGGGAACAACCAAAGCTAGGTTTTCCAACCCACTATAATCAAAAGTGAATTTTGGGGAAACCCATATTCAACGGAAATGAGCAAGATAACCATCCCCAAAGTCTTTGTTCTAAAGATCGTAGGTCTCCTGAGAGAGTTTATCTATTTCCACGCCGAACAAAAACCTTTACTACGAACCATAGTGTAGAAAGCCAACTGTGTCAGTATCCAGACATTATTTCAATCATAGTGCAAGGGGAGGGAAGAATCTGCCCCCAAGACACTCACCATATAGTTCCCATGGATTGTTTGCTCAGGGGATCGAGAAATCTAACCTTGAGTATGCACCTGGAAAAAACAAAAACATGGGCACCCTCTGGGGGTGACACGGCTGTGTGAGTCGACGTGATTTTATGTTGTGGGATGTGATTGCTATGATGACCCTTTGACCATTAAGAGTGAGTCTCCTTGAAGTATCTTTTTATTCAAATACCAGTGAAAATAAAAAAGGGTCATGCTCAATCCTTGAACATACACTCAATGTTTTAGATGCTATCTCTTGCCAAAATCAACAAACTTCAACAAACTAAACATCAACAATCTGGGTCCAAACTTGTGAAATCTACAAAACTGTTTTCTTTTTTCAAAAGTTTGCTTCATGCGATGCAAGTACTCTTTCAAACCCCAATCGCTCTGTTGGGTCGCATTTGAAACATCCTGAGCCACATTCGCTCTGATGAGCCATAATTGAATAAACCTGAATCACATTCGTTATATTGCACTGCATTTTCCAGTATCAAATCACATTCGTTATACTGCACCGCATTTTCCAGTATCATTTTGCATTCACTATATTGATTCGTATATGTCAGTCCAAAAATAGAATTCATTAGTCTGAGATGCATCTGCTCTGTTGTGTTGCATTTGCTGTGACACATTTGTGAAGAATTTCAAACCATCTTCTCACTGTCCAAATTGAAAGTCCACAACTTGACTTTAATTCAATCAAGTTTTCCTTCACTGTTATAGTTCAAAAACCAGACACGGAATTGCTCAACTTCCCTTAAACATGGTTTTAGGTACCATTTTTAGGATCACAATAGGGTTCCATTTCTAGTCCATTAGATTGCATTGGTAACTTCACCATCTCCTTAGACACTTACTTCTGCAGATTTTAGGAGTAGACCCTTACCATTCATTGTCAAAACCTTGCATTCAATAGTAGGTTATCATTGGACCCAATTACCCTTTGTCATTAGTCAAATTTTTTATGAAATATTTCCCACTCAATAGTCTAGTGTGGAAACTTCACTTTTTCCTCTTTGTAGTCCTTTTATGGTCCATTGGTCTTCCAAACTTGAATCATTGCATAAACTTTGTTTGCTCATGTTTTCCTCCTTAGATCCCTCAATAGTAAGTACATCTAAGGCTCCTTTAGTTGCATATAATTTAGCATCTCCGTTTTAGTGTCACACCATTTGCATTCACAAGTCTTTAGTCTCAGTTTGGTATCACTTGCCTTTCATAGCATTCCTTAAAAATTCCAAAAACATCCCAAAAACATAGTGTCATATTTAGATCATTTTTCCAAATCATCCCCAAGTTGAGCAAAACTTTTATGGTTGAAACTAGATTACAGAAAAAGAAAAGACTCATGGATTCCTTTAGACAAGACACTAACTTTCTTGATTTCAAAACTCGCATGGATTCCTTCCCTAATGCCACGAACAATCCTTGTTATGACATGGGAAATTCCAACATCAATCCTGTCAGTGAAATGAACATCCCACCATCTCCATCACATATTTTTGAACCATTTATCCGATGAGATCAAAATGGGGAAGTCTTTGAAGAAGACTTATTAGCTGCTGCCCAACACCCAAAAGTTGTTGCTTTTGTGGAAGAAGTAGTCTTAAATGACTCTTCCAGATTCCTAGCTATGCTCCTTGACCAAGGGGCTAAGTTACAAAAGGTATTTAATCTTGATACTCTTAGAGAAACATCTCCAAATCCCTCATCACACAATCCTTCCATGGGAGTCTCTTCACAAAATTTCATCAACACCATCAATGCTACCTCCCTTGGTCATACTACCACCATAACCAACACTACATCACAATCCATCCCACAAAAAAATCCACCATCCCTTCACAAACAATGGGTACAACCACCTCAAACCTATTTGAAACTACATCTAGTTCCATGAGTACATCAGCAAACCTATTATTAGGTTCTTCAAATGCTATGGCAACCAACTCATCCAACCCTTTTGGGAGAAATAAACGAAGAGTTGTTGTTAGAGTAATAAGTTATATACTTAATTAATTATATCATACTAGTTAATTAATTAAGTCACTTATTCCTCTAGTTGCTTAAGCTAAACTTAGGCACATTAATAATTGATTAATTATTAATTGTGCACACTAGGGTTTTATTTTAGGTCAACATTAGAGTTGCATACTTTGCTTTTATAAAGCAAATCATCTCATTGTAATATTGAATTCCTGAATATATCATTTTGCACATTCGCATGCAAAGCTCCGCTTTTTTATGTTTTCTCTTATGTGGAAGGTGTTTAGGTTTGCATGTCTAATCTAGGATTTCTAACATGGTATCAGAGCCTTGACATGCAGCCCCTTCTCAAATTCTAGAGAAAACCATTGCAGAGTTCGTTCAGGGTTCCTCGAGGATTTTATGCCTTGAGTTCATTTATGCAGCATCTTGGATCAGATCGGGCCTCACCATTGGATTTAAAGTACTAGAAAATGTCAGGTTTGGCTTTCATTTTGTAGATTTTGGTCATGATTTGCTAGATCTGTGAGGGTTTCAGTTTTGGTGATTTTTTGGAAGCTCTAGAGGTAGCCATTTTTTTTAAGCATTTTGAGTAGAAACAGAGGTCACCATTGCGTTCGCAGCAGCCAAAAACCCTAAGATCACCTTTCATTTCGTCTATTTTGGCAAAGTTGGTTCGGAGGGCAAAATTTTTTTCCTAGGGAGGCTGTATGGCCTCCCCAGCACGCATTTTGATGCAAGTTTTTGCATGAAAATCAAGAAAAAAAGGAATCTACTTGGGTTTTCGTGCCTGCAGTTATGAACAAATCCGCCACCACCGGTGGCTCCCCCTCTATTCATCGTCGGTCCGCTCTCAGCCCACGTAGGCCCCCATCTACACTGCACACGGTTGTATGGGGGACCGGGCACAATGCGCCCAGCCCCTGGCTGGACTCCCAGCTCAGCCCCGGTCATATGGAGGACCGGGGGCTCTCCGCCAGCCCCTGAGGACTTTCACTCTGCCTCTGTCGATCATATGGAGAACCAGGGGCTCCACCCCAACCCCCTATCTGGCAGCCCCTGGTCACATGCAGGACCAGGGGCCGATATTTTTTAGCCCCCTAGGCTGCCTACAGGCCTTATAGGCCATTCTGGAACACCTTTGACAAAATCAGGCGTAACTTTTGCGTAAGGTGTCTTTTTTTCACAAACGAGATACCATTGGAAAACTGATTCCGATGCCAATCTAGTGGTATTAGTAGTTTTTTCTAATTTTTGTCTAGATTTATTTTGTAGGTCCTTGAACTCAGAACTTCTATTTTTCACTCCGAAGGGCATATCTTTTGACTCGATGATCCTTTTTTCGCCATTCTTGCGGCATTGGAAAGTTGGTTCAGTCCTTTACATAGATCTGAGGTCTATTTTAATTTTCTATTTATGCATTTTTAGGAATTATCTCCTTTTGCAGTCATTGGGGATTGTAATAAATGAACTCTTATAAAGTTCCATCAGGGGGTTTCTTGCATAATAATCTTCATTGTATTTTGATGGCAACTCACATGGGTTGTAATCTAGTTTCTTAGTTTTCTTTTGGCCACTTTTTTGTCTTAGCTTGACACATATCAGATTCATATATGTTCACACTTTAGATTGATAGCCTATGGTTAGTGATCTGCATCGGATCCATCTAAGTTTGAGGGCCACTAAATTTGTGGTTATTGTTCTTGAGTCTGTATGGTACTTGTTCCCATAGAAGAGTTTCAGTCTTAGTTTGGCATTGGCATCGAGATTCACGACTTCTAGATTCTGTCATTATCATATAATCTATTGTTACTTCATGGATTCCAAGGTTGTTCCAGTTTGGTGTTTTCGAGTGTTCTGTGGCATCGGGTCTGCTATTGCATTATTATGATTCCGATATGGTTTCATGTAGACATAAGTATATTTCCTTGCTTACCAGATTGCAGTTCCAATTTTACTCCATAGTGTTCTTCCAGTGCTTCTTTGCAATAGTCACCTCATTGTAGGGGGGTTGTCCCACTGGGTTTTCCTTCTCTACCTCATTATTGCATTTGTACATGGGTACCTGATCAGGGCTAGTTGCTGGGACCCATCTTTACTTGCATGCATCTTCTTCTAGTGTTTTAGCTTCTTTATAAGTTCATCTTAAGGGAAGGTGTTAGAGTAATAAGTTATATACTTAATTAATTATATCATACTGGTTAATTAATTAAGTCACTTATTCCTGTAGTTGCTTAAGCTAAACTTAGGCACATTAATAATTGATTAATTATTAATTGTGCACACTAGGGTTTCATTTTAGGTCAACATTAGAGTTGCATACTTTTCTTTTTTAAAGCAAATCATCTCATTGTAATATTGAATTCCTGAATATATCATTTTGCACATTCGCATGCAAAGCTCTATTTTTTTATGTTTTCTCTTATGTGGAAGGTGTTTAGGTTTGCATGTCTGATCTAGGGTTTCTAACAGTTGTCATACAAGGCACCCAACCTAATCCCTCATAGGTTAATACCAATATTCCTATGGGCCAAAACACCAACATTCCTCATGGCCACAATTTATTATTTGGGCAAGGCAGTAAAGGCCCTCAATCCTTCACCCCTTTTGAGCATCAACAAGGACCTCAATCCTTCACTTCAACTGAGCATCAGCATGCTCAAAATCAACAAGGCCCTCAAATTAAATCCAACATGGCAAGATCTCACATCCCCACTTGTGCCTCTCAAGTTCATACATAGCAGCACATCCCTCATCAAAACACTTATTTTTCTCACCGACAACCAATTCCAAATCAAGACATCTCATCACAATAGCTAGGGACTCAAGCTATCCCTATCACCAACATGTGTGATGCTACCAACAATCCCATGGTGGAAGCACTCACACTCCAACTTGCTTCTCTTCAAATGCAAGTGAAGACCTTGCAACAATCCAGCAAAAAATCATACATGTCACATGACTTGTGTCCATATCCATTTGACACAACCTTGTATATGCCACCCTTTCCTCATGGATATGTGGTACCTCATTTTCCAAAATACAAAGGAAAAACAAACCCCATTGAACACATAAGAGAATTCACCGCTAGTTGAATGGACATTGCATATGAGCAAACTTATCTCATGATAATTTTTTCTAGAAGTCTCGCAGGTCATGCACTAGAATGGCTCTCGCTATTGCCTAAGGGAATCAAAACATGGGATGAATTGGAAAAAAAGTTTGTTGAAAACTATGCCTATAACATTGACATAGATATCGACATTACCTCCTTATGCAGACTTACCCAAAAGGATGCAGGAGAGACTTTTATTCCATTCTTTTAAAGATGGAGAACCTTAGCAAGCAGATGTTCGGTAGAAATACCTAAAAAGGAGAAATTCACCATGTTTGTACAAACTCTCCTAGGACCGCTAAGGTATGGTTTACAAGTCCATTGTTGCACCACCTTTGTTGACCTTGTTGAAAAGGGTGTTCAACTTGAGAAAGCCTTGATCACCAAAGGTGAATTAAAATATGGCAAAAAAACCATCAACACCACCACAAATAATAACCCAAGTAGCTCAAATGACAAAACCAAATACAGGGTTAAGAACAAGCATATCACAAATGACGGTGTGGTTGATGTAAAAACCGTCAATGCAACAGGTCATGTATTCACAATCAAAGGAGTACAAAATCAAATTGTACTTGTAACTACACCGACACCAACTGCCAATGCTATCCAAAAAAATCATGCACAAACTAATCAAAGGTAGTTGCGTCAACCCCGACAATTCCAAAAATGCACATACACCCCTTTGGGTGAACCTATTGAAATTGTCTTGAAGAAACCTCTTCAAAATGGTGTCATAACGTCAGAAGAGTCAAAACCATATGACCCTGGTCGGTTCAAGCCATCATGGTGGGATGATAGTGCATTTTACGATTATCATCTTGCCAAAGGGCACAAAACTTCCTCTTGTCATTAGTTACGAAATCTATTACAAGACCTCATCGACAACCACACCATTGAGTTAGGTGGTCAATCATTTACATCTAACATGGATCATACTATCCACAAAAACCCACTACAAGATCATGGTAAAGCTTCATCATCTGGCACAAAGAATACCAACAATCAAGCCAACCACATCCATCTAGCCTACAATAATGTTTGTCTTGCATACAATTATCCCGATGGTACCATTATTAACAATCTTTGTGCTGCTGATGAAGATAAATGTGTTAATACCATTACCATTAAAAAGGCCCCATAATGCAATGTCACCACATGCAAAGGCAAGGTCACTATCCCAGGTCCTTCTGCACGTCAACCTAGAATCACCATACCTGGTCCGTCCGCTAGACAGTCAAACCCAAAACTAGAGTTCAACATTATTGAGCAATTTAATAAAACACCTGCTCAAATATCCATTCTCGAACTGATCCATATTTCACCCGTACATAAGGCCATCTTGGATAAAGTCATGCAAGAGTCATGTATTCGAACCAACATTGATGTCAACCACTTTGAGACTATGGTCGAATATTTGAATTTGCCTCATCACATCACCTTTTCAGATAGTGACCATTCCTCACCCAAACCATCTCATAATGATGCCCTTCACATCAATATTTTTGTCCACAAACATATGGTTAGACGAGTCTTAGTAGATGGCGAAGTATGATTAAAAATATTCTCTTTAAAATTGGTTAAAGCTCTTGGTTTCTCTGATGCATATGTAGATGCTAGAAAGAGCATCATCATCAAGGCATATGATGATGAAGAATGCACTTCTAAAGGCGTCATTACAATTCCACTCTGGGTAGGACTAGTTATCATAGATACAACATGTCAGGTCCTGGATCGGGACACACATTTTAATATCTTACTTGGTCACCCTTGGATTCATGCTCTAAAGGCCATTCCATCCACATACCACCAATGCCTGAAATTCCCTTTTGATGGTACTAAGTTCACTATCCCAGGAGATCCCGATCCATTTCAATATTGTACCAACCTGTGAGCCATTGCTGAACACCAGGTACCCATCAATCAGGAAGCCTCATCTTCCACCTCATCCAAATATATTGACCCATCGACACTCACAAAATCATCCATTTCATCAAATTTTACTGCACCATCTTCCTCGGCCTCCATCCCAAGTAAAGACCTTCAGATCTAGGACCTTGGTTGTGGAGAGTTCAAATTGAATATGGCTTACTATATCACCACAATACCTAAGCCACCTAAAGTCTATGGTAGACCATGTTTCACAGTTGAGTGCAAAACAACTTTCAAGGTTCCACCAAAAAGTGTATTTACACTGTGGGGTGATATGGGTAATGAAGTCATCGACGACATAGCTAACTGGATCTATAAAGACTCAAAGGAGTTACCCCCACTACCAGTGCATCTCTATGGAAAAGGCTATGAGATATGCAAGGCACTAGGTTTTGACAACACAAGTGGTCTTGGAAAAGCCAACAATGGAAGGAGGGAACTTGTTATCATAAATTCAAGACCGAGGTACATAGGGCTAGGGATTGACCAACTCAGAACTGGTGATTGACGTACCTATGAAATTTCAAGTGAAGGTGTAACGGCTACAGAAAGTGTCAAGACAAGCGAAGAATCCCTTACTGAAACTGAATCCAATGAATGGGTATGGGGATCTGACAAAACCGCTAGTGACTATGACATTGACGAATTATTCCTGGAACTTGGCCAACTCCCCTTTGAAGAAATATTCCAACAAAAATATAACATTGACCCTATTGACCGACATTCCAAAAAGAAGGAATGGGTAAGCATTCCTTGGAACCCAGAAGAACATAAGGTGTCGTCGGAAACACTTGAATCATCCCACCCAAGAGCCTAACATGTTTGAACCTATTGTGCATACTTCTGAAATTCTAGCCACTAGTCATTATGCTGATAGTTTTATTCCCTATTATGACTTTGAATTTGACTCATTTGACTTTGAGTATGGTCCATCCATTACATCTGACACGAAAGTTGAAATTCACAACTTTTCCTTCACACTTGAGGCTTCAATTTGCACACTTTCCGAATCTTCCCCATCCTTTATCAACACTGACGATGTGATTCCCCTTGTTTACCCACAACTAATTGACTAGGACCAACAGAAACCACCAGTGATGGACATTTTTCAGAATGATGAGGCAATTACAGAATTCATGGGGCTTCGAGAAGGCATTCCATGGGGTGATCACAAAACAGGCTTCTCCATTGATCTAGATTGTGCAGCTTACTTTAGAGAGACTTTGCAATCCTCTAGTCGGAAAATACAAAGAATAAAACAAAAAAAGAAATGTCTTTAGGTGAAAACTGCAAGGCAACTTCTGACAACAAAATAGTAAAAATAAAGGACGTATCCAAAGGTGAAAACCTCTCTGAGGCACCTAAGGATGGACGATTGGACTTTCTTCCTATGACATAGGAAAAATAAGCTATGCTCATTGAGGACACAATGGAAGTTAACATAGCCACACCAAAGAATCCCAAAATGATTCTCTTGGCCTCATCATTGTCAGAGTAAGAAAAACCTGAATTTCAACAATTCTTCACAGACAAGAAAGTTAACTTCGCATGGTCATATGCTGACATGCCAGGCCTTGATCCAGAATTGGTTTTGCATCATCTTCATCTAATCCTAGGAATCAAGCTAGTCTAACCAAAGTTGCACAAAATGCATCCATAGATTGCACTACTGGTAAAAGCGGAACTAAAGAAGTTACTGGATGCTGGGTTCATAAGGTCAATAGATTATGCTGATTGGATATCCAACATTGTCCTTGTCACAAAGCCAAATAGAAAAATCCGTATCTGCACATATTTTAGAGATTTGAACAAAGCTTGCCCAAAGGATGACTTCCCCTTACCAAATATAGACATGATCGTTGATCTCATAGCAGGGTACGAGATGCTATCCCTCATGGATGGTTTCTTAGGATACAACCAAATCTGAATTGCAACTGAGGATCAACACAAAATAGAATTCACTTGCCCTTGGGGAACATACTGTTGGAATGCCATGCCTTTTGGCTTAAAGAATGCAAGTTCCACATACCAAAGGGCTATGACAACAATCTTTCATGACATGATGCATATCCTAATGGAAGATTATGTGGATGACCTGTTGGAAAAATATTTGACATGGAAAGAACATCTCAAAGTCTTGGATAAAATTTTTAGAAGACTTGAAGATTACAAGGTTCATTTGAACCCAAAAAAATGTGCCTTTGGAGTCACTTCAAGCAAGCTTTTGGGATACATAGTGTCAAGATGAGGCATTGAGGTTGATCCCAAAAAATTCAAAACAATTCTAGACATGCCTCCACCAAAAGGAATCAGTGAGTTGAGAACACTCCAGGGCATACTATAGTCCATCTGCCGCTTCATCACACAACTGGTAGACAAGTGTCAACCATTTCAATATCTACTATGCAAAAGTATTCCCTTTGTATGGAAAGACAAATGCCACATAACCTTTGAAAAAATTAAGGAATATCTATTAACACCACAAATCCTAATGCCGCCCATTGAAGGAAAGCCATTGATCCTGTATGTCTTCGCAACTGCAAATGCACTGGGGGCATTATTGGCGCAAAATGACCATGAAGAAAAAGAAAGAGCCATATACTACATCAGTCGCACACTGATATGATATGAGCTGAACTATACCACCATTGAACGTGCATGCCTTATAGTTGTCTTTGTGGCATAGAAATTAAGACATTACATGTTGAGCCACCAACCACACTTGGTAGCCAAGATTGATCCACTAAAATATCTTCTAAGTCGGGTGGCATTGACAGGCCGTTTGGCAAAGTGGGTCATGATATTGAGCGAGTATGACATAAAATATGTTGAGTACAAGGCAATAAAAGGTCAAGTAATAGCAGATCAACTTGCAGATGCACCGATCCAAGCCACTCATCCACTGATAACTAAATTTTTGGATGAGTCTATCTTTCATGCAGAACCAACCTTACCATTGAAGCTATATTTTGATGGGTCCCACACCGGTCACGGCTCAAGAGCTGGTATCTTGTTCATCACACCACAAGGGGATTCAATTCCTAAATCATTTCGGATCGCCTTCCCTTGTACAAATAACATTGCAGAATATGAAGCCTTGGTCATAGGTCTCAAGATAGCAATTAAATGGAAAATTCAGACATTGCTCGTATTTGGGGATTCTCAGTTAGTCATCAACCAAGTGAATGATGATTATGACACAAAAGATAAGAAGTTGCTTCCCTACAAGAAAATGGTGGATAGTTTCATGACATATTTTAAAATGATTGCTTTTGAACAAATCCCTAGGACACAAAATAAGGCAACCGATGCAATGGCTACTATTGGATCTCTCTTGGACATCCCTAAAAATGTGTCACAATTTGAGTTCTTAGTGGAATAGTTATTAATGCCGGCATATGACATCCCAGAGTCATAAATGGTTTGTGAGATTGTTGGTCCCAATTCACCTTGGTACCAAGACATCTATGATTATCTTAAATACCAAACCCTACCACCCAACCTTTCCAACAACCAACGAAAATCCTTTATCCGAAAAGCTACTAGACAAACCATCATCGGTGACACCCTATACCACCATGGCTTTGATAATACCCTTCTTCGCTATCTCAACATTGATGAAGCCCAAATGAGTTTATGAGAAGTACATGAGGGTATATGCGGATCTCATTCGAGTGGTCCAACATTAGCTAGGAAAGTCACCAAACTTGGATACTACTCACTGACATTGGAAAAAGATGCTCTTCAGTTTGTCAGAACATGTTGGAAATGACAGGTGCATAGTGACCTAATTCATGCACCTGCATAGGAATTGAGACCGATCACTTCTCCATGGCCTTTCACATAATGGGGACTTGACCTTGTGGGAAATATCCATCCATCCTCTTCTAACAGCCATAAATTCATAATCACTGCCATTGAGTACTTTACTAAGTGGATTGAAGCCGTCCCTCTCACTTACATCACTGGTAAGCAAATATCCAAGTTTATTCTAAATTACATCATCTTCCGGTATGGTATCCCACAATCCGTCATCACAGATAACAGTAGTCCATTCAAAAATTAGAATGTTTGTGAACTCTGTGAGCGATTCCACATCCAACACCATTTCTCCACCCCGAATTACCCACAAGGTAACCCCCAAGCTGAGGCATCAAATAAAACAATTCTTCGCATTTTGAAGAAGACCGTCAATGAAGTTGGCCAAGATTGGCACCTGCAACTTAATCCTGCTTTATGGGCCTATTGTACCAGCATTTGTACCCCCACTAGAGCCACTCCATTTTCCCTGGTTTACGGATCTGAGGCCATATTGCTCATCGAGGTCAAAATTCCTTCTCTCTAAGTCTCCTTGAAAGGAATGATTGATGATGAAGAGTACAAACATACTCGCCTACATGAGCTAGAAATGTTACAAGAAAGATGACAAAATGCCTTAAAATCATTTGCAGGAATATCAAAATCATCTCTGCCGAAGTTATAACAAAAGAGTAATGGTGAGAAAGTTAGAAATCGGTGACTTGGTTCTCATGCAGAACCCAAGAAATCAGGTGGACCATGAAAAGCCTGGTAAGTTTGAGGATAATTGGCTTGGTCCTTATATTATTACTGCTGCATTCGGTTTTAGAGCTTATTAGTTGGCCACACATGATAGAGAACAGCTAACAGAACCCATCAACAACTTACATTTGAGAAAGTTATACACATAGCATCAGAGGGCTTGGCTAAAACCTAAAAATACAAAAAAAATTGAAAAATAAAGAAAAGAAAAAAAACATCCCTTGATGAAAACCTGGCAAATAGGCGTCTTGGTGACACCAAAAAAATTTTAAAATGGCAAAAATAGTAAAAAAAAGAAATAAATTCATCCAGTAGTGAAAACCTGGCAAACAGGCGCTTTGGATAAGTACCATGGTGAAAACCTAGCAAACAGGTGCCATGCATAGTCGATCATTGCTTCGCCATCTACTGTTACTCAAATAAACCTTTATCCACTTCCCATAATTGCAAAGGCCTGACACATTCACAATGCTCATCCTAAGTCCTGTCGATTCCGGCCATGGTTAACATTTGGTTGACATCATCTCTTGCATATTCTTTCCTTTTGCCTGGTGTCTACCTATCTCCATATCATTTGGACTCGGATAATCCCTGATTTTTCTGGGGGAAAGACCTTTATCATATAACTATAGTGGGTGCCGCACATGATCCTGCATTCTTAAAATGTCCTAAAAAAATCCTAAAATTTTGAAAAAGTCCTGAAAAAATCCTAAAAATTTGAAAAAGTCCTGAAAAAAGTCTTAAAATTTTGAAAATGTCTTGAGAAAAATCCAAAAGATAGAGTCAAGGTCAATCTCTGTCTGGTTAGTCAAGTCAATCATGTTAGTCAATCTTTGATCCATGTCCGAACTACGATTGTCTCTTCGCATTTGCTACATAGGAAAGATTCATCTTTGAATCCCTGAGACATTAAGTCAGTCGTTCTAGGTTTGTCACAATAAAATCATGACTAAAACTTCTCTCCTCTGGACAAAGTCTTTGGTCATGTTGAACTACGAGGTCTCTAAGTGCACGACGTAGGAAAGGCCATCAATCGATGAGCCCCCGAGGCCGCACTAGGTCAGTCCATTAGGGTTCGTGGCACAACATTTTCACACACGTCAAACTATCTTCAAATCAAGAAAATCTTATGTCAATCTCGAGCTATCAGTCTATCAGAAATCTATTTCATCAACACTTTCAGTCAATTTAGCATATCAACAATGACATGTAGTCAAAATCCTATCAAGACAATTTACCATGGAAAAAATTTGGGTTCTTCTTTAGATGCGTCCTTCTGCAAAGCAACTCTCGTCATTTCTCTATGCTTGTGGATATGTCCTTCCTAAGCATTGTCATCATCATCTGGAATTTTGATGGATTCTCCTAACTCTAAGGATCAATCTCCTAGATATCAATGTCATTCAGGATGTGTCCTTCCTGAATTTGATATCACTCGACATTTGGCAAAACTTAACATTAAAACACTTGGCAAACTTTTTTCTGTCTTTTGATGATTATCATGATATTAGTTCCTTATGTCTTAGGAACCATGACATATCATGATGATTATCCTTGTCTTTTTAAAATCACTTTGCTATTAGTTTCTCCAAGATGTCCTGACTTTAGGATTTAGAGAAACAACGACGTAGTACGATGATTTTACTGTCTGTTTTTTTTACTATCATGTGGCTAGTTTCTCAAGGATGTCCTAACGTCAGGATTTAGAGAAGCAACGACATCTCATGATTGGTTTGGTTTTTCTGGCGGTTGGTCATGACAAAGTGACTAGGGGCAATTGTGTTCCTTGTATGAGTCATGATCATCCTTGTCTACAACTGTTGATCTATGTGATGGTTCGACCTTGCACACTATTGATCTACATCATATCATAGTGTCTGTCAGCCATCATGACATTTTTTCCCAATGATGATTAAAGAGAAATAACTAGGATAGTAATATAGAAAAGCTTTGAAGGATTTTAATTTTTGCACTAACATCAATCTTCGCCTTCTTTTTCTCTCATTCTCTGATGATATCCTTTGACATACAAAAAAAAAGTTGCATACATGATTGCATGAGCATTTCATATTCACATCTGCATAAATCAAATACCATAATTCACATTACATAATGCTATCATTTACATTCATCCATTCATAAAACCATCATTTGCATCAACATATAGGCATCATAAATAAACATATAGGAATCACATCATCATAAACATTACACAATGCATACATAACCACATCCATAATCGCATTCATAAACATAAGCATAATATCCATACACCTCATAGCATCATAAAAGGATCACATAAACATATGATAAAGCATTAGAATACCATAACACATAACATCATATAGGCCACATCAAAACTGCATCGCATATATATATAATCTCAAAAAAATGTCATGTCACAGGATAGAGTCGTAGGATATCACAAAAATGGAGCTTGCAGGCTCGAATATCAAAATATACAAGTGTCTAAAAATTAGTCCTATGATGGCCCTCCTCCATCCCGTGGAAGTGAACTATGAGGTAGTTGTGGTTGACCCATCAAGTGAAATTTGACCTGAATAGGTGTCCTATCCTGTGTTTCACTATGAGATCCTGTAGAATTAGTAACAGGAGGTTGGCTATGCTCTGCCTGGTGTCTTGATGACACTGATTTATGCCCATGCTCGAATCTATGACTATGGCTTGAAGAATGCCTATGGGAGCTGTGTGACCTGTGCCCTAATGACTACCCTGATGAATTCAACCCCCCAACACTAGTATGACTGCCACTATGTGACTTGCTACTGCTGTGTGTCCGGGTGCCACTGCCTGTCCTGCTATAGGATCGAGACAATCTTGGATCCCGTCTCTCTAGGTGAACCGCCTACTCATATAATAACTGATGCCACCCCCTGCTCTCTTCCATCCTAGCCAGCTACCTGGCCATATCCCTTGTCAGCCCTGAGCATAACTTTGAAAACTCAGTGACCCATCGGTCTAACTCCTATTATCAAATAATGGCTTGGTCTCTCTCTACCCACGTGACCTCTAACTCCGTTGCCAAGGCCTTGTTCTGAGACAAGGCCACATCAAGTCTACTCTGAAGATCCATGATCCTCTGACCAATAGTAGCATCGACAGGAAAAATAGGTGATCTGTCACCCTCATCATCCTCAGTAATCATCCACTCTCTTGGGCTACCTCCGCCCTCCGCCATCCCTCCTCCTCCTTGCACACCTCTCATCTCCTCCATCCCCTCCTCCCACACCACCCCCATCATCTTCCCCACCTTGGCCCCTGTCTCCCCTACCTCCATCTCTCCCCCCGGCCTCTCTGCCATCTCTACTTTCATCCTTGCCACCCCAGCCTCTCCTTGGTACCCGTGGAATAACTCACCTCCAATCTATAGGTGGTGGACCATCTAGATCTGTCAAAGGGATAGGCCTATGAATCTACCACCTGGCGTTGAACTCGGCAGATGTCCCTAGATTTGCTAGACCCCCTCTCCACATCCATTGAACTACAACTAGACCATCGACCTTCTGCTCAACCATTGTCACTGATATGGGTGACCCCCACAGTCTATCGTGCCTACTGACACATCCTGTTGCTCTTTGAACTGTTGTAGTACCCATTGGGGTAGGTACATCTCTATGATATGGTGACTCTTCATTGTACGGTTGATCAGGTATCTAAGCTATTTGCATAATGATAGATGGCCATCCTCATCTAGCCACTGGGAACAATCTCTGTAAGGCCTCTAGACAATGCTAATCATGGTGTCAATCCTATGATGCCAATAACCATTATCCCCCACGCAAGTCTGACTGACTGAACCCACATATAGGTAGACATACGACATCCCATCGCCCAACTGCTACATCTATACTGGTGGTCGAAAGACGGGAATGCGCTCCCATGCCCAGATCATCAGAAGGGTAGTCCCAAAGCTGATACTATGGCCCTGATGATAGATGACCTCATGCAGCTGATGATATAGCATGGCCAGCAAACAAGGCCCCCAAGAAAAAATGGTCCTCTATCCTCGCATATAAACAAGTACATCCCCCCATCCAATGGGAAATCCATGACCATGACGATCTGGAATTAGTAATCCAACAATCAATGTCTTCAACATAGCATCCCACCTGGGAAATTGGTCGGCTACCACATCCCAACCAATCTCATAACCATCCATACCCAACTAGGCACCACCAGCATCCTCATACATATCTAATAGGGCCTGTCACCCTCGGTGCGGGTCATATACAACCCTCTCTCCATGGATTAGAATACGAAGTATGCGGTACACATCCTCTAAGGTGACCATGGCCTCTCCTGTAGGCAGATGAAACAAACATGTCTCTAAGTGCCACCTCTCACAAAGCGTTGTCAGTAAGCCCCTATTTGCTCGAATAATGGGCATATAGGTGATGTAGTACAAACCCAACGACATCAGGCTCTGTCTCTCCTTGTCGCTCAAATGGTCTCTAAAGGCATATGTCACCGACCTGAACTCTTGGGTATAGATAGGCAATAGTTGACTCTACACAGGCAAAGGCAAGAGTTAGCACACACGAGTCAGCGTTACTAAAATCAAAGTACATCCAAAAATAAAGTCAACAAAAGTCAACTTTGGTCAATAGCAATTGCATCGCATTGACCACAAATGCGGCTTTGCACATGGAAATTGCATTGCAATTTCTCAAATGTGTCGCTATATCTAGCAATTGCACGACTTAACAACACTTGCATCGTCGAACACACAAGCGCATCGCGGTTTTTCAATTGCGTTGTTTTATTTGGAAATTATGTCGCAACAGTGCAGATGTGTCATAGATCACCTCACTTGCATTGCAATTTGACGATTGTGTCATTTACCCTCGCAAATGCGCACTCAAACAAAATTTCCTAGCTAACTAGGGCATTTGCGTCGCGACGCAAACAAATGCATCGAATGCGAAGGCATTTGCGGCTTACGTGACATCATTTGCATCGCAACGCATCTATTTACCCCCTGCAAACCCTCATAAATACATCAAATTTAAAAATTAACAAATTGGATAAGGTACTTACTGGTGCCTTTGCGCCCTCGGGTCGTCGGAAAGTCCGCATGCGGTATCCATAGTGGGTAGTCACTGGAATCACCATCATCTCTCTAAGCTCTGATATTTGAAATTTCTATATAGCAAATGACCAAATGACACTTGGTTTTGCCTTTTCAACCTATTTATAGGCTGAAAATTAGGGTTTTGACCTGGTAGGTTTGTATTGGAGGCTCATTTGACTGCCTTTGACTTGCATTTTTGTTGACTTAATGTCCTCCATTCTCAAAATTGTTCGTTTCATTATTTGTCTGGTCATTAATTTGAATAGTTAGGATATTTTCCAAATTTTTTTGACCCCGGGTCGTAATTCAAAAATTTTCTCGAGGGGACATGGGCACTCCATACCTTCGCTAGGGCATATTCTGGACTTGTTTCCTTTGCCATAATGTGATAAACTGCATAATGACAAAGAGGGGAAAATGTAGACACATAAAAATGACCAAGGCCTGCAAACAACATTTTACCACCTTTCGTCCTAAAATGATTATGACATTGTAATTATGTTTCTAACCCACATTCAACTATTAATTAAATAATTTATAATTATTTATTTAATTCATGATCTTTCATTCTTCATGATTATTAAATAAATAAATCTTATTTATTTATTTAATGTGTCACTAATTATCAAAGTGTTGTTACAATTAAATAAAGTCTCATTTATTTAATTAATCTTTATCATTAATGTCCTCCTGATTTATTTGATATGTCACTAATTCCTAAATCCTCTCGTAATGAAATAGATTCATTAATTTATTTAATTAATTAACTGTCTCTTCTAAATTAAATAATAATTATTAATTATTTAATTGCCTTATGTGACATTTCCCTCTTTTTAAATAAAATGATTTATTTAAAAATGACTTCACATTTGTTAACTGATTCTTCTTTTAGTAATTAATTTCAAAAATCAATTACTCATTATCTCACAAATCCATATTTTGAATTAATTTAATTCAAATTGGAAATATTCTTCTACAAATCAGGTAATTATTAAAATTACTGATTTTCTAAAATCTCATCTCCTTATCTCTTGATTTTTACTAATTTCATCTCAAGGTCACATTTATTCTCCACCATTAATTTAATTTCTTAAATTAAATCTTGTCCACACATTTGGGGATTGTTGCCCTAACCCTAATTGAGAGTTTTCGCTTTGAATCTTAACCATTGATTCTAGGGCATTTCTCAATCTCTCATCTTATCCATCCATTCAAGATAGCATTTTCTATAAAATGACAATCTTCTTCTCATTTTCGGGGGCTCTTATTATCTATTTGTTATCTTGAATTTCTTAGATTTTAGATTCCTTGTTTAATTTTATTTTATTGCATTCTAGCATTGACATTTTGGAAATTTATGCAATTAGGATTCATTTCTTTTGCATAGAGTTTTAATACAAAGGGCTAGATATTTAGAGTTTGCTCACATACACAATCTGAGGGAATTTATTATCATAGCAAAGCCAAGGAGGTGATATGGAAATCAGGCATGGAGTATAGAAATGGGTGAGACCTTTCTAGTTTCTTTCATTTTCTCATTATTTCTCCTTTGCATTCGATTGCTTGATGATTCTATTAATATGCATGTGTTACTGACCCAATTTTTGACCTTGCAGGAAATATAAATCATTACAGGAATTAGTTAATTAAAACAAAGTTTTAATTGTGCAACTTGAGTGAATTTAGGATGCTCATTAAATAATTTATTTATTTAATGAAAAGGGGGTGTAAATGAAATTTAATTCAATAATTTAGGAGTATTCAATTAAATGGGAGGAAATAAGGGGGTTAAATTAAATAACTTGCATTATTTAATTAAACAAGATGAAATGTTAGTGTGAGAGGGGGTGAATTAACCTAATTAAATTATTTAGATTAATAGATGTGAAAATGATGTATTTAATTAAATAACTAGGCTTATTCAATTAAACAGTCAAAAAGAAGGTGAATTTTAGGATGAAACAGTGTTAGTGACTAGCTTCAAGTGTGTAATATCATTCAGGACAATTTTAAGTTTCTACATTTTTTCCCTCTTTGAAGTGAGGTACCTGTTACTTTGGCTCAAAGACTGACTCTTTTTGGATTACCACTATTGCTTAGATCAAAAAATTTAAAATTCTTGATTTCTTTAGATGCTCCATTGTTGCCCCAATAGAGAGAATTAAGTTGGTAACCTACCCCTTTCAGAGATCAAGTGAAAATTAGAATTTTTGGGTTGAGATCGTGACAAAGATTTAGGATCAACTCAACTTAGAGAGGATGAAATAAACTTCTTAGAAAGCTCAAATGTTTGATGTAGACAAATTTTATGATGTATAGAAAATCATCAGCCATGGGTAGCCTCATGTACATTTTGATATATATCACACGAATTAGATACTTTGATAGAAATGTTAGTAAAGACAAAAGAATAAGAAGAATAAGATGGATGGAAGTAGTAGAATGAGATGGACATTGATTGACCATTGTTTTGAGATTGATTCATAAGTCCAACAAGCTTATGATCATTCGAGACTTTATTAGATATGGTGATGAGAAAGATGATTTTCTCATTTCAAGGATTGGGATATTTCAATACTTCATTCCTTATTTTTTATATAATAGATAGATATGATGCATCAAGGTATCGATAACCAGGATGGCTTTGTATCTAGTGTGATGGACTTTGACTCTACAAATAGATAGGATAATCCTTTCTCACTCCTTGAAACACAAAAACCTTATTGGAATGTATTTTAGAAGTTTAGAACATTTCAAACCAAAGCATACACAATGGCCAACAATCTATTCAAAATGACCTCCCTACACACAATTATGTAAGTATTCACCAAAGTTATTTTACAAGAACATCCGACAATCACAAGAAGAAAAAGATAATGATCGATGCACCATTCATTTCCATCTAACTCATTTAGACATCATCGAGAGGTCCTTGGAATGGGTCAATAGGATAAATCACAAGACAAGATAAAAATGAACAGACAATCAATGTTATTTAAATCTCTTTCCTTAGGTGTGTTTTGTGTTTTGTTTAGGATAAGTATTCAAAGTGATTGCTAATGATAATACCCATTGTAGGAAGGATGCATCCTAGGACATGTTAGTTGATGATGACAGGTTGATAGGTTGTTTGAAAATTTGTTGATATAAGGTTTGATTGACATGTTTGATAATGATCAAGGGTTTTATTTTTACGTTTAAAGGTTCTAATTATGCTAATTGTTGTACTTGTTTCTCATTTGTTTTACCAAATGGTGAATGTGACAATCGATTTATTATGGATGGAAATTTAATTGTGAGTGAAAATGAAATGGGATGGGTGCTTTTGGAGATTTTTTTGGAATATTTAATTTTTTTTGGTATTTTGCAATGTTTTGAGGATGCTTTTGGTCTTTTTGGTTATATGTGAATGTTTATGTTTTAAGGTTATTTGAGGTATTTTATATTTTTGAATGATTTCCAATGTTTTGGGTTTTCTAAATTTTCAATTTTTTTTTTGTTTTTTGAGTTTTGACCAAGACCTAAGAGGGACTGACCTATGGCCTTGAGGGCTTATTAAATATTAGCCTTGTCTACGTTATACATGCAGAGACCACAAAGTTTGACTAAATTTGACTAATAACCATTTATTGATGAGATATGAACACTTGATGGATTATAAATTTATTATGACAAGATTCTAAAGACTAACCTAAAGTGTCTCAGAGGCACATAAGCGGTGGCCTTTCCTACATTCAAGCTTAGAGACCCGTAGTTCGACAAGGTAATGTTTTTGATTTTTTTATGTTTTGACTTGTTTAGGGGTTTTTGATGATGTTTTGGGTGTTTTTATTTTTTCACACAATGTTGAGGAGTGTATAGATATGTGATGATGTTAGTGATCCATTTTCGGATTTTGTTGAAAACCACTTGCTAGGATTGATTGATCTAATCGATAGATTATCGATAGTGGTAATATTTTTGAGGATGCACAACAATGCAAGGATAGTGCTGATCAACACAAGGATTGGGAAATGATATATCCCAAGATGATTATTTATTTATTAGATAAGATAGATTAAGATTTTTGAAGCTAGGCTTGGAATAAAATCTATTGGAATGATTTGATGTGATGTTGAAGTGCAAGGTAGATGAAACTGATATTGATTTTTTGGATTGATGTTTGATAAAATATAAAGGTTGATAAGGAATACCTTCTCATCAAAATGTGCCATGGGATAGTGATTTATATGTTTTCCTACAAATTTTTTGACCACTTCAATTTTGTGTTTTGTAAATTTTTAGATCGCCACATAAGTTATAGATTATAGCTCAATATTTATTCCCAAAGCAAGATGTAAGTATCTACCCCCAGTGTCAAACAATGTATGGAATGATATGGGTGGATGCATGGATAAATGAATATATTTATGAATGTGTATGTGAAGGATGTCAAGGATTATCTTATGATAGGATAACATGTTTGGATAGAGTATGTCTCTTTGGATAATTCTTCATGGCTCAAATAATGTTGGTGTAGTGTCAAAAAATGTTGTCGCTGACATTTTCACAATTGTTTGGGCCCTCCTTATAAAATTAAGCTTAGTGATGCATTGACTTAGTGTTGTAATGTGTTTAAAAAACTTACATTAGGTCTTGGTATCTTTTAAATTAAATAAACCTAATCCTACCTTATTTTAGGTGTTGTAAAGTGTTCTAACACACTTTCTCACTTTTCTAGGGTTTTCATTAATAATTGGACCTTTTTGTTCTTTAATTGGCCTCATTTTGCATCCACATGCCTCATTTAATGCATCATTTCAAGGATGATCCTGACACAAATCAACGTCCAATCATAATTTAGGTGTTTTTAGGTTGTGTGGCCCAAATTTAGTGATCTGGGACTCATACGCCACCCTCAGCATATGAGTCCCACCTAGGTTTTTGGGTCCCAATCTAGATTTCACACCTTTCTAAGCATTTTTTAAAATAGTCCCATAATTTATGCCTAATGGGACTCATATACCACCTTGGGCATATGAGTTCCATATGGCCCAAAATCAAAATTAATTCAAATTCTTGGCAAGATTTTATCCTCCTATATATGATGTCGACTTGTAGTGTTATAATTTTGGTAATTTTTGCATAATTAAGTATAAATATAAGTTGCTTTAACTCAATTTCACCCCCCAAGTATTCAAGTATTCATCCTTATAGAAAATTTGAGTTCACAAGAGCATTCAGGTGTTTACAAGAGCATTCAAGAGTCTTCAAGGGTAGATTATCAAGTGTTTTAGAGCATTATTCAAGCATCAAGCATCATGTCAAATTTATTATGCATCATGTTTATTTTGGAGCTAACAATTGTGATGTATGGTTTCATGATTCAAACTAGCATTCAAATCAAGATCTATCCTATTCAAGCAAGAGTCAAGATCTACACCCGTTGGAGCCAATTCATACATTTTTTCAGCACTTTATTACTAGGGTTTGGTGAGTTGTAACATTGCATGTTTTTCATTCACCATTCTCTTTTCCTATTTCATTTCCTTACAATGTTTGATTACCAAAATGGGGTTTGACCAAGGAAAACCCCTTTCCACTAAAAAACAACATTTTTCTCTCTTTAGTGTGTGATTTGTAGATTTAGGTTGAAGAAACGTTGAAGAGAAAGTTTGGAGAAATTTGTCAAAGTGTTCAAAGTTGTCAAAGTTGTCACCTTGCATTGAAGATCATTTGAAGACTTCTACAGGTTAAAAATCAGGGTTTCAGATTCAAAAATCAATTGGAAAGGACGGAGCATACATTAAGGAGCACATTTAGACTTTAAATTTCTATCAAACATTAACTAGACTAATACACTATTTCTAGCATATAGGTCCCAGTATAGGTCATTTTCTAGGTTTTAGCAGTTTCAAACACTCATTTTCCAAATTTTAGTTTCTACACAAAAACCCATATTTGGGACTAAATTGCCCAAATTGGTGTATGAGTCCTAGTAAGCTTTAAAATCAGTTTTTTTTCAGAATTTCAAGCCTTCATCCAATCATCTTCATATTTCTAGGTGCACACCTTTCATCTCTCAGCTTCCAATTTTGTTTCACATGCATGTTTAGGTCATTTAGTGAAAGACTGCATCACACTAGGTTTAAGCATTTTAATTTGCATTTAACTTGTCTTTCCAAGCCCTAGCTTGGTAGTGAACCCCTCATTAGTCTATAATTAGACCCCAGGACAACCCTATTGTTATATCTCTTTCCCCCTTCTTCATTGAATTGAGATCTCTAGGGTTTGTCCTTGAATGAGAGTGCGTGAAGTTTGTTCTTCTGTCTCCTAAGCATAGAATCACCATAAAAAATTCATTCTTTCATTTTGGTGAACCTTCATTTAGAACATCATAATTCTAATTTAGAGTGCATCATTATCCTAGATCTTGCTTGCATTAACATTGCATTAGGGTTTTCATTGTTTAATTGGCATTCTAGGGTTTATAAATCTTGTATTAGTGAAAGTGTATTTATCTTGCATTTTTGCATCTCAAATTTGCATTTGCACTTAGGTTAGAGATCATCAAAACTAAAAATCATAAAAATCACTTGATTTTTTTTTTAAATAAATAAAAAAACCTCACTATGACTCATAGACCCCTCTCTAAAATTTAGTCCTAGTGCAGATTCTACACTGCATTTTACAAAATTAAATTTTGTATTTATGTTCTCTTGTTTGTTGTTGATACCTTTCTATTTTAGTTTATATCTCATTTGTATTATATGCATTTCATTGCATTTAGTTTAATTTTCATTTGAATTCATCTTTCATTTAGTATCCCTTGCATGAGCATTTCTACTTGGTGTCCTATTTCTAATACTATAGTGAGACGAAGTTCAAGACTCATGTCATCCTGTGATAGCACAATCATTGTGGATCTTAGGTTGTCTAGCTCTTTCACTCCTAGTATTTACGCTAGTTCACTAGGTATGGACCATACATTTAAGAACTCTTTTCCTTCAAGTAGTGTAACACACATTGAAATAATGGTTTCTAGTAGTCTATAAGAAAACATAATCCAAATTCATGAAGACTTATCAAACCTACAAAATTAAATAAGTATTGAGAACATTTCAACCATTGCTATCCCTACTATAGATAGCATTCATCACATACTTGAAAGTAAAGATGAACTTGACCTTATGCATAACGTATTTTAGATATTTGGAAAACACTTTACCTCAACCACTAGTGGTCCTCTACCCTCAAACAATGTCACAAGACAAGGAGGATTTCAAAATCCTCTGCTTACCACAATTGCCTCTATTCCTAACTATACCAACCCTCAAGTTACAATAACAATGCAACTGATTAGTAATGTGATTCCTTCCTTGGGTATTTTTTCTAGCATCCATAGTATGTTTGTTGCATCACACATAATATCTCCCACCACCTTACCACCTATAAGCACTCCATTCACTTGTCCCTTGAACACATACACACCTTCACATTTTTCACCTCCATCTCATAATGCAAGCAATGATCCTCTTATAAACCAAGTTTTGCAAACTATTTCATCCCTTCAAAAGCAAGTTTACATAATCAACCAAAATCAAAATTTCCCACCTACATATTATGTCAAAAACAATCCATTGTCCTTGGAGATATTGTGAACACCGATGACACAAGGTGTAGAGGTGCCTAGATTTGAGAAACATGGGAGAAAGGTTGATCCTTCTAACCATGTTTCCACCTATACTACCTTGTGTAGTGATTTTATCCTTGATGATAAACTCTTGGCTAAGCTTTTTTCTAGGTAATTGAAAGATACTACCTTAGAATGGTTTTCTTCATTACCGAAAAAACTCAATTCATTCATTCAATGAAATTTTTGAAGCCTTTATAAACCATTTTCAAGTTCATATGACTCCTAAGATGACCTTGGCTGGTTTAATGAGATGTAAGCGAAAATAAGAAGAAAAATTACAAGTTTTATCTCACACTATTAATCGCTTTATTCACAAATCGATGTCAAGGTTCTTGACCCTCACCTTCAAAATATTTTTATAGAAAAAATGCAAAGTAAGATACAAGAAAATCTTACCATGATTAAATTTCCATTCATGCACTTATGTACCGCCCTTTATGATTATCAAAACTCGGTTAGTAGTCATGATGCAAAGTCCACTTCTAGTTGAACTGAGAAGTTTGAGTCCACAAACCAAAAAAATTACCAACCCTTTAAAAAAAAATCAAAGGCTTCCTTCAACTAAATATCCCTCAAAAAAAATATAACTCAACAAGTCAATACCCAAGTAGTTTTTGTAAAAGCAATGACACCCTTTAACTATGGACCCGAAAATACAAATCACTCCCCTACCCGTACCCTTCATAAAACAATGACCCAACTTTTAGAACAACAAATGATTACCTTGCCTCTCATTAAAACACCCAATCCTAATGAGCCTCTACCTCTAAAATTTAGATCAAATGCTTATTTCCATTATCACTGACAAAATGGAAACGATACAAAACATCGTAAGCATCTTAAACATATTTTGCAAGACCTCATTGATTTTGGTCATCTTTCCATTGGAGATGTTAATGATCAAGGAAAATAGTTTTTTGCCCCTCCTAACCAGAATTTTCAAATATTTACCAACCCCATACGGAAACATTATATTTCATTTGTCAAAGCTAGTGAAACTACAAATACTGATGTGATGAATGTTCAAATGGATGATGAGAACATAGATACAATTCAATAAAGTCCTATGGATACTGATTAATAAGAACAATTTCCTATCAATGGTTTGCTTGCATTGGTTGAAACTCAACATCATAAGGGCCGAACTAAAAAGCCTCTTGACATTTTTTTCTCCTCTAAAGATATACTTAAACATGCACTCGATGGTCCTCTTTACATAGCCAACCACATCTATGATAAGCCCACTAATGGGATATTAATATAACATGTATGTGGAGAGAATTTTATCACAAGGAATTCTTACTTCTACATGAGATTTATCAAGAAATATACAATAAACCAAAAGCATGAATCAAGATGCATAATGGTTTTGCTTGCCATACGATGGGATCAATCACCTTACCTCTAACAGTAGGACCAAAAATGATAGATGTCTTACTCTCCATAATATCGACATCAACTCAATTTTGTGTGAAGATTGGCCACCCATGGCTACGCTCCATGGGAGTGGTCCAGTTGGTTGTGCATAAATGCTTAAAGTTTCCCTTTAACAATGAAATATTCACTATGCATCATAGTGGCTTTAACCCTTTATCTTCCCATGGATACTTTTCCTTAGACTTCTTCTAGCCTGAGCCTATGGAACCTATTAATCCTCATGAGGACTTTGTTTTCAAATCCTAGAAAAAGTTCAAGGAAAAATTATCCCTTCAAAACACGGCTCTACCCATGATCGAGCCTACCATCCTTGAAAAAACCATGATTGAACCAAAAGACATTCCAAACAAAAAAGACCAACCTAAGAAAAAACCTTCACCCATTTCCTACAAAATACCAAGAGATAATGAAACCAATCCGATTACGCCTCCTATAATAAAACACGTTTACAAAGTCAAAGAGAAAGTAGTTGAAAAACCTTTCATGGTTCATTCCATTCCTCCCCTCAGGGAAGAAAATAAACCTATAGTTGATCATGTCATTCCTACACAAACGTAACTTGAAAACTGAACTAAAAGAAATAGAGGTGCTAGAGAGCATAGGCGTAGACTTCGTTCCCTTGCTCAAAAGTTAAATAAAGAAATACAAAATAAAATCTAAATCCAAACTTGACTGAAGCAATGCATGATGAGTCTCCTTTGTCATAAAAAGATCCTAAAGTGCAACTAAAACAAGAGCTAAACCCTTCCTTGGACATTAGAATTTGACCTCCTATTGTGATTAGCTTGGATGACGATGAAGAGATTTCTAAAATTGATGAGGAGGTGCATAATGAGTTGAATATATTTTTTTCCTTTTCTATGAGCTTACATGATAATTATCCTAAGAAGAGTGTTGAACTTGGTAACGATCCTAGTTCAGCACTTGCTATTGTCTCTTTGGCTAGTTTTCTACCTGCGACATACAATGAACATGATTGGGATGTAGACAACTTGCTCATAGGTTGACTCCCATGTGCCTTACTAGTATTTCAAATTTTCTTTTTTCTTTTGTGTGATAACATGTGCGTGATGTGATCCCCCATGATCTCTTTGATGGTCTCTCTCTTTGTGGAATTCCTCTATTTGTACCTACATTCTTCTCTATGTTGTAAATCCTTTAGCTTTTTCTTTATCTTTATTTGTCTTGTGTTTTCCTTTTGGGGGATGATCCAAGGCATCGAGACATTCATGTCTCTTCCATGTTGACCCAAAATCTTTATCTTTATCTTTTCTTTTTCTTGTGTTTTCCTTTTGGGGATGACACAAGGCATCGATACATTCATGTATCTTTCATGTTGACTTGAAAGGTTTTTCTTTGTTTTCACACTCTTAGTGTCATTCTTCCAATTCTATGTGTATTTTGGGAATGATGACAATTTTGAGCTCTCTTAAAAACATTGTAGCAAAAAAATACCGACCTTGAATCCATAGATCCCTTATGTGTTTAAAATTTCATTGTTGGGGGCAACCCCTCTCTTTTTCCTTTTCATGACGTAGCTTTATTTGGAGATATATGACTTGGAATAGGGCTTTCCAAGTTATTTCTCAAGTCTTATTTATTTTTATCATTTATCATTTGCTACTTTAAAGTAATTACTCATAGTATGGTGTTTAGCAATTTCTTTAAAGTGAGGGCATACATTGGAATTATTCTTTTTGCATTTTTATTTTTCATGTTCCATGGTGTAGTCTTCTTACTTCATGCAATGTGGTTTTTTCTTTGTGGTGACATTGGGTGTGATGTCCCTCAAGAGAGTGATATATCTTAGCATATTATATTCCTCTTAGTGGCTTAATGTGACACATTACATCCCCTAAGTTGTGAATATTTTATTCTTTGATTGGTCCTCTCTTGGAGACATTAGGAAAATTTTTACCGAAGTTAAAAACCTCACATGAACTAAGCAAGACTCCTTTAAATATTCTTTATATTATTTTGCATTTTACAAAATTTCAATTATATGGCTACCTTGTATAATACACTTTGCACGCCTATGGATCCATCTTGTTTGTTCATGAGTCCCAAACATACGAAGTTTTTCTTGCCTCATAAAGCTTGAAGTTATTTTTTGTGTGGCACCTTATCAAAGTTATCTAGAGGTATAACTTTGGTATGGTTTGATGAGAATCCCAATTGAGGCATGAATTTCCTATAGCCACATGCATGTGAGTGTGAGTGCATACCGGTCGTGTGTATTTGTCTCACCACTTTTGGATACTTTCCTAGTAGACAACCTGAAGTTTCATTGCCTTAGAGTGAGCGTGCACTTTTCAGAAAAACAACCTAGATTTGATCCACATCGTGTTGCACAAATGGTCAAAGCTTGATCTATCCACCCCTTTCTATTTTGTTTTTCTTTCTTCTCTTTGTCTTTGACAATGTATTCTTGTGCCTTGTTATTTCCCTTTATATCATTTCCATGTGTGTTTCATTGTGCCTATGTTGGTTTTCCATGGGATCTCGATCTTGGGGGCTTGATCACCCCTCTTGATCATTGTTGTCCTATCTCACTGGAATTGGTGCACTTGGACCCCTCTTGAATCAATTTGTTCTACTTTAGTGTGAGTTTGAATCAAGTTCATCCTCATACTAAAGTGGGGGCTAAATGTAGTGTTGAAAAATATCGTCGTTGATATTTTCACACTTGTTTGGGCCCTCCTTATAAAATAAGATTAATGATGCCTTGAATTACTGTTGTAATGTGTTTAACACACTCACATTAGGTATTGGGATCTTGTAAACTAAATAAACCTAATCCTACCTTATTTTAGGTGTTGTAAAATGTTGCAACACACTTTCACACTTTTCTACAATTTTCATTATTAATTGGAATTTTTTATGCTTTAATTGGCCTTATTTTGCATCCACAAGCCTCATTTAATGCATTTTTTCAAGGATGATCCTGACACAAATCAACATCCAATCATAATTCAGATGTTTTTAGGTTGTGTGGCCCAGATTTAGTGATATGGGACTCATACGCCACCCTAGGCATATGAGTCCCACCTAGGGTTTTGGGTCCTAATCTATATTTCACACCTTTCTAAGAATGTTTGAAAATAGTCCCATAATTTATGCCTAATGGGACTCATACACCACCTTGGGCTTATGAGTCCTATGTGGCATAAAATAAAAATTAATTCAAATTCTTGGTGGAATATTATCCTCCTAAATCTGATGTCATCTTGTAGTGCTGTAATTTCAAGAATTTTTACATAATTAAGTATAAATACAAGTTTCTTTCACTCATTTTCACCCCCCAAGAATTCAATTATTCATCCTTATAGTAAATTCGATTTCACAAGAGAATTCAAGGTTTTACAAGAGAATTCAAGAGTCTTGAAGGATAGATTATCAAGTGTTTTAGAACATTATTCAAGCATCAATCATCATGTCAAATTAATTATGCATCATGTTTATTTTGGAGCTAACAATTGTGATGAAGGGCTTCATGTTCGAGCTAGCATTCAAATCAAGATATATCCTATTCAAGCAAGATTCAATATCTACATCCATTGGAGCCACTTCATACATGTTTGTAGCACTTTCTTGCTAGGGTTTGGTGAGTTTTAACATTCCATGTTGTTCATTCATCATTCTCTTTTCCTATTTCATTTCATTACAAGGTTTGATTACCAAAACCGGGTTTGACCAAGGAAAACCCTTTTCGACTAACAAAACAAAAAATTTCTCTCTTTAGTGTGTGATTTGCATGTTTAGGTTGAAGACACATTCAAGAGAAAGTTTGGAGAAATTTTTCAAAGTGTTTAAATTTGTCAAATTTGTCATCTTGCATTGAAGTTCATTGGAAGACCTCTATAGGTTGTAAATCAGGATTTCAAATTTGAATATCAATTGGAAAGGATAGAGAAGAAATTAAGGAGAAGATTCAGACTTTGAAGTTATAGAAAACTCTAACTGGATTGATGCGCTAGTTCTGGCATATGAGTCCCAGTATAGGTCATTTTCTAGGTTTTTCGTAGTTTCAGACACCCATTTGCCAGATTTTAGTTTCTACAGAGAAACCCATAATTGGTACTAAATCACCCAGACTGGCATATGAGTCCCAACAGGCTTTAAGATTAGTGTTTTCAAAATTGTATGCCTTCATCTAGTCATCTTCATATTTCAAAGTGCACACATTTCATCTCTCATCTTTATGTTTTGTTTCACATGCATTTTTAGGTCATTTAGTGAAGATTGCATCACATTAGTTTTAAGAATTTTGATTTACATTTCATTTTTCTTTCCAAGACCTAGCTTGGTGGTGAACCCCTCATTAGTTTATAATAAGACCCTAGGATAGCCCTATTGTCAGATATCTTTCCCCCTTCTTCATTGGATTGAGATCTCTAGGATTTGTCCTTGAATGAGAGTGAGTGAAGTTTGTTGTTCTATCTCCTAAGCATAGAAGTCCAAAAAAATCCATCCTTTTAGCTAGTTAGGATAGGATAAATGATAGTGACCCATGTCAAGATGTTTACCATAAGAAAGTGTGAAGTACATACTGAAACTTTGCTAAGATCAAGATAAGTTAGATTGGATGAAAATGGATTGGATAATGACTCATGGATTTATTATGTATAAGATGGATGAAATGTGGGATTTATTATGGATGGGAAGATATGCTTCCACTTGAAATGGTGTACATAGATGCTCGATTCTACTCATGATGCATTTTTTCTAGGTTTTCATCATGGTACTTGTCCAAAGTGCCACCAAAGTTGTTTTAACTAGAGGATGATTTTTGTCTTTACTATTTTCTTGAATTTTTATTTTTAGTTTTTTTATTTTTTGAAAGTTTATGCTCATGTTGAACTACCTAGTGGTGCTAATGTAGACATTGTTGGTGCTAATATAGATGTTGTTTTTATGATGATGATCTAATGATATCCTACTTGAGGAGTTATTTTGGTAAGATATGGGTGCTTAAATGTAACCCCTAGATTTTTTCATCTTCTTTATCAATACCAAAGTTAACCTTACCTAGATGCACACATCAGAATAGAGTGCCCTTAGAGTCCTTATGATAAAGAGTTTCTACCAATACATAGTCAATACGAGAGTTGGATAACATGGATGTCAAAGTGGATGGTTGAATGCATTGAGGGATACGAGATGTAGATGAATTGGTTGATAGTTTGAAATCTTTTATTCTCTAAACTTGGGATGATGAGCAATGATGGGTGGATATGGAGATTCGATTGGGACCAAATTCTGGATATATCTTGTATGGAGGGATAGTTTTGATGGATACACTTCCATTTTTTAATTTTCCTCATAGTTCCTTTGACTAATGGAGTGTGATAGGGATGATTTTATTTATTTTTCTTTGGTTTCCATTTGAATTTTTCTTGTCCATTTTTCTTTGTCGATTCTTTTTCTTCAATAATTTTCTATTTTTTCTGATAAATACCCCTTTCTTCTAGTTGGTCCCAATTATTGGGTGGAAATATGTGTGGAAAATGATTCATGATATGAATGGTTGGAGTGTTGGTAGCCATTTCATCATAAGGAATATTTGTGTTGCCCATGTTGGAATTTTTGCTAGATAAAGTTACCCCCAGTATTATGGGAGTATTACTGACATGCTTTAATTTTGCTATTGACAAACCATTTCCTTGCTATTCAAGATTGATTAAATTTTTTGATTTTTGATAATGCTTGACATCCTTATACTAACTTTCTTAAATTTGTATGGAGGATGTGTCTGATTTTTATTATTCTTCAAAAGGTTTTGATGCTTTACAATCCATATAGGAGTCTTTCTCATGATCCATTTTTCCTTTCTCTTCAAAGGATATTTTGATTCACCATCCATGTAGAGGTATTCTTCATGATCAATTTCTGATATGTTTATGGATTCTGCTATGCCCTGATTATGTGTAAAGATATTAAGAGTAGGAGAATATTGTTCCTTGGTAATGATATGAAGAGTATGAGACTCTTGTTTTGGATGAATATCATCTAGATGTCCATTAGGAGTAAGAATATCAAGGGTATATGGAGGAGTATGTGATATATGGATATTCCCATTATATGCAACATCTTACATGGATTGGAGAATACCCATTAGATCATGGTAATATCTTGAAGATATGGATCCTTGATCTTGACTCTATGTGGTGTTATCTTCAATATGCTTTGGTTCATGTTCTTGAAATGGATCAATTTCAAAGGATGGATTGTTTGCAAAAGGTTCTTGAATGTATTCATTATTCATGGGTATTGGCTCAATATTTTCTTGATCTTCAAGTGAATTTGGATCAAGTGTTGAATTAAGTATTTCTTTAATATCAATAACCATGAGGTCAAATAATGTCAATATATCTTGGAGAGGACCATTGTTAGACTTTGGTGAAAGATCTTGATCATGCTTTGGAATAAATTCTTGATGTATGTCATCTAACTCATTGGGTGATGTAGAGACATTATCAGCATGATCATTGGCAAATGAATCTTGAATTTTATCCTCAATAATTATGGTAGAAACCTTGTCAATGTCTTCAACCATGAGATCAAATGATGTTAAGATTTCTTGAAATGGATCATTGTTAGATATTGGTGATGGATTTTGATTATGATCATGAAGTGACTCTTGATCTATGTATTTTTCTCCTTATGTGAGGTAGAGACATTGCTAATATGATCATATAAGATTGAATATTGATCATTATCATCACCAGTTATTATTCTTTGATCAATGAAGTCTTGGATGAGGTTCTTGAGTTTGATACAATCATTTGTGTCATGACCTCTTGTTCTATGGTATTTTCAATAAGTATTATCATCATACCATGAGAACTTGATGCTAGGTTCTTTGAATGACTCTAGAAGATCGATAAGTTTAGCTTGGACAAGATTTTTTAACGTTGATTCAATTGGCTCCCCTAAAGGAGTGTATTCAAATCTGGTAATGGTGTTGCTATCTTGTGAAGCTTGTTCTTGTTGTTGATGTTGTCCTTCTTGATATCCAATACCTTGATGTTGGAGATGTGTTGGTTGTTGTTGTTGCGGATACAAATACATTTTTTGATGATTTTGAAGAAGAGTGTATTGATTTGGAGGTGGAGATTTTTCTTGGAGAAGTGTATCAACTATTTTGGTAGGTGAATTTAGGGCAATTTGATGTTGTAGATATTGATCTTGATATTGATTTTGAAACCCCTGATGTAGTTGATTTTGGTATGCATTTTGAGGATGTGATTGTAATCATAGTAATAGCTAATTACACTAGATCCATATAAATTTAAGTAATATCTAACTAAATAAGCTACAATCCCAATGAAATGTTCAAAAACCTTTAAATGAGGAAGCCATTAAACAAAAACAACAGAAAATGAATAATTAAAACCTATCTAAATTCTTCAAACCTCATCCAATTGGGGGATTGGTGCCATATTGTTACAAAATGATGACCCTTTCCCAATCCCTTTGATGAATCAAGCTTTCAAATGGATTCTATTGATAAAATATTGATGAAATTAGATTATTTGAACCAAAATGGATGAAAATGATCAAATGAATGTTAATGGATGAAAGTGTAGATGCGTTTCAATAGCATAAATTTCCTCAAATGATGGTGTATCCATTTCTCTCCAAAATGTGACATATTTATAAGAGAAAATGGTGAATCAAGGGTCAAGATTGATTTGAACAATCAAGGTTTAAGATGCAATCAGAGGTGAAGACATGGATCAAGGATTCTCATCAATGGATGAGAATTCAAGATCACATGGATCAAAGAGTCAATCAATGGCTCATAATGATTCAAACAAACACACTTTCAAAGTTGTTAGAAAGTTTGTTAAGAAAAAATATTCCAATTTTTGGAGCTTAAGTGGGAGAATATTCCAAGGGAATATTCCCATGCAAGTGGATGGGTGAGGTAAAATAGGAATTAGTTAATTAAAAAAAAATTAATTGTGCTAGTTGAGTAAATTTAGGATGCTTATTAAAAAAATAATTTAGTTAATGAAAAGGGGATGCAAATGACGTTTAATTCAATAATTTAGGATTATTCAATTAAATGAGAGGACATAAGAGGGGTTAAATTAAATAAGTTGCATTATTTAATTAAACAAGATGAGATGTTAATGTCAAAAGGGTGAATTAACCTAATTAAATTAAATAGATTAATAGATGAGAAAATGATACATTTAATTAAATATCTAGGCTTATTCAATTAAACGGTCAAAAAGAAGGTGAATTTTAGGATGAAACAATGTTAGTGACTAGATTCAAGTGTGTAATATCATTCAGGACAATTTTAAGTGTCTACAATTTTTCATTTCAAAAGCATTGTCATGGACTAGATCTTTTTAACATTTATGACTATCTTGAATATCAACCAATCTGTTTTCCTTTTTGTTCTTGATGTAGGCTTGAAAGATGAAAGTCATAGTGGCATTTTAAACCTATTATCCTCTTTCCTCAAATCTATTCTTGTTTAATATTTTTCCTCATTTTATGAATTTATTACCATCCGCCCTCCAAAAGACTTTGTAGGTGCTCCTTTAAATTTATTTATGCATTGCTTCTTTTCATTTGAAACCCTATCTACTCGGTTTCCCATTATTGTGCACTTGGTTGTCCTCTATCATTGATAACTCATTAAATACCATTGATGAGTGTGATTTATTTTTTGGATAAGATATTATATGCAATGATGTTTGAGATTAATCCAAAAGATTGACAATTGGATTGAAAATCATCTTGATTCCTTTTATTGAAAATATGGAGTTATTGTCATTGATGTCAACAAGTTGGCGTTGTCATTAATGTCAACTAGGTGTTGAGGAAGATTGTTGCATGATGAAGATGTCAAGGATATTGAGAAAATTATGAAAAAGGGGGAAATAGTATGTTGTAGGTTGTGCATGTATAGTTGAAATATTCAGGAAGTGTTGTGAGTACATGGAGTTGTCTTTATGTTTCTGTAGTGTTGAAAAATATTGTTGATGACATTTTTACACTTGTTTGGGCCCTCCCGGTAAATTGAGCTTAATGATGCCTTGACTTAGTGTTGCAATGTGTTTAACACACTACCATTAGGTCTTGGGCCCTTGTAAACTAAATAAACCTAATCCTATGTTATTTTAGGTGTTGTAAAGTGTTCTAACACACTTTCACACTTTTCTATGGTTTTCATTAATAATTGGGCTTCTTTATGCTTTAATTGGCCTAATTTTGCATCCACAAGCCTTATTTAATGTATCTTTTTGAGGATAATCCTAACAAAAATAAATAACCAATACTAATTCATGTGTTTTCAGGTTGTGTGTCCCAGATTTGGTGGTCTGGGACTCATACACCACCTTGGGTGTATGGGCCCCACCTGGGGTTTTGGGTCTTGATCCTGATTTCACACCTTTTTAAGAAATTTTGAATTTGGTCCCATAAATTATACCTAATGGGACTAATACACCACCTTGGGCATATGAGTCTTGTGTGGCCCAAAATTAAAATTAATTCAAATTCTTGGCAAGATTTTGTCCTCCTAGATCTAACGTTGGCTAGTAGTGTTGTAATTTTAGGAATTCTTGCATAATCAAGTATAAATAAAAGGTTATTTCACTCATTTTCACCTAACCATTCATGAGATCACCTAAGAATTTTGTGAAAGCATTCATAATAGCAGGTTTGAGTTTACAAGAGCATTCAATAATTTACAATAGCATTCAAGAATCTTCAAGGGAAAATTATCAAGCATTCTAGAGGATTCTTCAAGCGTCAAGCATCATGTCAAAGACTTCATGCATCATATTTTTTTATGAGATAATAATTGTGATGTAGGGTTTTATGATTCAAGATAGAATTCCATTCAAGATCTATCTTATTCAAGCAAGAGTCAATATCTACATCCATTGGAGACATTTCATACATGTTTGCAGCACTTCAATGCAAGGGTTTGGTGAGTTGCAACATCTTATTTTGTCCATTCATCATTCTCCTTTCCTATTTTATTTTATTTGAAGGTTTAATTACCAAAAAGGGGTTTGGCCAAGGCAAACCCCTTTCTACTAAAAAAATGATTTTTCCCTCTCTTGGTGTGTGATTTGTAGGTTTAGATTGAAGATACATTAAAGATAAATTTTGGAGAAAGTTGTCACCTTGCATTGGAGATACTTCAAAGACTTCTACAGGTTACAAATCGGGGTTTTAGATCCAAAAATCAATTGGGAAGAATAGAGCAACCCTGGAAGACCAGATTTATACCTTGAGATTCCAGAAAACCCTAACTAGATTGGTTCACCAGTTCTGGTGTATGAGTCTTAGTTTAGGTCAAAATTCAAGTTTTTTATAGATTCAAATACCCATTTTCCAAATTCTTGTTCCTGCACAGAAACCCATATCTGGGATTGATTCTCCTAGCTTGGCATATGAGTTGTAATCAACACTAAAGTCATAATTTCTAGCATTTCAGAGCCTCATTCAATCTTCTTCAGACTTCTAGGTGCACACATTCTATCCTACAACGTTTTGTTTTCTTTTACATACTTTTCTAGGTCATTTACTAAACTATTCTATCATATTAGGGTTAAGCATTAAATATTTCATTGCATTTGTCTTTCCAAGTCTTAACTTGGTGGTGAACCCCTGATTAGTATATAATCATCCCCTAGGACAACCCTATTGCAATATCTCTTTCTCCTTTGCATTGAGATCTCTAGGGTTTGTTCTTGAATGCGAGAGTGTGAAGATTGTTATTCTATCTACCAAGCATAGAGATCATCTTTGGTCCTCCTCCTGAATATCAAACTAGAGACATTAGTGAATCTAGCAAGCAAAGATGACCTTACAAACTAAATAAATTGAAATTCCCTTGCCTGCCACCTCAATCCGAAAGAAAATTACAAATACTTATAAACCAAGGACTTATATTATTGCCACCCATGAAAGAAAAGATAAGACTATATCCTAAAGGTGTAGATGTTTCACATTTCTAATACCATAGAAATCTTAGACATAGTATTGATGAGTTTTGTGCATTCAAAATAATCCTAAACAAATATTACTTTGATAACGATAATTGTTATCCAGTAATTTCATTGCATGCCCATCAGCTTTGTGTCATGTAATAGTTGTAGAATCTTGTATTCTCACCAGTACATGACCTTTCCCATCACCTATTTCAGCTCATTCTTGTCTTACAATTAGTGGGGGGAAAAATTAGATAGCCTTTTCAAAGTAATGCATCTTTCATTGTCCCTTTAGCTAGATTTACTCTGATGTGCCTTCCTAGTTTCTTGCATGATTTCATTTTCATTTACTTTTGTGTGATTTCATGTGCATAATGTGATCATGCATGATGTTCTATTTGATGTATCCCTCTATTTTTTTACATTCCTCTCTATGTTGTAAATCTTTCAAAATATTTTTATCTTTTCTTTGTCTTGTGTTTTCCTTTTGGGGATGATGCAAGGTGTCGAGACATTCATGTCTCTTCCATGTTGACCCAAAAGGATTTTTCTTTTCTTTCACTCTCTTTGTCTCATTCTTCTAGTTCTATGAGTATTTTGGGAATGATGAAAGTTTTGAGCTCCCTAAAAACATGGCAGCAAGAAAATAATGATGCCAAATCCATAGATCACTTATGTTTTTGGTGTTTTCATTTTGGGGGCAACCCCTCTTTTCATTTTTCATGACATAGCTTGATATGGAAACATATGAATTGGCATAGGGATTTCCAAGTTAGCTCTCATGTCCTCTTTATTGTTTTCATTTATCATTTTCTACTTTAAATTAATTTCTCACAACATGATGTTTAGCAATTTCTTTAAAGTGGGGGCATACATTTACATTATTCTTTTACATTTCATGGTGTAGTCTTCTTACTTTATGTGATGCATTTTTCACTTTGTGGTGACATTGGGTACATTATTCCTTCTAGAGGCTGATCTCTCTTAGCATATTACATTCCTCTTAGTGGCTTGATGTGACACACTACATCCCCCATGTTGAGAATCTTTCATTCTTTGATTGGTCCTCTCTTGGAGATATTAGGCATGATGTCCCCTAAGTTAAAGAACTTATATGAACTAAGCAAGACTCCTTTGGATATTCTCTATTTTTTTGCATTTACATTTTTTAGTTATATGGCCACCTTGCATAACACACTTTGCATGCCTCTAGAGCCATCCTGTTTTTCATGAGCACCAAGCATACGAAGTTTTTATTACCTCATAAAGATCAAAAATCATTTTTTTCTATGGAACCTTATCAAAGCTATCATAACATATAAATTTTGGTATGGTTTAATCAAGAAGCCCAACTAAGTCATGAATTTCCCCATAACCACTTGCATGTGTGTGTGAGTGTATACTATCCAGATGTGTATGTGTCTCACCTCTTTGGATACTCACCCAACAGATAGACATAAGTTTTGTTGCCTCAGAGTGAGCTTGAATTTTTAGACAAGTAGCCTATATCTGATCCACATCGTGATGTAAAAATGATCTAAGCTTTATCCATCCCTTTTATTTTATTTTATCTTCATCTTTAGCAGTGTTTTCTTGTGCCTTTATGATGATATTTATCATTATTATGTGTGTTCTTTTATGCCTATGTTGTTTTTGCATGGGATCTTGATCCTGGGAGCTTTATCACCCCTCTTGATCATTGCCATCCCATCTTATTGGCATTGGTACACTTGAACCCCTTATTGTGT